>CAKKXW010000002.1:34216-395172 GCA_920937365.1 Sphaerophoria rueppellii
GACTCTCATTTTTAAACGTACGAATACAAGATACCTGAACGGCTCTTGAACTTAACTTAAAGAATATAAAACATGAATATTCGAGGAATTTCTTCTCGTTTAAGATTGGATAAGTTGTCAGATACTTTGTCAAAACTAAGGTAGCTACACCGTTCAGAACTGTCTTGTACATGTTCCTACATCTGTAGTTCATATTTAATAATTCAAAGCGAAGCTTCACTTGCTAAAAGATATTTTATGTCTTAATGTGAAAGCATTTATATATATAAATAAATAAATAAATAAATAAGCGTCAATACATTTTTTCATCAACAAAACTCCAATTTTGTAAGTTCTGTCAAGACTTGCCACATCGATGGAATCAAAACTGTTTCATAGACTGTTGAATAGGTTAGAATTTGCTCTTCTTTAAGGAGCTTATAAGTACAAAATATAAGAAATTCAATTCAAGTTCTCGGCAAGTCCATAGAACATAAGCATGCAAATTTTTACTCTCAGGAATTTTAAGGACATTCATCGCTTCCCTCTGAAAAAGGTGTCATCCCCAAATATAAATTCAAGAAGAAAAAAAATTACCAGTTGGCCATTAATATGGGAGCTGGCCATTATCCTAAATGTTATTGCCCTTTTTTTCTCTGCTCCAAATAGGAAGAAACCCGTGTGAATGTCCATGATTTATTCGAATTCAGCACTATTTCCCCATTAAAACGAAATTAAATGTCAAACCTTTTTTTCACCAGAAATTTGTGTTTCTTATCATCTACTCCTGGTCCTTTGGAATGACCTTCAGGTTGGTGTGATATGTTAGCCATAACAAGTCTAGTTAAGTAGCTCAATCTAATTTAAAGTTCTTCAAGGAAAAGAATGAGATGACGTCCTGAATTTCTTAGCAGTTATTCCCTTGAAGGATACATCCTCTATAACCCCCTTATCACTTGACTCAAAATAATGTTGAATTTTTATCAAGTTGAATTTTAAGGATGCAAACCTTCTCATCATAAACATTTTTTGTGTGTGTGCACTCTCAACATATTAACTTTTGCAAGCCATCTGCAAGCAAAGCTGACAAACAACGATAGTTGTGACGTAAAAATCATAAAAAGAAATTTCCCTGTGGAAAAGAAGGAACAATGTTTATGATCCACCACTTAAGGATTATGTTATTTCTATTATAGTGACGCAATTTTCTCACACGCTCTTCGAAGAGCCGCCCATCCAAAACGCGCCGCGCTCCGCGCCGGCCGTGGAGCTGGAGCATGAAGTCCCATATTGAAGGCTATAAAAACATTATACTTCCTTAAGGAGATAAGATAATAAGCAGTATGGTATAAAAGGATGTTCTGTTGCTCTTGCTATGCTATGCACTGTAATCCTTAGTTGGAGCTTAATTTTTTTTTGCCGTTACCCATGTCTGCACGCGTATCGTCCTATTTGTGGCGTTATGGGAGTGGTGCTCTTATGAGGGCAGTCAATGGTGGCAAGAGCACTTAGGGATTTTACTATCAGAACTACTCAGTTCTTCATTGACCGTAGAACATAAGAGTTTTAATAGATTCATAACCCTGTGTGTGTTTATTTGCATCCTGGATAAGGTCTACCGCTTTTTTGGGGCATTAAACTCCATTCCACATTTCTTAAAGCTTACAAGCAAAAAAGCCTTTGGCCAATTAAATGCTTTCATGAGATGAATGTCTCATCCTCTTCCAATACAGTAACATCGCTAACAATTGCCTTCAGACTAGACTTTCCAAACCACAATTTACAAATATTTACACAAATAAGACCCTTTTCACATGTTAGTACTCTATGTGTCCACTACCAAAAAGGATTTTCTATGCAAAATCCTTGTCAGAACTCATTTAAATCTCGTATCCAATTCCATCAGTATAGGTATACAGCTTCCTTTTAAAATGAAATTGTTATTCCCTGTCTGTTCCTTCAAAGCAAACGACAAGTACTACGACGACGCACTCTGTGGTCGCGTTGTAGTATCAGAGGCCAAACGGAAGATAAAGTCTTTATTTAATCTAAGTTGACATCAATATCTCTTCAGCATAATGTCTCTATGCTTCTTCTGCCGAAATGGGGAGACACTATTTTATTGCCCGAAAACCAAATGGATGGATGTCCTGTTCGTAAAGGACTGACTAAAACCACTTTACTGTGAACCAAAACCAAAGTGACTTAACGAAATTGAAAATTTATCGATGATGTGAAAGTTGGCGCTTGCAGGTCGCAGCGGCTTTAAGGTTGAAGCAGTTTGAGCGATTTGCTTTGGTAGAACAAATACTCTGACTAGGGTAATCTCTAAAACGAAATATGTATCAGTTGGAATAGTTTCAAGCCTTGACCAGAGGAACATTTTATTCGAAATCTACCACCAGGGAATGACGGCGACCACAACGTCGACAATGACAGCTATGGTAAGAGAACAACATTTCGGATAACGACGACGACGATAGTGACTCTAAATGAGATCACTCGTTGCTTGGATGTTTGCAGGAAGCATGAGTTAAATAGAATTTGGCCATGGAAGTTGCAATCATTTTCGCCAAAGTGGTCGTAATTGTAGTTAAGGACAAATAGTTGCAATTCTCAAAGCTGCTCCTGGCAGTGGATGTAAAAGTTTTGCCGTTTTATTTTTGTTGAACAGGGCAGGGACAATGTAGTCGGTGTGGTAAAGTGCGCGGTGTTAATTTTAATCCTTGTGCATGAACTTACTTTTCTGTTTTAGCTTTTCAAGGTCATTAAATGGGATGACCTTTCATTGTCACACAAAAGTAGGCAGCTTTGATGAAGCAACACTTTTATGTTACTGCATCATTAGTAGGTACAATGACGGTGGCAACAGGATAATTCTGTTATTACTTGGCTTAGAATGAACAAGTTTATTCTAAAATATTTAGATGTTGAGATCAAGCTAACAGCTTCTTAAGTGTCTGTCTTTTCATTTAATTTTGGTTAAAATAAATAAATAAATAGAGTGGCGCGACAGCTCTTGAAGAGCCAAGGCTTACTCTCATCAACAATTCCCTAGGTGCGTGTGAAGAATTGAGGGAACCTACAATTTAACGCCGATTCCGAACGGCAAAGTTGAGAAGCACATTTTCATGACAGATGATACTCTTGGAAGTTTTGTCAGTTCTTCGCAAGAAGCAGTGTCCGTGAAGGATGAAATAAAAACTATGGGCCCAGGTTGGTTATTGAATGAAAATTGAAGTTTCATGGCTCAACAGGAGTCTAAAAAGATTATAAAAACATTAGCATCTGATATCATAACAACAAAGACCATTGGTGAGCTGACCGATGCCACTATTTGCGCTGTCCGATCCCCTTGCAAAAAGTTCCTCTAAGTATTCTTTCGGAGTGGGACAAAGTTCGTTCATAAGAAATTGCATCACAACTTTTTTCAGACTTCAAGCAAGCATTTTCAAAAGCAAATACAATAATAGTATTATATGAAAAAAGATTAATAATGTCTTTTTGTCCTTAACATGCCCTCTGGCAGGATACCCATCATCTCTTCTCTTGTTCTCTCTTGTCATTTCTAAGGTCTCACAGGGAATAAAGTAGCACCATTCTAGAAAGCAAAAATAAAACGACAATTGCTTAGTTGTAAAAGCATCGAAAAATCAACTTCGCATCACCGATATCTTTCTAAAGTTACAATGGTTGCTCTATTCATATTGTCAAATGAACCTCTGGCTAATACATTGGCACTAGCAGTCATTCACTCCTTATGACCACCAAACTCATAACCAGCCAAAGTTATGGTGAATTTATGAAACAAACCCTTGCAAGGAATGTAAACAAGAGAAAATAGCATTCCAAAAAAAGATCATCTAGCAAACATAAGAGTATAGACACAAGACTGTTGCTTTCGTTTAATTTATGGCATCAAATGACTGCCGTGGTTATTATACCGACAATTGCTGCTTCTGTTTTCTCAGTTATAGGTATTGCTGGTCGTCCTGTGGCTCTGATGATGGTCCATTCCAGTGCACGACCTTCGATGTTGCAAGTTTTCTCGAACAAATAAAAAGAACAATTTGCGCAACAAAAAAAGAAAATAGTAGTATAACCTATCATTACAATATGGACGGTCTTTGGGGTTTGTTCATTGTCGTCGAAAAGAAACACAGGTTAAGAGTGAGGGTTTAAAGATGTTGCCATGTATGAGTGGCATGGTCATACATCATCGTCCTGCATTATTATGCACATTCACCTCACAGGGGTCAAGCTTTGTCCTTGTCTATAGAACTTGGGATGCCATGTAGTCCAGGATCTTTCGAGTACCTCAGGAACTATAATCATAGTTATATATGAAATTGCGTGGCAAATTCAATTATTAAACCATTTCCTTGGGAGCTAAATAAAGACCAAGCCAAAAAGGATGTTCTAGTGCTCTCTATATAGCTTTTAAATTGAAATTGAAAATTTTGCATTTGTAAGTGGATTAATTTAAGGAAAATATAAATGAATTAAGCTCACAGAAGTGCTAAAGAAATTGCAATGTAACTTCTCGTTTCTAAACAAAGTTTGTTCAAAGAAATTGTAGGTGAACGCTCTGAGCAAATGCAATTTATTTTACATACTCGTTACTTTTGTTGCAGCTTGCAGTTGTTCACAAAACACACACATAAACATACACCTGACAACATTTTTATCGCTGCGCTGGCGCTGGCTTGGTATCGAGAGTCGAGGAGGATTTCTGTGAACTGCAACAGTGTCTGCCTTTATATGAAGTATTTAGTTGTAGCAATTCGTCTTTGTTCTTGCCAAGAGATATGTTTGGCTATTTTGCAAGGATCCATCTTTTGTTCATAGGATTAAAAGGTTGGCCAGGTATTTCGTTAGTAATTTTATTGCAATTAAAATATATTGCTGGGACAAAATGTTGTTCTCTACCAAGTGGAATAATTTAATGTTAAATGATAACCATAATCGCCAAACTCCTTAAAGGGCTTGCACAAGCATATTGGATGTTATGGTAGGGAAGTTTGTGTAGTTAAAATAAGGATCCGAAACACTGAGAATTTTACTAGTAGCATCCTTTCAAAATCGGATCTGGGGCAAAAGCTTTTGGGTCAACTTTTTCAACTCGATAAATTTGTAAGTGTTTAATAGTAATAGTGACACTCAACCGTCGGACATATTAATTTTTTCATACTGACGACATTTGGAATTGTCGATATCTTGTTTGGAATTCCGTTCCTATACCTATATTTGTGCTGAAACGGAATAAGGAAAGAACATTGCCTTAACTGACATTCTGGTAAACTAGTGAACTTGCCATTGCCGAAAAAACAAACAAATCTTTACGAAAAAACAGGTATCCCCACATCAAGCTACAAGCACGAAAAATCCTTTTTTGATTAGTATTCATGCTACTCACTATCAAATTGTTAAAAAAAGAGAAAAAAAATGAGATATCCTTTTTTAAAACTGTTCCCATAACTCTAATTCTTAGCTACACTGTCAGCACCATAAAACCACTCTTTGTTTACCTCCAGTTAAAAGTACACATACACATGGTCAGGTATATAAACTTCTTTTAAAAAATGAAGAAAAAAGCCCGTGTGCATCGTTGTGATGTTCCTTCATTTGTCCGATCTCAATCTTTACAACCTGGACCTGCCGATCCGGCCTTTATGGAGACTAAAGACTAAAAAATCTCCATACTCCATACGTGGTAGCATCGGCGTGGTCATGTCGTCGTCGTCCGCGTCCTGGGAAAAATCTGCACAACGCAATTTATCATCCATCTTTCTGTTTTAAAAGTTTTTTTAAAACTGTTTCCCCTCTTCTTCTTTATAATACAGCAACCTCCCCAAACAATGTTGTGTTGGCCTGGTCCTGCATGTCCCACATTTCGTGGTTCTTTTTCTCTCTCTCTCTTTGAAAAGAAAGATGCATGAGTGTCCTTGTTTGTTTATGTTCCAAACTACGAGTTCATACAACTTTTCACAGAAAGAGAAAAAAATAAACAAAACAAACTGAAAGCCGCATTTTGCTCTGAAAATAAATTGCACTTGGCCGTACCACTACCACATGCACTAGAGTTGACCCGCCAGTAACACTCACAACTCACAAGATAGCAAAAGGACCTCAAAGACAGAAAGCGACCACTTCATCTGCACTGAAGCAGTAAACGAGCGCAAACACCCTCGTTCCTTATATGCTATCCTTTATTTGTGTATATGGCTCTTATGAAATAAAAGCAACTTTCAGTCGCACATTTCGGTTCAGTTTTTTGTGACTTATTTAGAGTTTTAGTCATTTGCGATTAGAGATTGAAATGATATTATATCCTGGACACTTAACGTTTGGCTTTGATCCAAAACAAATTTTGCAAAAAAAAAATGTTCGGCACAAATGCAGGAAATGTTAATGAACATTGAACACCACTGCCATTCCTTGTTGTGTTTGCTAAACGAATTAAATTAGGTTTGTTTTGGCTTAGCATAAAACACTCACACATTACCACAGACAAACGTTACAAAAATAAATCCGTAATTTCTAAAATAAAGTGAACTCACTCTGCCCAAAGGGCTTTCCACTGATGTGTTTTTGTGTACATGTACTGAATTTTAAAACCATTTCTGAAAGAGTAAATAAAAGCATACAGTGCAGTGACATGGTGGACTTGTTTTGATTCACTGAAATTTTAAGTTCAATTTCCGAAGCCCCGAGGGCGATAACTCGGAGGCAAAGATAGCTAAAAACCAGGTTATTGCTCGACCCCATGATTTGTGCTCTTATCCTGTGAATCTTACTAACCAACATAAATGAAATGTGTTGTAGGGTCTTGGAATGGTTTTTCTCATCTCAATTACAACCAACAGGCGGCGCGCGGAGGGCGGATGATTACAGATGGAGAAAATAAGCAAAAGTTGATGATAAATATTATACATAAGTTGTTGGAGCACAAGAAGCATTTATTAATCAAGATTCAGCCGGAGGACGATTGACTTTGGATTGGATTTACAATACGAAAAGATACTTGTGCTCGTACGAATGTTTTATCATTTAGATACTATTTGAAGAATTTGCAATTTATGATTACAAATGACTTTGAGGAATCCTTACAGAATATACATATTTTTGAGACAATGCATAGTTTTGAATTTCGATTCAAGGTATGATTTCATAAGAAGCAATGACTATTTTGAAAGTTATGTTCTGGAAAGGCCTTTAAAGGAAAACACGATCTTATTGTTAAGAAACAGGAAATTGGAATGAAAATTTATTTTGAAAAAAATGATTACAAACTTACAAACGTAATCTTTAAATAACTAAATAATTTCAACAAAGTGTTTTACTTGTTACATTCAAATTTCAACAGACTAAAAGTTAGTTGAAACTGTCAAGACTTCTTATTTCTTCCTATTTAAAAAAATTTAAAGACTTTGAAAACGATAATTTTTTGTTTAAATCAAACATAATTGAAGTTTGGCGGGGCGATTTTCCTATACGGGCTCTTTGAGGTTAGAATTTTGTTTTTTTTTTTTTGTTTTTTCTTTGATTTATCTGTCAAATAGTGAGGAACAACTTCAGGTTGAAGTATGTTAGTGTTGGCAGATGAGTAATATTTTACACAATGCAGCTTTTTGTAGCAAACAGCGAGTATATGCGGCGGCTTCGCCGCTCAAGGGGTTTTAACCCTCAGTGTAGTGCACAACTCTGGCTACGCTAGCAAACAGCGAGTATATGCGGCAGCTTCGCCGCTCAAGGGGTTTTAACCCTCGATGTGGGATGCACGACTCTGGCTACGCTAGCAAACTCTAAATGTCCTCAAAGGGAAATATTTAAGAAAATTCCCGCTCTAAAAAATCCCATAAATATACGCAGTCTGTCGGTACTAAAAATGACATTAAATCGTGAATTCTGTGCAGAAAGTGCAAATTTATTTAATTAATTAAAAATAGAAATATTTATTTCCTAAAGCCTAGTACGCAGATCGAGCTAAATTTTAGCTCACGAATTTCTCTCCAAACATCAGCTAAATTCCCAGCTAAATTTTGACACAAGATTATTTTCTCCCGCCACTTCCTCAATCAAATTTTCAAAAAAATCTAGCGAACAATCATTCATTTTGGCTAGTCAGAGGCAAATGAAACAATAATATCAAAATTTAGCTCGAGAATAATGTTCCGGACATTTATTTCACTAGCTAAATTTTGACAAATTTTGATTTTTGATTGTGTAGAGTTACGAAAAAAATAAAATATTTTTAGCTAGAGCTGCGTACCTGTTCGCTAAAAAGCTCAGCTAAATTTTAGCTCCGCTAAATTTTGGAGAGAATTTTGTATGGAAGCTAAAATTTAGCTCGATCTGCGTACTAGGCTTAAGAAAAAAAACAGTTTATTTGTGCTTAAATAACTAGTATCTATCGATTGAGACCATTTTTGTGTCCAAATTCAGGAGCCCGTATAAGAAAGTCAAGCCAGTTTGGCTAACAATTCTATTTTAACTTACAAAAATGGAAACTCTATGAGTTAAAGCGGCGCTAGATTACGGGACACCCAACAAGCAACTCCACCCAGCGACAAATTTTTAAGGACTGCAGTAATTTCGATAGCTTAGTTAAGTCAGTTTAAGATTAGGGGCTGACAGTTGATGTCATTACATGCCGTTACATTTAGATCAATACAGATCCATTGTGATACTCGTGAGTATTGCTAGTATTACCCAAGCTAATTAATTAATCAAGCCATTTGAAGGCATTAATGAAGTTCAAAATGTTAGAATCTGGAGTGCAAGAAAGTTCTTCTAAGTCCCCAAAGAAATAATTGCCGAGCAATTTCTGCCTTTGGTGGAAGAGTGCGGGGCAGTGACATAGAAAGTGTGAAGTGTTTTCATGCATATCCTCGTTACCGCATCCTCTGCATAGATCATCTGAACTGATTCTCATCTTTAACAGATTATGTCCGGGGATTATGGTTAAAATAGATCGAAGTTATGTAATTGCATAATTCTTTCCGTTCTTATTTTGTGAAAACATGGCCAAATCTTTCTTGTAGTGCCGCTGGTCAAAAGAAAGTTCAACCTTTCATCGGCCTCAAAAGTTATTCTATTTGAGATTTCCTGCTTTAAATAGCAGGGTGGGGTGCTGTGACTAATTGAGCTTGGCTTACGTCATGCGTTGATCATAATCTTGCTGTATTATTGGCTTTCTTGTTGCCTGGTATTCCGCTGCGCTTTGGCCTGTGTACCAGCAGAGTCTAATGTTATGGCGTGTGCCAAGAACCTTAAGTTCTTCGCGGCAGAATGAAACAAGCTTTGATATTACCTCAGTTGCAGTAATCGCTTTTCTTGCCACTTGGTTTTCAATGTAAAAGGCGATATCAACCCGTGGTATGGCCTCATTAATACCTGTTTAGTAGCTGCTGTCACTGCCAGGACCTCCGCTTGGAAGAAACTATTTAAGTCTGGAAGCCTTAGCGAGTAGGTTAACTTGAGTGATTCAGAATAGAAGCCTGACCCTGCACTAGTATCCATCTTAGAGCCATCAATATAGATAGCTATTGACGACGTATTGGAGTAGGCTATGTTATCTATCTATTCCTCTCCTCGTTACATTCATCGTTCATTCAAAAAACCACAAAGTAGCCTCAATATCATCGAGGGACACGTAATGCAGAACAACATTGTATTAAAAGAGGCTGCATTTGAATTTCAAGAAGTTACTGGTAACCGTTCGTCATCATCGTCGTCATATAAGCTATCTATTTATTACCAAAATGTAGGGGGTTTAAGGAACAAGTTATCTCAGGTTTATTTATTATTATCATCGGAGTCATACGATATTTTAGTATTTACTGAAACTTGGTTATCTAACAATTTTCTATCATCTGAAATTTGTAATCCATCTTATACAATATTTAGAAAAGACAGATGTCTTTCATTAACTGGCTTAGAAAGAGGGGGTAGAGTTATAGTAGCTGTAACATCGAATTTTTCATGTAAGACGGTTGACTTTATATCCAATTCTCCTCCCAATCAATCTTCTTTTGATGTTGATCAATTAATTATTTCAATATCCTTATATAATAACGAAGGTCTCTTTATCATATGTAGTTATATTCCCCCGAGGAGTTCTATAAATTTATATAATGTACATTTAAATAACACTTAATCTATTCTAACTCGCAGCATGTCTTGTATGCTGGAGATTTTAATTTAGGTGACATCAATTGGATTCTGGACGATGAAGGCAAATATTTGGTGCCATTTAATATTAAAACTGAAAATGAAGTATTGGTGGCAGATCTCTTCTAGGTAGTATCCTTGATCTTATTTTTGTAGATAAGCAATTTAGTACTTTAAGGCCAAGTTATATTGACAATAGCAAAATTGTACGCAGCTTCAAGAGTGTTAACTTTACTGCTATTAATGTATTTTTATCTGCATTATCCTGGGAGAATATGAAGAATCAGGTGGATTTAGACTCGGCGTTTTGCATTTTCAAAGGCATTACTACGGAAACTGTCGAACAGTTTGTCCCAGTCAAAATAATCTTACGGAATTCTAATTCGGTCTGGTTCAATAAACGACACTCAAGACTTAAGAATTAAAGAAATAAAGCATATTAAAGATATAAAAGTAACCAAAACTATATAAATTTACGTAATAAGTACCTAGACTTAGAACGGGAGTTTATTTCCTTAAATTCGTTTTTATATAAAGATTATATACCTTCGACTGAAGCTATATGAATGATAGTAGTCATTTTTGGAAATTTTTGTATGCGTTACTCAGACAATACAACAAGTGATTTATCTGAAATCTGTAATCTATTTGGCGAATATTTTAAGTCCGTCTATTGTATTGATACGTTGTCTGGTAATCTTCCTAATGTGGCTGAAAGATTCAGTTTGGGAAGTTTTCGAATTGATTCAGATTAAGTGTTAGCAGAACTAAGGAATGTTGATACATCCAAATCCTCTAGTCCAGATAGTTTTAAAACATATTAATAAGTGATTGGATTAGATAAACTCCAATATTTAAAGCTGGATCCAGACAATTAATTTCTAATTATAGACCAATCTGTAAAATCTCAGTCATTCCGAAGATATTTGAAAAAATTGTAACTCGTAAAATTCTCTTTGTAGTACAAGAGCACATATCGGTGTTTCAGCATGGGTTCGTTCTAGGAAAGTCAATGACTACTAACCTTTCACTATTTGTCAATCACGTAATTTCTAATTTCGAAAAGAATCGTCAAACAGATGTTACTTATACCGATTTCGCTAAAACATTTGATGAATCACACCATTCTTCTTCACAAATTAGCTTGCCTAGGTTTTCATTCCAATTAAATTAAATGGATCGAATCTTATCTAACTAACCGTGTACAAATGGTTAAGATCGACACTCATTTATTCAATCGAATTCTGGTTCCATCTGGGTAGTCATATTGGATCCTAACTTTTCCTTTTATTTATTAATGATATTTCTGAAATTTTCATTCATCTTAAATGTCTTATTTATGCAGACGATCTCAAACTATATAAGAACATCAAATCAAAACAATATTGCATTTTATTACAAGAAGATCTTATAATGTTAGCGGAATGGTGTAATATTAATTTACCTTTAGCTTAACATAGCCAAATGATTTCCGAAAGTAATCAATCTTAATACTTAAATTTATAATTTTTTTTTCAAAAAGTGTATGCAAACGAAATTAAAAAAATAAAATTTCTTAAGTTCATTTCACACGCTGTAGTGAAAGAAACAAAATTTTAGTACATTCCTAAATTTATCTCTAATTTTTTGAGAAACTCAAATTCTATGCCTGAAAAAAGCTAACTACCATTACCCAATGAAGTACCCGCACCCTATTATCACCGTGCTTAAGAAAAGACTGTATTCGATTATAGAGTCAGAGTGTAAGATTGAACAGTGAACTCCATAAACATTAGGCGTGAATTATTAAAATGCAATTTCCTTCACAAGACCTCGTTAATTTATGTAGCAGAAACCACCTAAAAAGCTTATTAATTATCATAAGCAAAGACAATGGACCAAATCCTCTCTAACAACCGCGGGGCGACGGCTACGACCGACAACAACGACATCAGAAGGTGGCACTAGCTTGGTCGTAGCTCGAAATTGAAGCTAAAGCGGAATCAACAAAATTTTCTCTAATAAACTCACATTGTCGTTGTCGTCGGCGGCGTTTCGTCCTCATAACTTCATAAGTAAGACTTTGGCCTAAATATTTGTGTGAAAGTAACCACAAAAAAAATGTCTTTGCCTGCTTCCCATTATCCCTTGTACTATCTGCCTATGTGTTATATGCATAGAAATTCAGAGAATATGCGGTCTTTCTTCGTTGCTAACAGACATGGGGCGCTCTCTCACACATTCATAATCTAGAAAACCAAGCCCACGTAGTTATAATCATAATAAGGGATAATGAATAATTCCTTTTGAGCTTTTTGTCTGCATTTTATGGTTTTGCTTGTGATAAGGATGTTCCAGCGTTACCCATAAATCAATATGTACATAAGGAATCCTTTGGTTCGGTTGAAACGAGTAATGAAAGGAATATACATAACTGAGGCGGTGGTGGTGAAGCAGATAATTCTAATCACCAATGTGACTTGAATGTGTCCATTTTTTCTTCTCTTTTTTTTTACTTACATGGGCGCTTGTCTGTATGGGAGACAAATTATTTTGAAGCAAGCTTTTGGGTTTGGAAAGTAATCCTTTTTCGGTTGGGCTTTTACACTGACTTAGCATAGATTTGAGGTTGACTGGCATTTAAAATGGAATGTCGTTTGGAGAATTATCGCAATTATTTCTCGTACAGAAAATATTTTAAGGAAGGATAACATTTCCAATATCGCAAGCAATTGTGGACATTCTTTGCCCTGGGAATAAGATTATTTTACAATTTAATTTTAGAAATAAATTATGATTAGAGGGTAAGTGTAATATGGCGATTATTCTACAAGTGCTTTGCGACTCTCTTGCTCAAGTGTTACAATTACGAATTTGTGTTTTTTTTTTTAAATATCAGAAATGTCAAGATTCGAAGAAGTAACATGAATTTCAGTTGTGTCCTGTTTTGTGTCTCTAACTCGAATCGGACCGTTTATATAAGTGTAGATCGGCGCAGTTTCATAAGTCCGTAAGTCATAAATCCATAAAGGACAAAACTTCATAAATTAATTATGAACTTATAACCCACATAAGTGAGTCAAAAGCACGTCAAAATTACTCATGGAATTCTGACCCCAGCTTACGGTGATTAAAATCGATTATTTATTTATCTGTTGCATATTCCGAGCGGAATAACTCCACGGGAACTAACTCCACTGAGGAATTTGGTTTCCACCAAGTGAGGATTTGGTCCACTTTTCTAAAGTGTTGTTAGTTCCCATGTACGGTGGGAATTAAATTCTCTAAAAAATTGGTGGTTCTAGTTCCCTTCGAATGTGAAATAAACTGCCTTTTTAAATTAAAAAAAAAATTAAATAAGAAATTAAGTACTAAGCAATGTTATTCGTAGAATTAAAATAAATTTCATATAGACACCAAGTCATTCAGAAATTGAGTTTTTAAAAATCTGATTTTTTTTTATCGAAAACATTCAGAAAATTAGTCATACCGAATTTGACCAAAGTGGGTCCAAAGTCCTTTACGGACTTATGACCTACGGACTTATGACACTGCGTTGTGTAGATTAACTCCACTTCTCTACATAGATGAAACCCATTTCAAGCACAAAACTCTGTAGATATAAAATTCTTAATGAATTTGTCTCTGGAAAACTTCAGTGGACAGCTCAAACACACAAAAATCACACTTTTGTTGTTCTATTGCCTCAACTTCAGAACCAGCCAAGCAGAAAATAGAATTTTGCGTTATTTAGTTCGAAAAGGCATTTTGTAGCAATTCCAGACAAAAACAAGAAGAAAAAACAACGGCTAACCAATTTCGAAACCGCACACGGTTTTCTGTTATTTTTTGTTTCTTTTTACTGTCAAAACAGTCTACACAAAAATGTTTTGCTGCATTTGACACATGACTTTGTTCATCCTCACCCCATCAAGCCATTTATATCACTTGCACTTGACATCAAATAAACATACATTCGCACAGACATACATACATACATGCAGTATATCCTATCAAAATTTCATTATGCCCGCCCGACGGGCATGCCACTGGCCGGAAGAAGAAATGCAATTATTGAACTGTCAATCCAAACTTTGCCCTGCCTTCAAATTGGGTGTTACTTTGCGTTAAGTTAAAATTTCTTTTTTTTTATTCGTCCTTCGCTTCCACAGATGTTTATAAGTAGCCCTTTGCCGGAACTGTTCGTAATTATTGCATTTATCGAAGGTAACAAATGAGAAATCGGGGAATGAAGGAAATCCCTTTGCGTCCTGTTTTAATGAAGACAACCGAAAAAATTGCAAAATTGTTGAGTTCAATAGTGAATGCAAGCGAACAAAGTAATTTTCTCGTTCAATATACCCGCCATCGCCGCGACGCCAGCCGCCGTCAACCTTTGCGTCCAGAAAATTACTATCGACCTTCTTTCTGGCATCAGAAAAGCAAAAACTATGCTAAATGACGTTGTACGAGAAATCGATTGCAATTAACGAAAATGCAAAAGAGGCGAAAGATTCAACGTCAGCGAGCTGGTTTTAATACGATTAAGATATAAACAAAGAAGTTTTACTCTGACAGGAAGTCGGAAGTGCATTTGCACTTACAATCTGACCAACAGGTCAGCCAACCGTCACCGATCAGTGCCATCTGATAGAACATCAGTGGTGATGCCACTGAACAATTTATCCAAAAGACTCTCTCTCTCTTCCTATCCCAGTAATGTTGACTTAATGCCCATCGGCAACGACGATGATGGCGGCGGGGCGGCGCGCGCGCTGTGGTAGTGACAAAATAATAACTTCACAAAAGGACTAAAACACATCTACAGTTTTCGTTCGTTTTGCGGTATGTGAAGGATTTATTGTGGACGGTAGAGCGAGGAAATGCTGAAAAGGATAAAGTTATAAGCTCTTCATAGAAGTGATTTAATTCTCACCACCCACCGCGCCTCCCTCTGCCAAACGCCAACAGTAACACCGTTTGGTGTTCTTTTGATGAATCCTTTCATTGTTACCATTTGTTCATTTTTTTCTTACTTTATGTGTTGATTAATGAAGGTGTTGTGTCCTTTTCTGCGAACAATATGCCTAGCAATTAACTTTATGACAAACTGATAGATTTACATATATCTTCATCTGTTCCTAGTCCTGTATGTATTTATAGACGTTTGCCTTTAGTCGTGTCGTCAAGCCCTGATGTCTGACAAGTATGAAGATATTATTTGCTCTTTGCTCGCAAAATAAAGGACGAGATGGGATAATTTATGGCAATCAAAGGCTGAACGGAGGAGAGTGATGAATAAACAGCCTCTTCAGGATAGGGATAATTTTTGTGTTAGTATTTGCCCTGTAGCACATGCCTCACAAAAACGAATGAATAAATTAAACATTGGAAAAATTGTACTTTAACAGAACAATATTTTTTTTACCTTATTTACATCTACCGTTATGGGAATGGCACTGGGTGGTTGAATTTTGATTCAGAATTAATATTGAAATTGACGATCAGAAAATGATTAATTCAGTTAATTACTATCGTTATTATTTGTTCAATACAATTGCTTAGTTCGACTGATGGTCGATGGCGGGTTTTTCTCATCCTATTTTAATTATTCATATATTTTTTTCTGTAGGTAATGGAAATAATTCCGACGGAAGACCTCTTTAAAAATTCAGCACATTTATTAATAACCTAGAATTTTGTAACCATTGTAGTTTTCACTTCGAAAAACTTTAAAAAAAAAGCGGTAACTCTTATAGTTTTCTGCACTAACATAAATTCAACACCTGTGGTAGCATTTTATATTTCCTTTCAAATTATTTTTTATGAATCAAATGTTTATGAATATATGCACTAAACTTTACGCCAAACAACAACAACCAGCACCAGTGCTAAAAATGATTTTATCAAAAAAGTTATTTCATTCGGTTACTCCCACAGGTCGAAAACAGAAAACTACATTTCAACATTTCGAACGAGAATAGGAAAACGAATATTTTTTTTTAGAATCATGACAGGTAAAAAATATTATTTATGACACACACAAACACTTAGTTTTTACGAGTTACCTGCTTCTCCTTACTCTCTTCTGTTAGCCACACAGTCAATATAGAATATTCGATCCAAAAACCATGAAATCTAAATGAAATACTTTCCAACTTTTATACATTATTGATTTCACAATCACTCACCGTAAGGTCCTTACAACACTTTTATTTGTCTTTATTTTTTCTTTCTTTGCAGTCAGAAACATTTGGAAATATTAAAATGTAAAAAAATCTAATCTTTCAATTTGAATTTATTCTGAAATTCAAAGAATTCAATGACAATAATCTTTCCGTTGTTTCTAAAAATATTGGATTCTACTTTTCCACTGAAGCAGTCTTATTGAATGCTTTTCTGCTTTGGTGATTCGAGTTAGGAGTGGTGGTTTTTTTTTTCTCTTATATAACAAACAAGCATTCAAATAGGACAAAAGTTCAGTGTGTTAATCGGCTTTTACTTTGTTTTTCTATTGGCTTGTAATTCTTAGGAGAAACCACACTTCACTCTAACCTTAACTTTTAAAAGCTGATAATGAAACTGAATGCGTTCAGATATTTTCCATTATCTAATGATCTGAATAGGAACATAAAAGGAAACTTCCTGTCGAAGTGGGCGCATTCGAATGATTAAATCGGTTATAATCGATTCAAGAAACTATTTTCACTCGATTATGCACTGTAAGATCATTCGAATGAATGAAACTCGAATGACGAAAATCAAGTGACGGTAACGAAATTTTGGCTAAAAGAACTTGAAAATGACAATGACGAATACTCGAACGACAATTCACAGAATTCGAATGACGATTATGAGAATTGAAATAAAAAAATTACTCGAATGCCGATTTCAAGGATGCGAATGAAAAAAACTCACATGACAATGAAGAGAATTTGAAAGACGATGACAAGAATTCGAATGGTGATGACTAGAAATCGAATTAAAGGAACTCAAAAGACTACGTCAAGAACTCAAATGAAAAGAACTCGAATGACGAGTTCGAAAATTCGAATGAAAAAATATCGAATGACGATGACGAGAACTCGAATGGCGGTGACGAGAATTCGATTTTCATATGAATTCGTAATTCAAATAATCATTCGATTATTCAAATAATTCGAATACTTTTATCCCCTAAATATAATACAAGCGGGACGACAGCATCACTTGTGTTGGTCTCTATCGGGATAAGCATATTGCATAGTCGTTCCATGATGACAAGGAAAAAGTGGTTCGAGTCAACATGATGTACGGCGATCGCAAAGTATTTATTATGGTTGGCAGTTGATTGATCAAGATATCTCTCTGTGCCTATTTCATTCTTTGTTTACTGAACGTTTTCTGTTACATTATTTATTTGAATATTATTTGCTGTCCAATGAGGTTCTGTTGATTGTGTATCTGATATTACCCTAATCAATATAATTTTAGTTTTGGAACTTCCATTTGGGACTTCTTTCTGTCGTAAAGTTATACAACTTAATTGAAGGTTTTCCTGCTTTGCATAATTGCTTTGCCTTGATGTTTTAAACAATTTCTAACCTGAAAACATCAACATCATTTCCGTTTACACTAGCAAGAAGCATGTATTGATTTTGTGTGTGTACACATACATATTTTGAAACACAATGAATCAGCTTAATAATTGAGAACTTTTTGACCACAATTTGAAGATTGCCATATTTACTCTTTGATGGAAAGCTGTCCGACAGTATCTTAATTCTGTTATGCTTTACCGTTATTTGAAAATGGTATGATAGGCAAGATTGGATGGTTTGCTAAGGCCCTAATTTTATATGCATTCAACTTGTTACAAGAAAACAGAATAAATTCATGACACACCAAATTTATAGTTCAAAACAACAAATCCTACCCTGAAAACGTTCTAATTCCATCAAACCGATTCTCTCTTCCCAGCTTTCGTGAGCTGTCAATTCTATCGCAAACAACCAATCATCACAAGCCAAGACTTATGGGACCAGGCAAACAAGAATCAGACATAACTGACGATGACGTAGAAAGGTACAACCATTATGGTCGTCAATCAAGACTCACAATACTATTGTGATTACCTATAATTATTGTAAGCAATGAGTGACTGTAGCTATAGAGGAGTAAAATTAGAATTGAATCGAAATTGGGAAAGGAAAGGTGTGCAATGAAATTGCGTTTGTCAAATTGCATTTTCAGAAAATTGAATATGAGAAGAGAAACTTCAACGATATGGCAAACGTTCAAGGCAAACGAGAAACGACTTTCACACAAAGAAGAGAACAAAAGGTTGTTTTTCAAACCAGACCTGTACTTTGTAGGTACACTGCCACAACAAACTTCATCATCTCTGCTCTGAGGTTTTGAACAAATTCTCCCTCTGTAACAGTGTTGCTATATTATGGGTGTCTAGATTGGTATTTATCTCCTTGTATTCCGTATACTCTTGGTACGCTAGTAGAATGCATCCTGGTAAGGAAGTGTTGATGCCAGCCATTGATGGAGAAGCGAAATAAAATTTGATATATTACCCAAACGGAGTTTTAGTCAAGGGTTCATTCATTGGTTTGTTTTACGTATATGAAAACATATACATATGGAAGTTGGAAGGTGTAGGGTTTGCTGAGAAACTGGTGCTGTCGGTTTGTTATGGTCTTGTCTGAATTGTTGTTCAAATTTAAGGTTTGCTTAATGAGTGATTAGACACACACTGGGCAATTATTCGTGTACCTCTTAGCCAAGTGTGGTTTGTCCAAGAATTAACTGTTAAAAACAAGTTATAGTTTATTCAGTTTTGAAACATTTGAAATAGGTTTCGTTTTAAAACTATTTAAACTATTTAGGGATCGATCATGAATCTTACAGTTCGCATTTTATTTTCATCGTTTCCACAAAATTTGGAAAATTCCTTTCGACATAACCTCAATAATATTCATTCGTTTATTAAAATTTCTATCCTCCGTATGGCAATATTGTCGGCATAGTCGACCAGTTGGACTTCATGATATGACGGCGCATCACCTTGTATGAAACCATTTCTAACACAATCCAGATGATGACACGAGAAACTAGTTTAGCAAACATACCGGAGCCATACTTGATGCTTTCATTTTAAGCGTCGAATACGATGAAAAGGATTTGATGTCCCTCAATTGATTAAATACAATTTGACGTAGCGTGACATTTGATCGATGTTGTCCTTCCTAGCTTTAAGCCACATTGATATATATAAACAAATGTGGCCAGAAAACCTACTCTTTACAATATTTACAATGCTCAGTTTCAACCATTTGACTTTTTGGACTAACAATTCAATAATGCTTGGACGGAGAGATTGAGTTATTGATCAAAATTAAATAGAAAACAGTCTTATATCCTAAAACTCAATTAAAAAAAGACCTTAAAACCTTTTACAAATGCAATACTACTGATGGTCACACAATGCCGCAAGTAAAAAGTGTATACCACAATCAGAAAGAAGAAAAAAACATTTTGAATAACAATGTCCTTAATTGAATATTCCCATTGATTTTGCGTCTGTTAAAATCGAATCAATTCATTTTACAGTGAGGAAAGTAAATGTTAATTAAAACAGGATTTGAGGTGAACACGAGCGTATTCATAAATATCCCAATTGAACGTGCATATTTTCTTCTAGCGCAAACCCCCGTTTCTATCAATTTCAAGAGTTTAACATTAAATTGAATACGATGTTGACTTTTGATTAATTGGATTTTATAATTTTGCGTATATTTTTTAATCGGGGACGAGCACGTTCGAGTTGAAGACTAATTAAATGCTTGATGGTTCAAAAAATATTATTTTTGTGGCATGGATTTTCTAATTAAATCTGTTCGCCCTGCAAGCGAAATCTAAATTGAAACGTTTTATGTAAATAGAACAAAATTTTTTTGGGTTTGTAGTACTTATACATTTTTTTGATGACAAAATCAATACATGTTAAAGATGACGTCTCTTCCAGTTATATGCAAAACGTACCTATTAAATTTTTTGCCAAAACTATCCAATTCACTGCCCATTATTATCCTTATCTATTGATGAACTTTCAAATTTTTCCAAATCATACAATCAAAAACACATCTGGCACAATTGTGCCAAACCATGCGTTTCAGAAATTCCTTGACAACATAAAATTATCAAATTATTATACTAACCTCTAAGGGCCGGTCACACATACACATAAAGCAAAATCACTTCTGTTGACCATTGAACTGCGCAGCGTTGCGTGTTTTGCTCTATCCTTGATATTATTCCCTAGACATCGACTTGTTTAATTCGAGAAGTGTTCTATTTTATTATCACTTTGTTCGCACCGCACCGTACCAAATTCACACAAAAAACAATTGTCATATACCTAGTGTGAATCCATTTAGGACCAGATTTACCGACCCCTCTTGCAGAGCAATAACAACTCACAGAATAACCGAAATACACAAAAGAAGTGAAGACTACTAATTCCCAACACATACCGGCTCGTCTCATCATACCGGCACAACCGCGCACTGACTACCATCAAAACCGAACCACCCACCACAATCAAACATTCTAATGCATATATACACGCTTTACATCGAATGTATTGATCGAAATGTGCGTTCTATAACCCCCTAGTTGACCGTGGCGGCCGGTGCGGTTGTGGCGGTGGCGGTATCCATTTATAGAAGCAAACCCAAAATATTGAACCATGCTCGTATGTGCTGCATTTTACTATCCTCCGAGGCTTGAAAAGGACATTCAAAAGGACTTTATGTAACATGACAAATAATTTTATAGAACAGCTTTTATTTGCAGAGGACAGGGAGCGAGTGGGTTCATGTAAGGTCGGGCTGGTCATTTCTTTGTCCTCTTGTGAGCGTTCTTAAGCACTCAACAGTCGACACAATGAAAACTTTCGCCCTAGGAGACATCCCACACACAATAAATGTAGGCCAGCAGCCGCCCCATAGACCAAATATCCAACCAAAGCAATTTGGTATACAAAGAAAACGACAAGTCGAGAATAAGAAGAAGATACCTTCATTTGAAGTGAAGGCACTGCTGGCAAAGTGATGGTAAGGAGGCTGAAATACTGAAGAGGGATCCATTAAACGCGTTTAATGGCATAGAAAATGACTGTAGCCAGACAATGGCGGTGGGCGTAGCACCAATGCCGACAGCGCTCGGGAAGTCAAGTTGTAGTTTTAACAGCAGCCGAAGAAGAAGAACTACCTTCTAGCATATTGTTTAACCAATTGGAATATTATTTCATTGTCACAGAAAGTTTCAGTTGACCTCAATAACAATTATAAGACCGGCTTATTGTTGAATTGTGTGTAGAATTTATCTTACCTTTGGATCTCAAAACAAGACAACAACATAGAGATATGTTTCCTATGCGTGTAACGTTTGACTAGGCTTAATTTGTCGGAAAGACATTTGAAGAATTTCTAAATGAAAACCTATGGAATTTTAAATGATATAAAATTCTTTCTACTGAGGGAAGGGCAAGGGCCTTGTTCATCAAGCGATAAAAGGGATGAAAGCATTTCCATCTCGTTTGTCTTTTTAAATCAATGCATGTAAGCGATCTGTTGTCGATTATTAGATATAGAATATCGTTGAATCCGTGCACGAAATGGAATTGTGTGCAATGCAGAACTTATTTGATATGAATTAACACAATGCAGTGGCAGTACTGGATGTAACGCACCACTCTCATTTAAATTGATCATCTACGACTTAAAATGGAGGCGGAAGCATTAACCAAAGCAAAAAACTGATATACAAAATGGAATATATTTTGGCAAAAATTGAAGTTTTGTTAAAATTTCCAACATCACACCTTCGTGATAATCAAACACAATAATATCAGTTTAGTTCAGGTGATACAGTTTTTTTCTAATTTTTGTTTAAAAAACTGGAAAAGTTTGTCTTTTTCGTATGCGTCACCCAACTTCAATACCCCAGAATTTATCCACAAAAAGAGTTAAAGAATACCCTTTAATGCTTTAATTCCTTATTTAAAAAGCTTAACATAAATAACAATAAAAAAGGCAAAAGGAACTACAAACATTTTAATAGTCCTTATGAATAAAAAAATATAATGTCCTGCCTCAGGAATCAAAACATTTCGACACAAGTTTCAAATAACCCGAAAGGTTGTAATGTTGACCCGTTTCCTAAATAAGCATATTCCCGTTTTCTACCGTTAACAGATGTTGTTGTTTGTTTATTGTTTATTCAGAAGCCAAGCACTAGACCATTTCCTATTTTATAATTATTTCTCAAATATTGACTTTACAACAAAATAACTTTCTAACTTAATCCGAAAATAATTTCCAAATTGCTTATTTATTAATTCACCTTTAGGGATTTTTTTTTACCTATTTTACCTCCTCTGTTATGAGCATACATAAATTCTTGCTTTTCTACGGAGAGTTATGGTGCTTGTAAAAAATTTTAACGGTGCTCATAATGCATAGAATTAATATTTTATGTATCTTTAAGTTTATTAAGCTTATGAGGGCTATCATGAGTTTTTATTACGATGCAAAACAAAAACGAAAATACGGAAGGTCATAATTCTATCGAACTTGTTTCATTCATGCCATCAATATAACAAATTTTCGTTGAAAAGGAACATTAAATTTTGGCAATATTTTTACAAGGAAAATATGTTATCTATGTTTCGTATTGCATTCCATTTTTTAAGTTATTGAGAATAAGTTTCAATCAAGTCCACATTCGAAGAAGTATATTTGGACAAATTGACTTGAAATGAACATCGAACATATGACCGTTCCAAATTACTCAAATATAATTCTTGAAAATCAATATTTGCTATTTTCGGTTTGTTAATTAAATTAACGCCACACCGTCAACAACATGTCAACAGTTTTAATGCCAATCGATCAATTTTGACCATTAAAACATCACTCATAAGAATCAACAAGTTCAATTATGAAACAATCACTTACCAAACTGCCTAATTGTCACCATTGTTGAAGCATATTGTGTTTCTATCGATAACCCTTTTCTAAAAAGAAAAAAAAAAAAAAAACACATAATGAGATCTATTAACGAGACAAAAGCCTTTTGTGTTCCTTCCTTTAACCGATCTATTTCCAGGTTAACATACGTTACCAACCGTACATTGAAACCATAAATAAAAACCAAATGTCCTCATTTGAGTTTTGTTCCCTTAAGTGTTTTGTTAATGTCAACACGATTAACGAAAATTAGAAATCTAATAGGATTCACTTGTTATACTTTTTGCAAGAGGGAGGATTACGAATATACTCTTTCTATTGCGTTAAGTTGATTTTTCTATTTTCACAGGATATTCTCTCATCTGCAAATTTGATTTTAACAACGACACTTATAAACAATGAACAAATAGCTCCAAGATACTACATCTAATTAAAAAAGCCCATCACCAAGAAGAAAAAACAAAATAATGAATCCTTTCTTTTGTCAAAGTTTGCCGGATTCCTGCTTTTTTGTTTTATACATTTGTATATGTACGCGTGAGCACTTAAATTGCTTCTCTTTTGTGTCCTTTGACGTTTGGTTCAGTGGCGGATGCAGTGTGGACCTGCAACTGCAAGGCATTGTTTGAAATTTTTCATTTGCCAACATACGTTTCGCAAATGTTCCACAAAACATTCAGGTTATCCAAAAAGGAGCAGCACCTCACGTTAAAATTCCCGTTCACTAAAACACCGACATTAAAAATCTCTCCGTGACGCGCTATCGCTGTGGTATATCAAAGGCAGGACCGACAAAAAATTTCAAAAAACCGTAAAAAAAATCAGTCAGAGTAAATGGATCGAATAATAGAAAACTCTTCTGTTTCTCTTAGGTGTGTGCTTGATGTGGTTGGTGAGGTGGGGGAGGAGACGACTAAAAAATGTAATACATATGCGAGAACCGAGCGATGAAAGGACAATGGAAACCACAGGGAGAAATTATTACATCACTCAAGAGAGACCCCAATTGAAAGGATATGCCGCCTGACGTGTCGTCGTTGTAGTCTCGTCATCACCCCAAGTTTGTATGTGTTTGTTTCTAACGTGTGAAACAACAAGGGGGTAGAATTGTAGTGTTAAAATGGCGATTTTAATTAAACTTTTTCGATTTCTCTTTTTTTTTGTGTTGCTTTGGTGTTGATTCTGTTTTGTTTGTGGTGAGTCGAGGTTAACCGAGGTTTTCTTTGTCCTCTTTGTTCAAAATTTGGTATTGTAAAGATCTTGAACGAGAATTGAAAATAGAAAATCAATTTTGGTTGAGTAAATTCCTAGTGTTTGCTTTCGGAAAAAGAACAACCGCGCTGAA
The DNA here is from genome assembly GCA_920937365.1 of Sphaerophoria rueppellii. NCBI lineage: Eukaryota > Metazoa > Arthropoda > Insecta > Diptera > Syrphidae > Sphaerophoria > Sphaerophoria rueppellii. The sequence goes on from CAKKXW010000002.1 coordinate 58,715, forward strand.
ATACAGTTAACTCTTTAACTCTTTAAGAAAGTCAGACAAGGCCGCTCTTTAAGGACACATAAATCTGGTTGCATTTCAAATTTAATTTTCATTCTGGTAAAAAGGCGTTTGCTGTTTTAGTTTAATAAAAACTATTCACGTAGTGTTTGGGCTGTCATTTTTAATATTTATCCACATGTTTGGTCTAATACTAGTCCTTTTTTGAGTTTCCTTTGAATTTGCTTAGGAATAACACTACCCATCCATAATGAGGCTTTCATTTGGGAATAAAAGAAGTTCGTGATGGGAGTACTGTATTCGGTAGAAGTCCACTCTAAATAGCAACCTTAAATCCCACCTAAACTTGCTTTTAAAATTTGCACATGCTCTAAAGAGAGACATGTTTTGTAATTCCCTCGATCCTCTGTCTGAATATTCTCGAGTTTCAACCGACTACCATCGGCTAGATAGGTTTACTGCATGCTTTGTTGACTGGGCTTGAAGAGATTACACTTCTGCGTTTAATATGTCGTCAGTTGTTTAAGAAGAGAAAATTCTGCAGCATTGCTCAACAAAATTTCAGCTTACAACGAAACCCCCAAAACAATACTCAGGTAAATCGTGATATGAATGTAAAAGGATTTGCATGCAGACTTGCCGCATACAAAAATGATCCATCCACAGCATCCACTTGGACCATTCTGTTGCTGCTTAAACTGAAAGCACTAAACAATAATGACGGCGGCCAAAATATATATAAACTGTAGTGGTGCATTCTGACGTGATTATGTATTGTGTGGTGATAGTATTAGCGCAAGCAAGTGCTTTTAGACCAATAGCTTGTGGCATTCTATTTAAACAAATTTGCATGGAACCTAATTAGGATACCTTGGAAGCGAGAGGCTTAAATTCCAGCGATGCAAGGAATTAATTAAATATTAACGTTGGCAGGATAAATACAAGATAGCTGTTGGTTTTGCATACATTGCACAAAATGTTGATGCGAAGAGAAAAGATGGTAGTACTGTCACTACGGCCAGAGTTGATTCATATTATGCGTAATAATTTATTTGGATAATCTGAGTAATTCATTCTTGTATGTTGACTGATGAGGGAAATAATTGATATAATGTCAGTGACGTGCGGATTGTAATCGAATTCTGGCAGATGGGTTATAAGTTTCTTCGGTATAAAATTTAGTATTGTAATTGTTATCCCTGCTAGTTTCTCCTTTCAAAAAAACTCCACCAAAAATCAACTATCGACATAAATGAAGGTGAGCGTCGATTGAATTCATGCGACCTTCCCAGGATTTATACCTGACACCTGTGACTTTGTGACTTATTTTGATAAAGGTTTGATTGCATGTGCATTAACATTAAAAAAAAAAAAACATACTGTTAGTGGAAATCGCTGGAAATTCTCAAAAAAAGGTTTGTTTTGTCTGTAGAAATTGCCTGTAGGATTTTCTGATGTTGAAATGTGTTTCAAGTAATAAGGAGAAGCTACTTCTTATAGGAGAAATAAGTTCAAACAATTATTGTCAATGTTTTATTCTTTTTACATACTAGGTATTTTTCGCCTTTAGGCACTCAAAAATCTTAGTAACAAAACCAATTCAAAATGTAATGATTATCCTTTCAAACGCATTAATTTCTCAATTAGGCATCTTATTTCGTGATAATAAATTGCAAAATACATTGTTGGGCAAAATATAAAATGCACCCGGAGGTGGTGGTTAAAATAATATTTAAAAAATATGGCCTTTTTAAAACGTTTGAATATATCAATATCGACGGTGACTAAGCTTTGATGTTGTTTTTTGCAAACAACATTTGTGTGTGTTGTAAATTGTTTGTTGTGCACATACATATACATTCTAACACCACAACATTGTCATTTGTCCGGTCACATTATCCTTACACTCATAATCAATTCAACCATAATTTACTTGCCCACAGGATTTAGGACACCATCACCTGGCAAAATTATGCAAAAGGATATTTCAATTCATTAGAAATTGCTAATTAGATAATCAATTAACGAAAATTCATCTAATTTGGTGGTTGAATAATTGCAACCAATACAAATGACCACTACGAAAATGTTGCTGCTACAGGAAAACCGACAATGACTTTGCATATACGCGACATAAAAGTCAGAATGACCAAAACATAAATACCACATATAATTGCTTAACATTTTACTCAATTTGAGTTTTAAAGTGCCCCAAAATCTTTCCAAAATTTAGATTTATGGAGATTTTGTTATTGCAAATTAAAATGTAGTAATGTAGTAATTTATGAATGTAAAGTTTTTAATCGATTAAGTTGTCATGAAAAAATGTGATTTTTTTTTTCAGCTTAAACTTGACAGTACCTATACGTTAGGTAATGTAATCACCCAGCAAGTATACGCAGACAATTGTAATGAAAAGGGATGAAGGAATGGTTGATGTTATTTTGTTTGTTGCATAAATCTGTACTGAGCTTGTGGCTAAATAATTTAAATTTCATTGAAGTCGATTACCATATTTAATTGCGTCGCTTTTGCTATATCTAAAATCCACTTGATTGAGTGTTTTTTACGTATGGTAAAAAAAGAGAATACATTAATTTGATATCATTATTGCATTGATTGAGAGTAATGTGGAATGTGAAAACATAAATCAATTTATTTAAATTAAGTTTTTTAAATTTTTCGGTTGGTATTTTATGAGAGTTGTGTTTTTACAAAACCATAACCATATAATTTTGAGCTTGTGACTAAAAAATATGAGTTGACAATTTATTGAGTGCATACATACTTTTTTATACGAACCTGCATGATGGAGCCTTAAGACACTGGCGATTAGGACACACAACGTTACCATAGTTAAACGAGGGACAAGAGAGAAGACACATAAATGATGCTTACTTCTATGTCATGGCCACCTGTGAATGAGTCTTCTTATTCAATTCTTGAGTCAAGACCATAGAGCGTAAAACAAACATTTTCATGGGGAATTAGAAAAAACAATAACGAAACTGCCATACCCACATAATGTTCTGCTTTGCACTCCAACTAACAATGTTCCACAATTGATTTTTAGTACCTACCAGTTATTTAATTTGGAATTTTATTGAATAACTTTCAACCCATTTAAATAATTTCCATCCCCCAGAATTTGTCCCTAATAAAAGATCCAAACTTCTTTAATTAATTCTCCATAGCTCAAGCCACTCTCGGTTTTCCAAATAATGTTAATGAACGCCCAATGTGTGCGTCATAAAACATAGAGGACAAGTTTTGTTTAATAGAGTTTCCACTTGCCAATGAGAAAACCTGAAATCAGAATTACTGTGTTAGTTTCAGCATTGCCATCGGTATTAGAAACTTCTTCGAAAATTGGGGTTTATCTACATACATAGACGCTAGGAGCATGAGTGAGATTATTTCAGATAGCATGGGGAACCTCAATAATGACGTGGTATTAGTTCTATCCTATATCGAGCACCACCAACTGAGTTCGAAATGATAAAATCACAACATCACCAATGGTTTCATATAAGCCAAGGGAGAGGGCTTTTGATTTGGTATCAGATGATGTTAAATTACCTTTCGCTTCATCAAAAATAATTCTGCCTTGAGGTTGAGTGAGGACTTAGTCAGGTGTAAATTGTTGATAGTACCACACCACAAAACCATAGCCTCACTTTGTGTTTGTGTGTTCTTCTTAATAACAAAAAGGAACATTGAAAAATGGGAACCGGGCCTGTTGCTGTGGTGAGAGTTACCAGATACCGGAACCATCAAGGTGGTTGCCTTAGAAGAGACGATAACAATAATGTGGTGAATCTTTAGGTGGATGGGGAGTAAGAAGCCATGCCAACAATCTATCTCTCCATCTTTCGGCCCATCAAACAGTTCCAGCGAATATGGCAAAAGTTATCCATATTCTCTCTGCCCAACTTTGTACAATAGATTCAAAAGTTTAAATTTTAAACTTGAGTTTCAACGAATGATTGAAATGAATGACGATGGTGTTGGGAACAACGGACTTACATCCTGCAACTAAATCAGCACACCTTAAACACAAGAAATTGTATATAGCGTGTCACTTGGTTACTTCCTGGATAAAAAAATGTAACTAAAGACCAAACTTTCTGCTTGAATGCTCACGTTGATGGAAACTTTTGTGGCTTTGAGTTTTTGGTTGCGCTTGGTAATCGGAATCTGCTTCGAGTTTTCATCCAATAATAGCGTTTTCTTTTTACTGTTTGTTATTTGATTTCATTGTGGCGCTAAAAAAAAAAGTGGAAATAACAAAATGGCGAAGCTTGAAAAAATAAACGGAAAGGAAGAATAATTGTGAAATTTTTTTGAAGAACGAAAAAAATTTGTGTAGCTCCTTGGGAAACTGATTGCTCTTGACTCAACGGTAATTGCATTTTGTTATTTTACCATTTTTTTTTCTGCAAATGGCCAGCGCATAGAAATCTGGAATCGTTTAAAAAAATAAGTTTGTGAGCTCCTTTTTCATGCACATGTTTTCGGTTCATTTTTAAAGGTGGGTACTCGCCGAAGCAATTTAACATTTTTTGACAGGAAGTAAAAAAGTTTCCAACCTAAAGTTAGAGGAATTCCCCTAAGGTAATGCGTAGTAAGCTTGACGAAAAAAGAAACACAGAACAAATATTTCTCTGATTTGTTCAAAGTCGTTTTTTCTCTTTTCTAGTTCTTTTTCTTAACCTGCTTCCTTGAATATTTAAGAAGGGTTAACAAGGGAGAGTAAATGAATGTAATGATACAAGGATCAAAAAACGAAACCGAGAAAACTTCCCCAGCTGCGGGTATTTTCTTGTTTTAAATATATTCAGTCTCCACTGCTGCCCAAAGATGTCCCAAGGGAATAGTAGGAACCTAGTTTGTTGTGGCACAGTTACAACATTTTTCTATTGAGGATATTCTTATGGCCCCCTAGCGCTGAAACTTTTAGAAATTTCTTCTGGTCGTAGTTATCGTTCAGAAAAAAAAAACAAGTAAAAACAGTAAGACATAAAAAACCATTCAGTTATGACGGAAAAGTTTTAATTTCAAAATAAAATTTTGTTCGTATTGACAACAGAGTTCATTTGGCAACCTGAGGAGACCATTACAAGCTCGAGTGGTGGGATAACGATGTAAGAGTGGCCGTGATGTGGAGGTGCAGTAAGAGTTTAATGAGGTCGTAATTAAAGTTATACGCTTTTAATACATTTTAACCATTTTAATGGTCCATTCTCCACTTTTTTATTGTGTTTGTTCTAATTTGATTAAATGAACACATTTTCGTAATTTCAAAAGGAAACGGTTACAATGATTAAGTTACACTCGACTCTTACCTTGGAAAGGGTTTTATTGCATACTATTAAAGGGGTGCTTTTTTGGGGTTTTGAAAAATTGAGCCTTAAATTGTCAGTAAATGTCATGGATGAATGATAAGACAGTAGGGCGTATTTCTCTGTAGCAAAACTCTATTTAAATTCGTTTTCTTTAAATTTGATTATTCTGTCGAAATCTCAGTGAAAGCAAACACTTCAGCAAACAAAGTAGATCGAGTCTTAACAAAATATTTTCAATCTAAGGTTGTACAAAACTTATTCTAATAATTTGATTGGTTTAAAACTTCAACGAATTATCCGTTTTTATCCTTGTTTTACTCAAAACCATCTTTTAACTCAAGTGTGCTTTCCTCAAACCTTCACAAATGACTTCTATTTGATTATCTCAGTTCATTTGCTTGACTAGTCACAAGACTTCACTTGACATTTTTCATATATGTAAAAACAAATCTAGTCCTGCCATATCGCAAATTCCTTTTTCTAACCTCAAGCCACAGTCTACAATGTTCATCTATGAAATGAAAGGCCAAGTCCAAGGATGTTGCTGTTTGCAATTCTAATTCATTTTCAGGACGTTTTATCTTTAAACAGTCGGACAGCATTACTCTGCAAACATGTGATGCTTGAATAGGGTTCGCAGCTGAGTCTTTGAATAAGACTAACACTAACTTGAATTGACAGTAAAAGTGTTGGAAAAATCGGATACCCAATGTGTTTCCAACATCATTTGGCACCCCAAAGGATCCAAAGTGCATTATTTGATTTTTGTTCTTTTTTGCTGGACTTTGTTAATGGAGAAGAGAGAGGGGCAGTAAGATGTGTATTTTATCCCAAAGAGACAACCGAGCAAAAGGAAACAGATAAAAAGAAATTAAAGTTTACTGCGCGTTTTTTGAGCTCAAAGACAAAGAAAAGCAATTTGATCACCTAGCTGCAAGAGAAACAAGAAGAACACAAGAAACTATAAATTCACCTACCACCACTACAGACATGGATTAGCGAGATAGTTTAAAAAGTGTTTCACTCAATTGAGTGAATATTGACAAATAGTAATTTCACCGCCGTTTCTGTTAGTAATATCAAAAGAACTGCTTTTATGATTTTGTTAAAATTTTGCGGAGAAAAGGAAGTGCTTGTTCTTGACTAAATAGTTCAAATATTTAGTTACGAGAAACACTGACAGAAATTTTGTATTGAAATTAAAAAACAAACTCCGAAAATTAAAATACTTTATATAAGTATCAAAAAAGTACTTGCAAAAGGTTTCCAAAGTTAAAAAGTCACCCAAAAAGTTGTAGGCCTAAGCCATTTTAATGGCCCTTCAGTTACTTTAAATTAGTTTTCCTAGAAACGGCTTGAATCTTTTTCATAAGAGCCTGTATTCCAATTTACATTTTATTGCTTATTTCTTTCCATCAATTCTCGACCTACGACAATTTGCAAATATCCGAAAATGTCGGTATACATGTACGAAAACCGCTTAACCCTGACCCTTTTTTTGTGACAGCAAGCAATATAAATTCCTTTACAGTACGCAAATAAAAGAATGTTGATTCAAAAGTCAAATTCCTTTTTTAGTCATGATTGTTATCCCCAATCAAATATTGAATTCAGTACCTCCACCGCACACTCGCATGGTGAGCACACATTCAAATAAATATGTAAAAGATACATCACCACCAGCCATCCAGCGTGTTGTTGCAAAAATAAAATTATGTACATACATAGATGTATTGTGTGAAAAGGACTCGCAGAAAAAAGGCTCTCGGTAAACATCGTTACAATAGGAAAGGAAATATTTCCGCTTATAGAAATCTGAAAGCAAAGGGTTTAAAACTCCCATTTTGGACACATGTTGCGATTATCTAACAAACACACACTTTCAACATAAGTGCTGCAACCCGATTCATCGGTCATCTACCCAGCAGGACATCATGGCGACAGAACAAGGACACGTTGACTTTCAGAGGCCCCTCGGGGAAAGCAAAAGGAAAGAACTACAAAACGCCATTCGACGAAAATCGAAAATCCAAGTTTCAATTGCGCTCTGCCTGATTCAGACACGACTGAGAGCGACGTGATCATTCAACCCGTGTCTCAGCAAGAAAAAGATATTTGAAGGTTTTTGTTTTTGTACATTCTGTATGTCAGTATTGCTTAGTGGTTGTTTGTTGTCTTTTCGGGTAAAATTGGCAAACATCATGTCCGTTCGTTAGTTTACTCGTCCGGTTAGATTCTTTTTTTTTGAGTTGGCGTTTTTTTTTTCTGTGAGAAATAGCAGATTTACGTCCCATATCAAATATCCTTCCGCTTCAGAAATTGATTTTACCATATCGTGTTTTTGCTCGTTAGATGCACATTTCTTGTATTCAAGAAGCAGAAAAAGGTTTCAATGGATTTAGGGTCTTTGGAAAGGTTTGAGTGTCGTGCTGAGGGACAAAGCTCAAACTCATTCTATAATCGCTTTAAATCTACTTACAGTCCGATCTATGAATGAAAGGATAAATATTTTTATCCGTTGCGTCTTCATACTACTAACATGTATGACACACATCAGTGCTAAAGCTGATTGCCCAAAGTAATAGAAAATTATTTATGCGGCTTCAATAGGGGGAACTATTTAACACAATCCTGTCGGCTTTAACTTGAAAACGTCGGCTTAAATTCCACGAAGGTGAAGGACTTTGTTAAACGTGATTTGATTGGTTTGTTTTCAATCAATTCAGTGATTAAGTATTGCAATTTTTTATTGGGACACCGTGGCGTATACGTATTATTTTTTTTAATATGGAAATTTGTCTAGTATTGTATGATTAAACGAAATCAACACATTTTAGAGTCGAGTTTAATGCAATTTTTTCTTATAATATCAGGGGGGGGGGAGAGTTACTGCTCATACTCCAGAATTAAAAAAAGCAAACTTCAACACTATTAATATTTTAAAAATGACGTTTTTCTGAAAATTCCTGACCCTTTTATTATTTACATTTGTGTCCTTCTACACAAATTAGGAAGCGAATATAAAACTAAAGCATCTGCTGACACACACATTTTACGAGTCATCATCCTTAAATTACATATCTTAAAAAACACAAGAATTATTGGTATGCCACAACATGCTCTACCCTCCTGGCAGGTATACTCATGTACGCTGAGTAGACATAAACCTAAATATTTTTCTTCAGAAGTCAACTCGAAACATCTCCATGAACAGCAAGTCAAATAGAAGTAGCTCTACGAAAGAAAAAACTTAACATCTCTATCTTTTTTGTGGCTAAGACAACATACATTCCCTAAAAAAATATTAAATCCATGATGATATTTCAACACATACAAACCTAACAAACTTTACCCAGTACTTATAAGTATTGGTAGGTCTAACAAACTAAAACAACAAACATCAGAGAGGAAAGCAAGAACAACATATAAACATAGGTACGAAGCCAGAGGGAAAAATCTTCTGCCATTCGTTTTCTATTTTATATGACACAAAACTTAAAATTAAGTGAAGCCTTTTTACCCCCCCCCCCCCCAATCTCGTTTCACTATCCTTTCAACTGACATGCCACTGACAAGTTTACTGCTTATAGAGGAAGTCATTCGACATTTATAGAAGATATATCCTTCCGAGTGGTATTATCCTCGATATGAGTTGATTTCTCTCCTAGCATAAAACACACAAGAGCCTATATTTCAGCTATGGAACTAGTTTCTGAGCTGCTCCATATATGTTCTAAACCTTTTTTTTTTTTTTTTAATTGTTGTCCATTCTCAGGCCAACTCTTCCTCATTAATACTTAAAGTGACAATGTCTTTGAAATTCCCACTGTTGTGATATTTATTCTTCTTATCATATATTCTTTTTATTTTACTGCATTCCACCCAATAATAATTAAACAAAGAAATTGGCACCCTTCTCAACTTTCCTCCTTCATTTGAAAATGTTGAGAAAAATGCACTCTACCGGTGCCAATTAAGAAAAAGGCCAAGCACGACGGCTTGTAATGTTGATACCTGCTGCGGCAGAAAGTGGCTATTGAGAGACACTTCATTAAATAGAAGGAGTTTATTATTAACTGTTTTGTGGATGTTCTAAGTGTGAAACCATCATCCTCTTATGAAACCATTGTGTACTCGAACAAAAGAATCCGATATGATGGGATGGGTACACTTTGGTTAATGGGCAATTTCTTGTTCACTTAAAACGATGAGAGCAGATCAAAAAAATCAATATCGAAGACAAAATAAACCTAAAGTTGCATTGCAAAACAAGGCAAGAAAGTAGGTGATTTGGGTTATTTTTTGCTCTTATATGTAACGGGCATGGAGAAGGGTATAAGGTAATGAAAGTTAATTCTTGCTTGTAAATAAATCAAAGACGTGTGAGATATAAGTAAAAAATTTAAAGATAATTTGAAGTTTAAATAAACTTTATTTTTGACTGTCAAAGAAATCCCTACCTTTAGGTACAAATATGTATCTCAATTTAAATTTCGCCTAAGCACACACCCCAGCTCGAGATTCTAAAATTGAAATCATAAACTGCAATCAGATTAAGAAAACAAATTAAATGCATTTATTTTTCATACGAATTGGAACAATTATTTAACTTAATGTAACGTTCTCGCAAGGAATGAAAATCTACAAGAACTAACATAAACTATTTTCCTTATTATGCAGCTGGTGGTTCTTTCATTAGTAATTTATAAATAAATTTCTCCCATTTGGGTAATTTTTCAAATTTTCACATTCCATCTTCAAGGGTGTGCGAACACCATCAGAACCAGAACGTAAGGCCATTGGCAGAAGGTAAGGTACTTCCTCAAGACACTTCATCTTTGCTGCTACGTTCTTTTGCTGTAGGATAAAAAATGTACCAAGCACACGCTAAAGTACTGCACAATACGAATGTATGTGTGCCTCATTGTTGTGGAAAATGTGTTATATTCTTCACACAACAGCATTTGCGACACATACAACACAAGGAAAGTGAGTTCTGACTCTATTGAAGGAATTTTTCGTAGGTATAGTATTTTAATTATTTAACAAGTACATTTTCTTAAAATTCATTTTGGTAATGAAGAAAATGCCAATGGATGAGATTTTTGTGTTGCTTATAAAGCAAGCAGGTCAGGGAACAAGAAAATATGCTAGGGAAGGGGAGAATCTCAGAGACGCTTTTTCATTTAATTATGTTCCATTTTTGTGCTTCCTAATTTCGAAAGATCCGAGGGAGTGTGTTGAATGTTTGTAGCCGATATAAGAGAAAGAAGACCAAGAAAATAAAGATTTTCTAAGGCGAAATTAGGATGTGAATTGATACACAATCTTTCAGAATTTATATAGAACTACCCAATTAGTTAAAAGAATCTTAAAACATTTTTCTGAAGCTAAGAAAATTGCTCACAAACATTTTCTTCTCCCAATATTTAAAATTATATTGGGAGAAAAAAATGTTTGTGTCAGTGAATTAAACTTTATAAAATAAATAATTTCTCTTACATCTACAACATCAAAAGTATTGTTTTTTATTACTTGCTTACATCTGTCCTCAGATCCATTAATCTTTCCACAAAGAGCACAAAATAGACATAAAATCAAAGTTAAAAAGTGACAAGCCAAATAGGACATTTTAAAAAGTTGAACTGAAATTTATTGTTCACATCAACCTAAACCAAATAGTTGATATTTTGAAATACGAATGCCTCATAGGAATGGACATAGTACGTTGTGTTATCTTCGTACTAAACGTTCCCTGTGAATATTTAATGGTTATCTTCATAGAAAAATTCGGGCTTTCCAGTCAATTTGTTGAGGTCGTCTTTTTCGCATCACCAGCGTCATAACCCTTTAGCTGTGTACAGTGTACACACAAAAATATGGATCAATGCAAATATTAGTGCCGTCCTTCAGGGCGCTAAAAATCTCCTCCTTAGCTGTCTTGGCAAAATATCACGATAAGTGTCAATTTAAACTTGTAGTTTCAACCAAATCCTTGTAATAGCTGTTCACACATTACACACCATCACGCATCCTATCGCGCCGTTCGCTCCATCATCTTCTTTATCCTTTTTTAGTTAACATTGGAAAATACCCACCATAAGCAATTTAATACGATAGCATAACCCCAAAACATACAAAAACTATACCCACAGAGTTAACAATGTGTAAAATACACATTAAGCTTATTTACAACCGCATTGTGCTGCCGCATATAAAGCGGCTATTGCTGTGACAAAATGGGAGTTATACCCATTTCTGTGCCTACTGCTTGATAGACATCACAGTCATGGTGCGGCAATACCGCATGTTGTTGTGGCGTTTTAATGGTTTGTTGTGTATAATGCAGCCGAATCTCACTGTTGTCCATCACCGACACCACCCACACCCACAAACCAGATACTTGTAGGGCCGACACTTGCCACGATTTATATTGTATTCTCATCATTCCTCATCCTTTCCCAATCTTGCCTGACCCCAATGGAGAAAAAAAAACCACAACCACAACTTGATACCTTCAAAAATATATATAGAATTTATAGATATTAATATAATATTGCATGAATGCCTGCTTGCTGCCTGTGTTGTGTGCCCTCCATAATTTGCTCCCAGAGAGAACACGCAGTGTTGACTGCTGATAAAAAAGAAAACAACTTCCGAGATGAATTAATATATGTAGACCTTTTAATGTTCCACCACCACCACCATCTCACCATTACTTACCATAAACCCGACCCGAAAATCCTTCAATCGGGACCATAGACATGCACGCTTTGATTTTCCAGACCACCACCAAAACCACCATCATCACCACCAATACTACTACTACTACTACTACTCTCACTTGATGTGCCGGAAAACAAAAAATATTGTTCTCAATGTTTCTCTTCCCAATCAGGTGGCAATGATTTCGACCAACAGTCGGTGTCGGCTGATTTTTCAACTTCACACTGCAACTTGATCCCTATTCCTACTGTGCGAGAACAGCTTAGTGCTTCGAACGTCACACTCTCACCCCAAAGATTGGGTTTGGGTGCGTTGCACCACCTTGCGCCCACAATGTCAACATCTTTATCGGCCGGTGGCAGCACAAATCGATACTTGACTCTGAGAAGCCCCATTCCTCCGGCGGGGCAAGCAGGACATAGTCAAAGGCCTCGCAGTAGCTATCCGGAATTTCTTCAGCCGAGGCTATCATTGAATGGTACTGTTTCGGGTCAGAGGCATTTAGTGCCATCCCCTCGGCCATTGTTTCGGGAACAAAGTTCACGATCATTTCAGCCGTTTCTAGAAAGTTACAACACAGGTACGGCAGCTAGCAGCTCTGGCGGCGGCGGCGGAGGCGGTGCTGGCATGCATACTACCGAATTGTCAATAACGCCATCTGTCGCTGGCGACGAGCAGTTTATTGATTTGGGCAGTTTGAGGCGTTTCTCAATTGATCGCCAAAGTTTCAATGGTAAGCGGTTACCTATACAAACAAGGATTTTTTTTTAGGAATTTTGACTGATTGATTTTTCCAAAGCCAACAAAATGTACGTCCTTATTTTATAGACTTTTTGTTTTTTGTTTATTTATTTGATTAGATCTTGGTTCGAAATTTGGAATGTCGCGGCCACAGTTCGGTCAAAGCGTTTCACAGCAAGGTTTCTTTTCATCACACGACAGCCTAACAGCACCATGCGTTACACGTGCCTCAAATCCACATGTAGCCAGCACTGCCTCCGAAATGGATTTGACACGAAAACCACAACGACGGAAATCGCGCGGCCGACTGAAAGCTGGCGAACAGCCTCTGCTCGGCTCATGGAATCGCTCTGGAATGAGGGGCTCGCAAGATAATACATTGGGTCCTGGCGCCATCGCGTCCAGTAATCAAATTAATAGTGGAAATTATTGCAATGGAACTGATAGGTAAGTCACGCTGACAACAAAAAGGTTTTATTTTCGTTTGTCAAACTACACGCCCCAAAAACTTACAAACATAAATTAGAATCAAATTTTGAACTCTTGAAATTTCCTCTTAAAAGTTCGCTTTACAGAAGAAAAATTCCTCAACAACTGCTGTTATTTCAATAAAGGCAACCTTATTTCAGCAATTCGTGTGTTTTTCCTTTTATGGGAGGATTGCATCCTAAACATGATGTTAACGCGAAAACAGATTTCTACTTCACATCAAACTTTTATGATGAGAGAAAGCAGGAAACTCAGCTGAAATAAAATGCACCAAATTTTCAAACCATTTTGAGATGATGTTGCAAAAGTTAATAATTTATTATTCCCTAAATGTTTTCTTTTGAACTTTCTTAAATATAGTTTATGCATCAAATTTAACTCAGAGATTGCGATGTGTACATTCATGAGTATGCGACTAAAATATAAATAAACAAAGAAATTGAAAGACTTACACATTTTATTACAAAGCATCGTACTTCCAAGAACGTCACCACTTAGCTAAAGTCTGGATGCTTTATTCCACCCTCTCAGCACAGCAATCCCGAATTCATCATAAGTTTTAGGAGGACCATAAAAACTAAGAAGTATATAATTAAATTTTCGTTATGTCATTATTTTGACCGAAATAATTCATTATGAAAAGAATTTCCTGTTTTTAATTTCTTCATTTCTGCAGAGGAAAAATATTAAAAACCTTTATGATGAATTATGCCGAAACGTATCCCGAAAACAGCTCGCTAGCCTTCATATTAAATGGAGGGGTCCTGTTGTGATCTGAATAAATTGTTTTAATTTAAGTAAATTTTCAAGGAGATGTCACAATATAACATGAATTTTTTGTGTCAAATGGATTTTGAACAAAAGACGAAATTTTAACAAAAATGTATAATAATTAAGTCACGTTAGATGCATTAAAATATCAAAGCGCTTGGAGAGTGACTAGAGCTTTCAGCAATGCATTTGTTTCGGTCAGGGGAGTCGTTGTTATAATTATTTTGTCTGCCGTAGGAATAAATTGAATTCCTTCAGTAGATCTGATTTGGAATGCCTTTCATCAGCCACATATTTATTTTATATTTTTTACAGTGACGAAAGCCTTTGCTTCTCTCGGACAAATATACATACAAAAGTTAAATAAAAAGCTAAAGCAAAGCTCGTACAATGAAATTGTTTGCATTGTGTTGCAAATTTTCCTAACCGTTACACTGAGCAATTTCAATTGCTCACTGAAGTCAAGTTAAGGTGCAAGTAACCGTACTTTCCCAAAAACTATTGCTGACTCACTTTATTTTTTCTTGCCCTTTTTCCTTCCACTTTGATGGCTAACTCCGCCTCATGAGAAGAGTTCTTTTATCGGATGTAACGGTTTGATTTTTACAATTCTCTTAACATTTCCAAAAAAAGAATAAGGTCAAGTTACCAGACAGTTGCAAATCGTAATTTTTCCACACAGTAAAAAACAAAACAATGCAAGAGTTGATCAAATACTAAATAACTCAGTTTCTTAGGTTCGTCAAAATTCCAAAATAATGACAATGATTTTTCTTTTGCTCATTTAGTTAAGAACTCTTTTCAACACATGTTTGGTGAATCCCTTCAGATTTTTCTGAATCGTTTTTCAGCCATATTGGTTAAAAAACATATGTAGCAGTTTTTATTTCTAAAGTTATACATTTTACTAGACTAAATTTAATCCACCTACAATGAAGCGAAGCATAGTTATTTGAAAAGGTGGTGGTGTGGACATTCTACTTTCTTTTCTGTTAAATATTTTTGCCAAATCATGCTGTTATATTTTCCTAATTGTGTATTCCACATCTAATTTTGTTTTTGTTTTGTTTTTTCCCACTTTCAGACTAAACCGACGCTCTGGTTGTGCGACAACAGCTGGCGGCTGTAATCCAAATAGTGGAAACACCTCAAATCTACGCTTTCGCAACAGTACTAGCTCAGCGATGGCTGCTGCCGGATCAGCGGCTAAATTCACCTTCGTATTTGATCCGGCGGGCCGGCTCTGCTACTATTGGTCAATGGTTGTTAGTTTAGCATTTTTGTACAATTTCTGGGTGATAATCTACCGATTCGCCTTCCAAGAAATCAACGGCAAAACCATTGTCGTATGGTTCTGCCTTGACTATCTCTCGGACTTTCTATATCTTGTAGATATACTCTTCCACTTTCGAACCGGCTACCTTGAGGATGGTGTACTGCAAACCGATTCATCCAAACTCCGCCAACATTACATGAACTCCACGACATTCTACATTGATTGCCTATGTCTACTGCCATTAGATTTTTTATACTTATCGATCGGTTTTAATTCGATATTGCGCTCGTTTCGTTTAGTTAAAATCTATCGGTTTTGGGCGTTTATGGATCGAACCGAACGCCATACGAACTATCCAAATTTGTTTCGATCAACGGCACTCATACATTATCTACTTGTGATATTCCATTGGAATGGATGTTTATATCATATTATTCATAAGAATAACGGTTTCGGTTCGCGGAACTGGGTGTACCATGATTCGGAGTCGGCCGATGTAGTTAAACAATATTTACAAAGTTATTATTGGTGTACGTTAGCTTTAACGACGATCGGTGATTTGCCCAAGCCCCGGTCGAAGGGGGAATATGTGTTTGTGATAATGCAGTTACTTTTCGGTTTAATGTTGTTTGCAACGGTATTGGGGCACGTGGCGAACATTGTGACATCGGTGAGTGCGGCGCGCAAGGAGTTTCAAGGTAAGAGTTTCTATTTTTTATGAAAATCAAAACAATTGCAAATAAATTGCTTTGAATTTTTTTTTGCCAGTTATTAAATTGCGTGTTTGTGTGTGAGTCGAAAAAATGATAAATTGATATTGTACCAGTTATTCGAATAAACACTCCCTCTTGAGTGGCAGGTAGGCGGGTGTGTTAGGTGGATATTTATTGGAGGCCTTATTGTACTTACATAGATCCTAATGCAAACAAAAGGATGTGCCAGTAAGAAATGAAACTCATTAATCATTTTTGTGATACTTTTTTGTTGTTGTTTTTGTTGCTGATAAGGCATTTGTTTGCGGGTGAATGGAAATTAAGTGAAAGTTAGGCAAATTGTGTTGAGAACGAAAGGTGAATCTGACAGATATCTATTAGTCCAACAATAGGAAGTATACCTTAATTTGCTTGCAAAGGGGTTCAGACATTAAGGGGATAAGAAGTTTTTTGAAGATGTTTCGGTGTAGAAATAAAACTCCCAACTGGCTAAATACTGAAAGGAATTTCCCTTAGTGTCGTATTTGTTTTGTTTGAAATCAATTCACAAAAAGATTTAACATTATCAAATTTATTTGTATCTACACACTCTTAGGCAAGACTTTTTTTAAAGCCTTCAAGCTGTTTATCAAAGTTCTGAAATTTTAAAACCTTTATTGCTCTTGGATACGGCAGAAGTAATGAATGTTGAAACCACCACATTCAACTTATTTGCATCAAAAGCTAATGGTTGAAAATATCACCAGTAAAGAAATTAATTCGAAGGAATTCCAGCACTACATGGAAGTAGGTAGACTTTATTCTATCGTATACTTGAGAAGTCTGCAATAACCTCAAATTTAAGACAGGATTTACTCAAATAATATAAAAAATAGAATATTCTTAACTTTACAGCTTGAAGAACAATATTATTACTACGAAAACTATGGGGTTATAGTCATAGTAAGGAAAGCAGGGGGTGAGGACGAGATGGAACACCGAAATGTCTTAGCACCTACTCGTTTTGAGTATTTCAAATAAAATCTGATTTAAATTCGACACATCTAAGTTCACAGTTGTAACCGAATATCAAAGCAAATACCTAAAAACTCAGAAACCATACTTAAATAGATTGTGACCCATATTCTTACAATCTTTGTTTTTCTTATTTAGCGAAACCAATTACGTAAGTCGAATTTGAAGCAATGCAATTCTTAGAAGTTATCCACAGTTATAAATGAGCTCTCTTAAGCGAATTAACCACAATTTCATCACCTTAACAGTCACAACCAAAGAAGATGATATTTTTTTCTTGGGAAAGACATTCTTCGATCCCTTGAAAACTTTTTGTTTTGATTTTGACTTTGAAATTCAAGAATTATTGTTTTTTCGCTGGAGGATACATTCACTCAAAGTATACCTATTATTATCCAGGATACGTTCTTACTTCTGACTTATTTTTTGTTCTCTGATTTTTTTCCACTGTCACTCGAGGAAATTGGAAACGACAAGTAATATTTAGTCTTCGTGGCTTTCAAGTTAGAACAAAAATATCATCTTCATAGACAAAGAAAGTCAAAGCAAAATAAGTACCTCTATTTTCCTTTTAAGTCAAATCAAAGGTAAAGGGAGCTAATGGTAGGGAGAAAATTGAAATAAGAACCGACGTGTTTGATGTGGATTCCAAATGGAATGGTGCATATGGTGGCATAGAAAAAAAAAACTGGTTACGACATAAGTATATTATTGAGACACCGAAATAATTTTTTTGTGGCAACCCAGTTTCCAAGAAAGAAATTATTATTTAGCCAAATCCATACGGAGGTTTGAGTATATGTTGACATTTGACACCAAATTTTTACTGTGCTTTGTGATATTCATATTCGATTAGGAGTATTAAGCACTTGTAGAAGAAAGCAAGGAAAAGCGGAAATAGAAAAAATCTCAAAGTTTCGTTGTAGTAGGATTTAAATTAGTTTTTTAATTTATTTTATTTTATAAGCCAATAAACCTCAAAAAACGGATTGAGTTGCAAACATTAACATGCCAAATAATGTTAACTTCACTTTGTTTACTATTCAAGTGTATATATATAAAATTATCATTTTAATAACATTTAGGCAGTCAACGCAGTAACCAATATTGATAATTCAAAATAATATGTCAATAATCACAATGATATATACTATTGATGTTTTAATTGAAAAACCGTTAATCATCAAACATAATTCAATTAATTTTCTGTTCATCCCAATTCAGGTACATTAATTTACAAATTTCAGTTCCTACTAACCGTTTTTGCATTTAATAAAACAAAGCACTTCAATTTAGATCTGATACATGCACACGTACTGCATGTAGATGCTGATTCAATATACATTACATCGTTCACAATTAGGGCAGCAATTCAGCACATAAAATGCAAGTCATATTAATGTGAATAGGATAGGCTGCCAGAAGGACATATATAATTCAATCATGCTAAACGATGGTTATTGTAATTGATTAAATGGAACATTTTTCAAAATATAAAGATTTGGATTTTATTTAATCTAGGAACAAATTATCTGAAAATGTATTTAATACAGATTCAAGTTACAAAGAAAAAAAAAATGTTCTGTCTAACTCATCAAATTATCGCTCGAACAAAAAATTCACAAGAAAAATCACTTCAAGAAATCCTTTTTAAATAATATCGATCAATTTGCTGGTATTCATGATTGCTTGACAGGCGTATAGAGAGTATCCCAGAGCATCCGCCCCCCTTCAAAAAACAAAACCACCCATTCAACCATCGAATCAATGCGAACATCATTTCGATGATTAATCCAATCTCTTGTACGACACATGTTACAATCAAGCTCTCATCAGAACACAAAAAATACATACACTTGTAAAAGATGATAATGAATTACTATTCATGTAGCACCTATTCACCGACCCACTTATCGTTAATCATAAGGCACGTTCCTCATCGCTCTCACTTTATTTGATAAACAATAAAATCAACGGAAGAGTGAAGACGGTCGCAAGGATGGCTAAGACGACAACCAACGTCGTTGTGTCGACGACGACGACGACGCATGGTTGTTGTGTTGGAATGGGTGTTGTGTTGTAACACCACCTCTTTTCGTCGTCGCGCCATTCTGTCTAGCACTAACTTATATTTCTACCAAGCATCACCTTCAATCTCAATCTTTTGCTCCGCGTGCCGCTCTGCTCTCCTGTCACGCTGCATACATAAGTTCCTAGACAACAAACGTAAATCTTAATCCAATCCTGCCGCTCCATTAAGCCGATAATAATATTGATTCACATCCTTCATTTGGAGTCCTGTCAGATTTGTTCCTTTTTTTCGTTCGTTACCTTTGCAATATTATTATTTTCATATATTCGAACCCAACCTCCTCTACTGTCTACAATCTTCAACTAAAGGATTTCAATGAACACAAGCATTAATCTAACCTAGGGGTTGCGGGTGGTTGAATGATGAATATGACAGAGGGATGAGTTTTAGGTCGTGGTGACGATGGTGGCTGCGGCGGGGCTATGCATGCTTTGGCAAGGGAAGCTTGGAAGAAGACAAAATAGGTGAGATATGATTATGTATCGAAACAAAACGGAACGGAGAATGCGGCGAAGTGGAGGAGCATCGAATCATTTTCGTTCTCATCCATTGTATCAGGATGACAGCCCATACAATTTATATCCTCGGTACACATGTCAAAAGTGCTGTCATCAGTCAGGGTAAACTTTGTCGGCATTTGGTTTAATCTCTTCAAGAGAATCTGGTCTGCTACGATTTTTTCTCGACTTCTTTTAACTTTCAGAATGCTGGATAGCGCGGGTGGTGGGTGGCTGAAGGGCCATCTAAAGTTTGTTTATATTTTCTTATATTTACTATCAGGCACATTGTAGCCAAATGTGAATATTGAATGAAAATATGTTTATTTTTACGAAAACCATTTATTCTTGAAATTAATTTTTTCTGAAAATTTGGAAAATTAGAAATTGCACTTAGTTGGCAACAATAGTATTTTTCTTTATCCCTTAAAGTGTTTGGTTAGTCGCAGTTGAGCCACTGAATGCGAAAAGGTTTAAATTAATTAAGTGTTGAACGGAGGGCAAGAAAAATGGGTTAGTTGAGAATCCGCAGGGATCCAGGTAATAGGAGTTCGTTCGCATACCTGTGGAGTGGTGGTGAAACAAATATGGTATGGGTTAAATAGTTGGTTTATTTCTCGTAGAAATGTAGTGACGCGTTAAATTGAGGAACTGGCAAACTTCTCAGAGTGATGGAGCTTGTCGACAGACTGCCATTTTTTAATCAGGACTTTGTCTGGCACCGACAACAACAACAAAAACTATTACTTCTTCTTCCATTTGACGAAATAGATTTATAGAGCTGAAAGCTATGAGTCACTGAGAGTAATCAATTCGGTGCGAAAATAACAAAACAAAAGACATAAGATAAAAGTTTTAAAAAGTTCCATATCTGATGGTTGATGAATTAATATAAATGCTTTGACATTGAGTTGATGGCTTAAATTTCTTTTTCAGCAGTGGTTTTTCTTTTTGTTATAGTTTGTGTGATTCAACTATTGCAGGTACAAATACCTACCTACGTTTTGCTTTTTCGTATAGTATGCCTAAACATATACAAAGAATATTTGTCAGTTTTCTTAAACGAGATTTAACTTGGAATTTCGTGACATAAGATCGTAAACCATTCAGTTTTCAAAACATTTTAATTTTGAAAATATTGTTTAATAAAAAATATATGGATGTATGTAGTTAGCTATTTGAAGTATTTAGCCTTATTCAGAAGAAGATTCGATATGGCAATACCATCTATGTCTTAAGGCATTCACAAACACAAAAGAATGTTTACTTTTACGTTTAGTATTCTACTCACAAGATAATTGATTTTTTTCCCTCCAATTTGTTCTGGTTTTTAAATGTTAGATTTGAAGTGGTTCAATCGGTTCAATTTCACCAAATATTAAGTATATATTGAATGGAATACTGGCATTATGATGACTCGATTATGAGAAACAAGGTAAAAAAGTTAGATATTCGTTGCTTAACTTTCATTTTAATTCCAATAACATTTTTCAACCCCTTTGTATCATCCATAACTAATTGAATAAGCAAATGACTTCTTCACAGAACATTTAACAATCTAAAGAAGAATTTCAGTAAGAATCCTATCATCTCGAATTATCCAGATGTCGATAAGCTCTTCTATTTGACTGAAACCCAATTCCGGACCAATTAATATTGAGTTCCATTTTCCAAGCGAGAAGTATGAATCTAAAGTTAAACAAAAAACTGTAAATGTCAAGTCGACACTGAAAACCCGCCATCAGTGGTGGCGGGTGCACGCAGGAAATAAAAGAACAATGAAGATAGCTCATTAAACTTTAACATCATAGAAATTACAAACTTAATGCTTATCAAATTTATTTAACACTCTTCAATGACCAGAAGAATTTGGAGTATACATAGACAAAACCATGTTGCTGTTGCTGATGCGGTTGTCAGTGCATCTGTCTCCCCACTCAAAGCCGCCACCGCAGTGTACCACCACTAAAGAAGGCGTTATTTCTATTTGTTATGATAAACCAAAACTCAATTTGGGAGAGCTCCAAAATCAACATCGTACAACGGCAACGATGACAACGGCGGCGGCGGCAGCAGCTATGACTGCAGACTGTTCGGCAATAAATACCACCATGACTAGGACAACATTCTCAGTTCTGGCTGCGTATTAATGTAAAAGACAAAGTTTTGCCTCGCTTTGGTGATTCTTCCTCCATCTCCAATACTACAACTTGCTCTGCAGCCAAAGCCGCCAGCAACTAAAAGAATCCGGAAACATTTCTCTTCGAATTTCCACACCCCCTGCCATTGGCAATGATCTAATTTTCACTCTGATTTTCTCCTTCTGCACAAGCATAATATTAGAGGTCCTTGCTTTTGTTTTGTTGCCGTTGCCGGTTCTATATATTATATATACTTCGCCATACTATACTTATTCCTCGTCTTCTAGCTAAACAACTGAATTAATTCAGACTTGAACAAGTTGGTAAATAGCCTCAGCCATTATCAAATAATAGCCATGTGTACTCTATACCGTTTATGCTTGTATAGACGAGCTGAGTAGGATCCTTGATGCAGCCTCTTTGTTTTGGTAAGAATTTTCAGCTCTTCTATAAATAAGAGAAGGTATGTTGTAGGTATCTAGAACAAAATTTAAGTTGTTTGTTGAATGTTTAGAGGATTGAAAGAAAGAGGCAGAGACAAAAGTTCAAAACGAAGTGAACATTTTTGGCAAGCAAAAGTTCGGAATACTCCCTCTGTTTAGTCAAACTTAAAGTAAAGACTAACTGGCGCATGAAGCAAAATCATTAAAGAAGAAATCGTAATTTAAATGTGAACCGGAAACGAAAATATGACTTAAGTTGAGAAACAATAGAAAAATTTGCTGGTAAATTCAAAAAGTTCGTCATGCTTTTGTGAGCTATAATTGGAATTTAATTAAGGACTTTACTGTACGGCATGGAACGGTTTAAATGGTAGGGGTTGTGTGGATGAATGGATAAGTTTTGGAAGCGAATTCAGCAATTATTGATGCTCTAATGATTTTTTTGGTTGAAACACGAAATTGTCTTCGAGTGGATAGATCGGTTGTCAATTGACTTATTTATTGCAATACTATGATCAATTTTCTTTTCATTATTTTAAAACTAAACTATAAGATGTGTGGACTACCCCTATAAGGCTTTCATAGACCTTAAGAGGCTCCAATCTGGGATAATTGAGTTCAAGTTTGTTGAATTTGCATATTTTATTAAAATATACTTATCTGGTTTAAATCATCAAAGGGCTAAGGGCTGACGCTTTTTCCTTATGAACGTGCTTTGAGAATTTGAGGATGTGCACTATATTGGAAATGGATAATGTGATTTCAATGATCCGTTCATATTTTGCAGTTTATGATTAAACACTTAATTATATTGTTTTATGAGACTCGTGGAATTTAAAATATTTCTTCATATTCAAAATAATTAAATAAAGCTCCAGTTTATCTTCACAAAAATAAATACACCAATATTAATATGAATTTATTTTTATATTAAAACATAATCATTAAAATAGACTCCACGTGCCTTGGTGGTGTTATTCCTACATTGGAACTATGCACCTGTTCCATTGCACATGTGTTGTGTAATAATATTTTCACTATAACAACAAAATGATAATTAATAAAAAAAAATGTAAATGTAATTAAGGTTCATCTCTTACATAAATTAAGTTCAGTGTTGCAGACTACGAAGCTTAATGACAATCACTAGCAGCGTAATTTGAAAGCAGATTATTTATTTTTCCTTCGTTTATGTTGCAAACGTGTTTTTTTTTTCAATTTGCATTTTTAAATTATAAAATGGATAACGTGACTTCCTGCAATGTTTAATATTCCATTTTCTATTTTACTTTTTTGAGTTTATTTTTCTTGGTATGAATTAAAGTCTAATCCTAAAAAAATAGGCAGTTTACTACAGCTCAATCAATTTCATATCCTATTTTCTAAAAAGGATACTCATTTGTTGGGGATGTGTTATTTTAAAAATTGCTTCTTCTGAGTTAAAGTCCTATGTCCGAATTAGAAAAGCTATAGACACAGCTCAATTTTAATTTTAATAAAGTATACTGTAGTACTGCTATTGCTCTCGAGTACCACACAGTAAAAACAGTAAAAAAAATCAATTTATGTGAAAGTGTGCTATATATATGGCGCGACAGCTCTTGAAGAGCCAAGGCCTTAGGACTTACTACCTAAATGCGTGTGAAGAATTGAGGGGACCTACAATTTAACACCGATGCCGAACGGCGAAAATGAGAAGCACTTTTTCATGACAGATTGATACTCTTGGAAGTTTTGTCAGTTCTTCGCAAGAGGCAGTACTCGTGAAAGATGAAATAAAACTTTATGGGCACAAGTAGGACTCGAACCCACGACGCACGTTCCACGGCCACTTGCGAATGTATGCTATGCTTATGCATATGCATGCAATATGCAAATTCTCCGAAATATAGGCTATAAAATATTTAATGTTAAAAGTTTGCTTTAAAATATTTTCATCGTTTGAACAGTGTGATTTGAAATATGTCATTATTTGAAAAGTAGATATATGACTATAAAATAATTAGGGCTATTTGGCGAAATCTTTCATTCTTTTATTCTGTTATGAATTTCCATACAAAAGTTTAAGTTGTCAAAAAATCTTTTATAAATAACAGAGTTGGTATTTGGCAAGCCAAATCTGTTATAAAATCTGTTAAGAAATGTGTTATGTTATGAACTGTCAAAAAATTCGAACATACTGAAAAATTTTTATGAATAACAGATTTGGTATTCAGCAAGCCAAAATCTTTTAAGAAATCTGTTAAGAATAATAAAAGAATAACAGGCAACTTTTCGGCACTTTTATCATAAAAGATTTTGAAAAAGCAACAAGGATTGTGAGAAAAATGGAAAACTATCGAAATTTACTTTATAGAAATATCATGATAAGGAGTAAGCACATATGCATTTTTAAATAAATAAACATAACATAATAGATTAGATTAGACAATTTATTTCATAAATGTGGTTATATACAGAAGATATGTATATGTTTGCATGTTCTTTCATTGATACATTTATGATGCTTCGGGATAAGCAATCTGAATCTCAACAGAAAGATATATGTGCACACTGTACTAATCCGAGTTCACCGATATAGGAAATGGGAAAAAAAGCAAGCAAACCAAAAAAAAAAAATGAATTAAAAAACGATACTTAAGTCTTACCTCCAGAAGTTTATATTGTTTTTCGCCTTCAAATCTTCTTACTAACTAACTTAACTAGACAAGCTTCAGTCTTACGAAGCTTACGGAGTCAAATTTTTTTGCAAAGAAAAGTGTGAACATAATATGCGATTAACATAATGATAACATGTGTTTAAAAGCTCTTGAAGACGTAGAATTATATTATGAATACTAT
The DNA here is from genome assembly GCA_920937365.1 of Sphaerophoria rueppellii. Taxonomy (NCBI): domain Eukaryota; kingdom Metazoa; phylum Arthropoda; class Insecta; order Diptera; family Syrphidae; genus Sphaerophoria; species Sphaerophoria rueppellii. The sequence continues at coordinate 83,801 of CAKKXW010000002.1, forward strand.
ATTTCAAAAATGTTCGTTATTTATTTGAAAGAGTAAGTTCGGCATTAACAATCGATGTATGTTTGAATGGAACATCTAAGAAAGCTTGTTCGTATATTTAAGATGTGATCAAATCCGCGGCGTCTATAAAAATGTATTTGAGGATAGCATGTTGAGCAAGTTCCAATTTGCGACGGCTATTATAGTCAGGATTGAGGAAGATATTTTCCGCATAAAAAAGAATAGGTTTCAACAGAGAATTAGCTAATCTAAAGTTCCTAGATTCAAACACTTATTGGTAAAAAATATGTTAATAAACTAAAACATTTAACGGGAACATAGACAAGTTTTGCTCGAGTTGAGATTGAGGAGTAGTCTATTCGATCTGCCGGACACTCGATTTTTGCAACTATTTCGGTTGGATAAATCGAGTGAAACCGATCGGGAATGTTATTTTGAACGTCTTCACATTCAACATCTTCTCATCGGAACCGAGTCCTCAATGTCGACGGATACTGCACGCTTTTGGACGATGTTCCAGCGACACTTGTTGTGAATCGATGCCGAGGATTCGGACGTGATGATGAGGACATGATTTTGTTGGGGGTCAGGTTGTCGGTCGAACAGATTACAAGGGTGTAGAATTTCCATTCCTCACGTTCGACAGCAATGAAGAAGTGCGTTGTCCGTAGTCCAATTTTCGGATGTCTTCGTCAAAATTTCCGTAAACAACCATTTAATAAGGTCTATAAGAGTTGTTTAAGAAAAAATGTTATTTTGTACACATGTCTCTACATATATCAAATCAAATTTATTGAAATTAAACTCACCATAAGTCGTGGATATCCATATTATCATCTTTTTGCATTTAATGATGCAGGGTAGATCTGAAGGGCAGTATTGCTTTTGTGCAATTTCCTTGATTGTTTCAGCATTTTTCGGAATTCTTTTGCATTGTAAAAGAATACAATAATCTGCTTTGGCCAGACAAGGGTGAAGTCCAATGGATAGAAGTACAAACCCACATGCATTCTTGTCCTTGTTATCCGCCAAGGCGATTTCAGAAAACAGGCCATTCAAAACAGTAGTTCCGGAAAATGCAGGGGCTGGTTTCTGGAAATATGGCATCTTTATATAAAATAGATAAATTAAAACTGGTTTGAATTTAAATTCAACTTACCATCAGTCTTGGATATCCATATTCTTCACAAATTAGGTAACAGCTGATAAATGACAGATGTCTTATAACAGATTTCTTTTTCGAAAAATTCATAACAGAATTTTATAAAAGTTCGAAGTACTGAATACCAGTTATAAAAGATCTTTTATTTCTAAATCTTTTATGATTCATAACAGCAATTTCATAACAGAATAACAGAAATGGCAGGATAGCCCCAAATAATTAATCGTTACAATGCTTTAAAATCAATATTTGAAAATTCTTCGCCGCACTCAGAATGTAAGCCATTTAGAGCTCTTCTAGAGCTGTCGCGGCGCTCTATTTATTTATTTAATCCATATATTTATATTTACTAACAGGACTCAGAATAAAAAAAAACAACTGAAAGATTTTCTAACAAAAATGTATGTAAACAAATTGCTGCCGAACTTAAGTACTGCTACTATTTTTTTACCTCCCATGTCAGTAGATACTTAGCTATGTTATTGCAAACTTGTATAAATATTTCAACCTTTTTCCTTTCCTTTCCATTCTATCAAACGAAACTCTGTAGTAAAAGTCTATGAATAAAAATAAAGTTTTGCTTTACTAATCCAGGAACTGAAGGTATTCCAATGTTTCCTCTCTCAATTTTCTCCCTCAAAAACCATCACCAAGTAGGTATTCAAAAATCTTCCGATAACCCAGATTCAAATTATCCCCATTCTCATTACGTATTTTCCAAAAATATAGTTAAGATCCTCATTTCTGAGAGTTAAGTTTAAATATGTATAAAAGGAAATGCGTTTCACATCTTGAAGATGTTTACGGGTATATATGCGTTCAAAAGTTATTTTATGCGAAATGTGGTTGAAGTACACATATGCATATTATAGAGATGCTTAAATTCAACGACTTGAATGCCAATAAAGCAGCATCCTTTTCGTATGTATATTTAATCCAACGGTTATGTTATTCTATATTCACTTGTCCTTGTACTAACCCCCCGGGGCATAAATACCTGCTCAAAATGATTTTGCAGAATTCACGCGAGGGCCAAATAGTGCATGCAGCAATAGCGTCAACACTTGATGCTTTAATATTTCCCAGCTATATTGCCGACAAGCAATATCGAATTCTCTGCTATATGCTCTGTGGTGGTAAGTGTCTGCAAACCGCAACGCAACGCGAATAAAATTCATGTCGCACTTCAAGAAAATGTCAAGATACTGAAGCAATCGCGCCAGGATTGTGCAGCACTTGAGAATATTCGTGTCTCGTTAAATTCTGATTAGATAGCAGTCGGTCTTTGGTCAGGGTTCGTTCTCGTGTTTCCCGCAAGCCGCAAGATAAAGTTCGAACATGATTTTAAGACATATATGTTTCTCCCCGCATGTTGTATTCTTGGCTTTTCCTTATTAACCTCTAGGTCCTTGCTGCAGCCCCGCAGAAACTTTCAACAGAAGCGAAGGTATTATGAATTGTTGGGAATACCTTGATTTAAGTTTGTCTTGTGATTGGGTTGCCGCCAAGCATTTTCGTTTCTATATAATTTGAACGCTTGATTTAAGACCTTCACATTACTCAAGGAACGGTCCGAAATCGAGATTTTTCTATTTTCCATTGATATGTTTGTGTGTTTTTTTAAATTAAAAATATCCTCTGGCAACTCTGAAAGCAGAACAGAGAGGTAAAAGTACACTTTAACTCGTAGTGTTTTCAATTCCTGTGCGGAAATTTATTTTCCAATATCCCTAAGGTTATACAAAAAGCAAACGAATATACAGGGGGACGTGGGGCAGGGTTGAGTGGCTGCCCAGAAGTGAGGTGGTAAATTTGCTTGCAATTGCAAAGCATATACATCCTAACGCACACACGATACACGAACACTCATACACAAACACAAACACATTGTGTGCTATCACCCCACAAAACGAGGTAAGTGAATGTTACAAGCTTTAGAGATTGCTGCTGCTCTTGTTGTTCCTTGTTCGTTGTTCGTTGATGATGACGATGATGATGATGATGGTGCAGCACTTTGCGCACAAAAACTCAATGCACACAAACGCAAATAACACCAGCAGCACCAGCCATAGTGCTATAAAATATATCATAGCTAGAGCTATGAGTGAGTTAAATTCATATACAAACAAAAATATATGTAGAATGCAAAGAACATTGCACGTAACGGTACACGTAAGCGAATATAGATATTTCTGTACCTATTGAGATATAAAAATAGGTTATCCTTGCATTCAAGGATTTTCATGAACAACCATTTTTGTCTAAAAATAGAATTGCCGGTCAAAATATTGATCGACCTCATGCGACATCGTGGAAATTTTCTATTTTTAGAATTCAATGTGGATATCCTTGGGTTTTGGTTGTTTTTTTTTTTTTGATCAAAGGGAAAGGGGGAATGCTAGAAATACTAATACGTACAGAAGCAAAATACCGAAAGTAGGTTACTCTCGTTCGTTCCTTCGTGATTTTAGCTCTTGTTTTTCATCAAGTTCTTTTTTTTTGTTTTGGTTCGTCGTTTCGTTTGGGTGTCATCGAAAGTGTTGCTGACGTAAAAGAGATAATTAGGATGTACTATGAGTATTCAATTCCATTGGGATTGGGCCATATCAACCTCTTCAGCAAACGATAAAGATTTTCATAGGGATGAGGGACGGTGCGGTGGGCTTGGGGGGAGGGGGCAATTGGAACTTGACACGTACGGAAATCATTATCCGCATGTACAAAGCATAAAATGCTTTTTCATCTACACTTCATTAGCTTATTGAGTTATATAAAATAAAGGATAACAAAGTTTTTACAGCAAGAGGCAGGGTGGTGGAGGTTATCATTGAAACCTTTGTTAGACAAGTTCTGATTGTTCTCATGTGCGTTCTATTTCCTTTGGATAGTTTTTGGGTCATTTGTATTGAGAATAGTAAACATTGCTCTCATAGGTACATCTATATGAATTTTTTGTATGCTGGGTAAGCAGTTTGTTAGCCAACAAATCATAAGTGGCACTCAAACCGAACTCAAGTTGTGAGGAGGTAATGCAGCATTGGCAAGAAGTCCGGAGGGCTTGACACTCTCCAAGGACGTAAGCATTTGAAAAATGTAACAAGAGAATTTGGGTGATTGTAAAAAGTTAAGTCGTGGATGTTCAAAGTTGGATAGTGTGTTTTTCCTTAAAGTGATGAGGATGACTTCAAAATTGATTTTTACGGATGGCAATTTTAAATCGAATCAGCACTGCTTAAAACAGACAAATGAATCTTAATAAAGGAAGCAGAAAGAGCAATGCTCTTGCATAGCAGGGTCACTGTGACGTATACGTATCATTTTCTAGTTTATTGAATTAATAAAGAAAAATATTTTTTTTTGTCAGGCACTAGCTACACTGAACCAAAAACGGTAGCCATATTGATAATTTTATGCGTTACATTGAATATTTTGTTGTCAATTTACAACCAATGACCGACGTAGTCAATATGATAATTTAAGATTTTCAATTTAATAACGTCATCAAAAAATTGGTGATTCGAAAACCGGAGTTGTCACATTGATGATTTGCGTTTTCAAAAGGAAAACTATAGTCACCATATTGAATACTATGGTAGTCTTATTTAATATTGTAGTAGTCATCTTGAAAACCCAAGTTTTCAAATTGAAAAACACGGTAATCATAATGAAAACTACGGTCATAAAATTGAAAATAGTGGTGGCAAAATAAAAATCTTTGTTGTCAACTTGAAAACAAAGGTTGCCAATATGAAAACCATAACTTTCTGTGGTTTTCAATATTACAACCACTACTATAGACTCTTAACCGGTTCTACAACAATAAAACAAGTCTCATTTTCCCTTATGTTTTCAATCCAAAGGATGCACTCGTGTCCAGGAAACCATAAATGCACTCGTATACTTACTTCTTCCAAATCAGAGTTATTCCTTTCATAAAACCTTTAACAACTGTTTAAGAATAAATCAGATTTAATATTTTGGAAAAATTTTACTTGAATAAATGTGCAATTTAAATAAATTATAATAAAGTTCAATATATGAACAAAAAGAAAAATAGTTGACTGCCCGAGGGCCTTTTCCATTTTTTAATATTTCGATCGATCGCCGCTGATTTGCACAGCTTTCAAGAACTCTCAATGCCAATTCTTCGTCCTGTTAATGAAAATTATTTCGTTAAAATATGTAAACTTGAGGATACAGAAACAAAAATATAATATTTAACTAACGCTTAACTATTTTTGTTTGTATTATAGTATGCTTTTACATACATACCTTCAAATATCGGAGAGAATTGTTTTGGACTCCAACTCCTTGCAAGGTCGTTTATTTCATTAAGTTAGTATAAAACACACCACTTTAAAAAATAAGAGAGGTTTTCAAAATTTAGTATGCACTTATTTTTGAGCTAATCTCACACAGAACTTTTAGCGTCCGATTGAATTACCACGCGGACGCAACTACCGACTGATAACTCATGACGTCATATTCATTTGAAAATAAAATAAGTTTTCCAATTGACAACACAATTGTTGTATTTAATAACCATAGTTTTCAATGTGATAACTTTAAATTAACAATACTTGTTTTGACAACCAAAATATTCTATTTGATTATTCCAGTTGTTAAAACGAGAACTCTGATTTTCAAACTAGATACAAAGAATTGAAGATTTCAAATTGTCCCATTTACTATCAAGTTGTAAAATTTTGAGCCGACCTTTGAAAATTTACATCACATTGATAATTTTTTTCATTAATATGACAATTTTCGGTTAACAACCAGTATTTGTCAATATGACAACGGTTATTTTTTTCAGTGTATTTAGTAAAATAAAGAACAATAATTTTTAAAATTAGCTGTCATCCTAGATCCGCAGTAAAAACATTAAAATAACGCACATAAAGGTTAAACATTATTAAGTCCTTAGTTGTCATAGAGACACCATTAAATCTATTTTAAGAACTTTATTTTACTTTACTTTTGTGTGTACACACTTATTTACTACGCTCACCTTCACCGACGACACTTTTTGGGTGCATACGTTAGCTAGCTTACTTTGGACGTTTAGGACACATACAGAATCTAATATGACAATGGAATAGCAGCTGCTTTATGTTCAGGCGAACTTATGTTTTCTATTGATAAAATGCTTACGAAAGAAGAGCTTTTTGCACTCTTTATGGGAGCAATTTGATTTTATGAAATTTTAATTTTATCTAGCTCAGTACAAAACAATTGAAAAGTAATTTTCAAAAATTCTTAAAAACCATTTTCAGCGCAAAGTTTAAACCCAAAAGCTTTGAGCAATTATTTAACAGTTTTGCATCGGAAAATGTAATGCGTTTTAAATTTGAGCTATAATAGTTATTTTTTTTCTATAAATCTAAATCTTTTCCAGTTAAAAAAGGAGGAGTTCTATTCTTCAACTTTACGAAAAGAATTCACTAAACTACTTTTTTATACACAGCTCTCGTCTCCTCGTCATCGTTGTTTTCGTTGTCTTTGTCGTAGCTTTCAGTTCGTAGTCCTTGCACTCGCATCGCCTTTGGGTATAATTAGGAATTTTTGTCTCAGTTTCTGATGATGACATCGTTCAAATGTTAAGCTTGGGTGGATTAGTTGAAAAAGTGAAATGTCAGTTTTTTTTCTGTTTTGAATATTTAGATTTCTAATGAAAAAAAAAATGTATATTCTGTGCAGTTGCATTTTAAATTGAAAGTAACTTACCTATACAGATCCTTGCGTCTTTTGAATGGTGATGAATATGTCTTTTTGTTAAGTTAATATTTATGCATTTGCGTTTATATAATACCAGTTTGTGTGAATGTTGCACACGAGGATACAGTAATATTCAAACCTTTTTTCAACAATGGAAAATATGTCTTTTGTTGCTATGAAAGTCATCGCTTTTATAAGCCAGAGGAATGCGAATTATAATTTTTTCTGTCGAGATGAAAATGTTGTGAAAAGAACGCTGTGTGATGTGCTTTGAGAAACGAGACATTTCTATTTTTAGTTTTAGAATACATTCATTGTGTGCAAAACGCTTTTTTACTGACGGTTATTGTGAAGCTTATAGTTTACCATTTTTATGGACGTGCACATTCTTGTTGCTGTTATTTAAAACGAACCATTCCAATAAGGTAAAGAAACTGAACACAATAATAATAATTAATTAAATAAATACACGGCAATAGATAATCTCACAAAAACACCTATTAAATAAAATACTCCCAATAGTGTGTCCCATATTGAAGCCAAATTAAAACAATCGATTCAAATAAATGTCATAGTTCCTCATTTTCATTATACACATATCAAACTTCTCCCACTCCCATTCAGAGACGATATAAATGAAAAACAAACCAAAGAAAAAGGCTATCCAAATAAACCCTCATTCGACTTTGATTAATGCCATGTTATAAAACCAAGCCCAACACTCAATCTATACAAATTGCCTGAGAACCTAAGAAAAGATATTAATTTACTTGCACGTGAAAGTCTGTTGGTGAATAGTTTGGTCAGCCCAAAGTACATGGCACTTCCATTAAAATGATTACCTATACGCTATACGGTCTCTAACTCTTACTTAAGACACAAAACATTTATATACCTACTCGAACTTTTTTCGTCCGGGTTTCGCTTGAAGAAAAACAACAACAAATACATATATTTGTATCGACAATAGTAATAAAGTAAGGGAAAATGTTTTTCTTTTCCTCTGTTTTCTTGTGCGATATTTTGGGACAAACCGTGATCAAGTATCTCAATAAAAACAGAAATTTTGCTTTGAGAAATGAGCTTGAGCCCAGAGATAAACTTGACAGCATATCCCTACATTCAAGATTTCGACATATAATTGAGTATGGAGCTTACAACTTACAAGCCTTGTACGTAAGAGACAACAAGGGCATCCAACACTCTTGTTTACTTTCGAAAAGGAATGACATTAGAAATTGATGAATCGATTTCACTCGGACATGGTCGATTTCAGTATGACATGTCCTGCAGAAAATAGGTCCAACAATAGGTAATTCATTTAAAACCTTCAATTTTATCAGATGCTGTTTTTTCTCTTATTGTTTGTTTGAGTTGAAAGAAAAGTAGTGAAGTGAGGGAAAAACATACATATATCAAAGCTTTGGATCTTAAATCAAAGCGAAAGCAGAGGATAAGATCGATGACATCTCAAAAATAGGATTTCCAATTAACTTTGCTTTCCGATCAAAAGAAAGAAAGCAGGTCAACGACAACTGGGGGTTGAGTTGAAATTGAGAATAGATGAATAATTGGTGTCACAAAATAAACTTTCAATTTGCGAGTAAATATGAAATCTAAATTTTAATAAGTCAACTTTCAACTAACCACGATATAATTTACAACTTGTGTGACAGATGTCCGCATGAAACAGTTCAATTAATTTTTCAGCAAAATTAGTGAAAGTGTGATAGACCAAAGATAGGAATTGAAAAACAAAAACTTCTTAATTTTTTTTTTTTTAATTTAGCATTTTAAAGTTCGGTTACCGAACTTCGGTCTAAATGAATAATAATAATAATTCTTCACCAGTTTTCCAACAGTTCTCCACAACAATAAGCTTTTTGCTGCCATTAAATTCAATATTGAAATTCAAGACATTAATGATTTTTTATAGAAAAAAAAGTCATACACTTTTTTTCGGTTTAATTTCGAAAATGTAGCCATTTTTACAATTGAAAAATGCTGATTTTGAGAAAAATTGGTTTTTAATTCAACAGAATAGTTGTTCACTCTTTTTATTGAAATCATTTTGTGTCTAACATATAATACAAAAAATACAAAAAATGACTGAACAACCTTATAGTCTTGCACTTGCAGTTTTAAGCTCTTATTCAATCCAAAGTCCATACGGCATAACTGCTTTCTATTTCAACATTTGATCATTTCATGGCATTTAATTGTCATTTGGATTATTGCAGGATCAATTCACATATAAACAGATTCTCGAACAAAAAATTAACTGTAGCCAAACGTCAACTCGAGCTCGATTGAATGATAGTAGTACTTCATTTAAGTATAGCTTTAAACAATTCACGACGAAAAATGATGTAGATACTTCCATGCTCTGACACCCGCCTAATGAATATTAACATACCAACATAATAAAGAGCAACCTCTGCCTGTAGGACGTTTTGTGTGCATGCTGCCGTGTGTCGCTTTATTAGTCGTCGTCGTCCCACTGGTGCACGGCATGTACAGCGCACACACATTTTGTTCGTTCAAAATTTCAATGAAAATGCAATTACAAATTCGACAGGCTGTCGTCTTCTTCGGGGATTCATTTCGGTCATTGACTCCTATTGGATGGTCTTTCGTCAGTTCGGCGGTATTTAAAGCCCTTCAAGCTTAATTTGGCTTAAATTAATTTTATTGGCATTTTTTATCTTTTTTTTTTCTTACGACTATGACGATCTGGTACGTTTTTGAAAGTTGGGAGTGTACCTAGTAAAAAGCTGTCGTTGAAATTGATGGTGTGGATATAATTTTTATTAAATTATAAAAAGTTTTTTTTTTTTATTTAACTTAATGAAACAATTTTTGAAATTGATTGCTGTTATCGTTTTTGGCATTTAAAATCGCTTGAATCCAAAAATGAAGTGACAAATTACTCCACAATTTTCAACTGACAAGCTGCTCGTTGGTCGTGTCATGAAATGATGAAGACGATGATATTTAATTTGAATAGGCTTTTTGCGTAGTTGCATTTTTGGAAAATAATCAAACATTATTTGGTTTTCTTTGAGTGGTATATGATCGTCAACAGTATCAAAATGTATCATATGACCGATATATAAATGATTTATCATCGATTTGATATTTCCAAAAAATTTTTTCATCCAGTATGCTATAATAGAACTAGTACTTCCAATAAACTCAGATAGCTGAAATTTGGCATAGAGTTAGTGCTTAAAGGCAACATGTTCCTCCATATTCTCTTATGGCCAAGCCTTCGTGGCGCTTCGTCGAGACCAACCTCATAAATGTTGACTTCAAGAGTATAAAAGCTCAAGTTTCAGCGATCACTGAATACACATTATTTACTTTTAAGGAACCTTAGACTTGGCACAACTTTGTATAGACTTCATTCCTTTTTAGAGATAGACAAGCAGCTTAATCGAGACTTGGCCAGTTTTTTCCAGAATGTCTTTAGTGGGATTCTTCTCTCTCAAGGAAAATGGAGGATAACGAAAAAAAATGTTTGCCAAGCTACACATTTACCTACAAATATATGATTTTAAAAGTCAAATAAAGTAAATCTGTTGCATGATTTAAGCCGATTGTTCTGAAGTAGGTGCTGACTTGACTGTCCCCAAACTCCAAATCAACACACCTCCCATACCTCAATTGAAATTGCATATCATCATAAAAATATACAGTATGGTCGTTTGTTATGTACATACATATATGAGGTATTAACAAATAGTTTTGAAAGAAAAATCCAGCCCAAAAATGCACATACCTAAGTTGAAGTGGATTCCAGTTACCAAAGAAGTTGATGGAAAAATTGCAGCCAATTGATATTCGATTTGACTACTTTAACATAAGAAATATATAAATCGTTACAAAAGAATTTTTTTCAAAAACATATTTCTTTTGAAAATATTTTGAGTGAGAATTGAAAATATTTTGAAAAGAGTTCCTGAGCAAAATTGAAGTTGAATTTAGGTTATTTTCGGGTCACTTCTCCTGCTTTTCATTGTGAGTATTTTGAGCTCTCTAAATAATTTAATGACTTTCACTTCTCCTAAATAAAAAGCTTGCTAGAATATGGAATCATGGTGAGTGATGGTGAGTCAGCACAATTTGACCATGTCTGCTACTTCTTTTCTTTCACATACTTTTGTCGAGCCACTAAAACGGTCAATATTGAGTATCCAACTTGACATCAAAATTTTTCTAGAACGAACAGTTATAAAGAGAAACAAAAGCAGGATAACATCAAGATAATTTGCATTCGTATTCTATCGAGAGAAATTGCCTCAATAAATTCTGTCAATATAACTAAAATTTACATTCTGCAGATCCCTGTCCCATTCAATATTATAAGAAAAACACAAAATAGTATTTTTATTGAAGTTGAGTGTCTATGTGGCTTTAGTGTCTGCAGCAATTTCAGTAGTGGCCATCAAGCGGCAACAGCAGACAGTAGCAACAGCATGAAATTGAACCGCAGTCTCGGTCTGGTCTTCAGATAATTCAGTTTTTGGGGCCGACCGACCGCACCACCGAGGATGTTGATATACAATACATACGCACACATGCTCCACTACCATTCCACCCCCGGAAGAAAAATTTTCTTCAAAACACTACAAAAGCACACTATTACACATGAATGTGGAACAAAAGTCCTATTTTGTTATGTGAAAATTATACAGCACAAGTAGTCCGTTTTAACTATGTGACGAGGAGGCTAAAGGATAATAATTTCCTGAATTTTGCAAGGCAAGAGTATATAAAGTTGAAGTTAGGAAACGTGGACTTGCTGCTAGATGGCATTTTTGGGTGGTGATATTTCGAAAAAAAAAATGTATTTATTATGTCGACATGTGTTACGGAATGGATGTTTCCTGTGCGTGGAATCTATTAAGATCTGTCTGTTGGTTTTCTGCTACAATTTCTTGCTACTGCACAAAGACAGTAACCACAGATTCTTGCAGCAATGACAATAAATTGTCCAAGTATGGCTCTAAGTAGGTATATTTATATCTACAATTACTCCATTTGGAGAGTTATGTCCTGTGGTAAAAGAATTTGAGAGTTTTTTTCATTCGAATTGTTATGTCTGCTGAAATTTTATTGGCAATCACAAACAAAAAGAACATGATTTTTTGACCCAAACCTGGAGTCACTTCATTGCGAAGAAAATTTAATTTTAAAACCTGAGCAAAGCAATCCACTAAGGATTGATCTGATATCTACTTTTGACTATTCACACATTCGATTCTTAAAACTAGAAAACTATCTCTGTGAACAATTAAAAACTTTTATTTCAATTCCGACCGTCACTTCGTTTGGTTGTTACAGTTCATGCGAGATAGAAATCTTAACATCAGGGCTAACATACAGACATCTCCTTGCAGCTTCTATCCGTGTCATTTTTACGCAATGAATCGTGATACCACTCTAATGTCTGCATCATGCAACTTTTTTTCCTGCATCTGCAAGTGCGGGCGAAAATCTTCGATTGAGTTCAATGGGGTCGGGGGACGATGCTCATGGAGTATTTTCAGGATATAAAAATAAGAAATCGAAAGATTTATTGCCCTGAGATGGAAAGTACTTTACGTTGTCACGTATTTGTAAGAAAAAAAGATAAAAAGAAATCCTAGAAGTTGGTGCTACTGAACGAGATTCACTTTAATCAGGCAACAGAACTTTTCTCTTGACTTTGCTTCTGGTGTGACCATGTGACCACGATATTTTCATTATTTGAAAATATTTCTTGAACTCATAATACACTGCAATAGCTAGACAGTTGAGACGGTCACATCTAGACAGAGTATGAGACTCTCAGTGAAACACTCTCCAAACCTACCGATAACAATAGGAATAGTCAATGAATAAAGGATAAACCTACATTCTTTTTCTTTTATTTGAAAATAAGATAAGTTAACGGCACGAATCTTGTTCCTCACACCCGCCCTCATAAGGTGTGAGCACAAAAACGATAGCGTTCCTATTACGTATAAGTAAAAATAAATGTCCAGGGATTTCGAGTGATGGATTTATGTGGTTGTGAGAGAGAACATGCCAATTTATTATTTTTTTCTTCGTCTTTTTGTATTACCAATCTGTTATTTAATTCATCCAAATAAAACGTGCCTCTTGTATGTGTGTGTGTTATTTTTATTACAGCAAAATTAGATGGCGTGAAGACGTACATGCGAATGCGTCGAGTACCAAATCATCTTCAAGTGAAGGTCATCAAATGGTTCGACTATTTGTGGCTAACCCAAAAGTGTTCTGACGAAGAGCGAGCCGTATCCTGTCTTCCTGATAAACTAAAGGTAATTCTTTATTGGAACTTTGTCATGAACTTGATTAAAAATGTTTATTTTTTAGGCTGAAATAGCAATTAACGTCCATTTAGATACACTTAAGCGAGTCGAAATATTTCAAAACACCGAAGCTGGTTTCCTGTGTGAACTGGTGTTACGATTGCGGCCGGTACTGTTTTCGCCTGGTGACTACATTTGTCGGAAAGGTTATTTATAAAATCTTTTGCTTATTTTATTTGAAATAAAATACGTTAATGATAATCTAGGTGAAGTGGGTAAGGAAATGTATATTGTTAATCGAGGGCGACTTCAAGTGGTGGCCGATAATGGTAAAACTGTGATGGCATCATTAAAGGCAGGTTCCTATTTTGGCGAAATTAGTATTCTTAACATGGGAACAGCAGGTAAAGAGCTTGGTAAATATCAATTCTGACGCCAGGTGGAACAATATGCTTTCATTTAATATTAACAAAACAAAAATCGGTGTACAAACGTGAAACCAAAGTAAATTTTTAATTTTATACATTTTTTAATATTACCTATACCTACTCGTAATATGATTGAATGAAAAATAGCAAATCCTATGAATTGTGTGAATTAAGTCAATGTCGTGAATTTAATCCTTTGCGTTGTTTTTTGTTCACACGATTTTCATATTAATATTTTTTGTTAAGTATTTATTATTTTATTTTTGTTTCCAAATCACTCCTTTGTAGGAACTATTGCGAGAACAGTTTGAAGTACTTTCTACGAAATGCAGTCCTAGAGTTTGAATGAACAGTATTGTGTCCATATTTGGCTCAGTAAAAAAATGGTTCTCAATTTGGCAAGTAGGACGAAAGATTCGCTGTTCATTTGACATACCTTTTACGAACAAAATAATATACAATTTTGCTTTACAAATGTATAGCAAATATAATTCAAAGGGTTTGGTCTTAATAAATTGAACTTTTCAAATACATACGTGTGTTCGGGAAATCAGTAAAAGCTCTAGTGGAATAACCAACAGGATATTTAATCGCATTTATTAATGTGTTCTTTAAACCTACCTCTCTTTCATAATTACGGTTTTAAGCCCAACTGCTGACTTACCTGCAAACATTTTTCATAATATGAATTCATTTCCGTTGAACCAATTCCACTAATCTCTTGCTTAAATTTTAAGTTCACGCGTTCCCTTAATTAAAGCGATAAAGAAGGTACGGCTGTATGTGATACGAGCAAAATAATCTCATTTTTTCCACAAGGTAATTCTTTTTTTTTTGGTGAAAACTTATCTGTTTCAAATTGCAATCATTACGAATGCAAATTTGTACCTATAAATGTGTAAGTGCGTTGAGCTTCAATTGGCATAGTCCATCGACTTTCACAAGCACCAGGGGGGCGATGCCACCTGCCGGTTTATTTTTGTATTAATTAAATGCGTTATTTTGGGTAATTTGAGTTTAAGCTCATTAAAGGATGTCCTTAAAGAATCTCACGATTTTTTATTTTATATCAACAGAAACAATGAAAGCAGGTACCTGTTGGATTTATTAAATGACCAATGGAAAAACGCATTGATTTTTTTCCAAGCAGTTTATCCCAATTTATACCTGATAAATTTATTTTTTTACCAGAAGTTCCAAGTCGTTAAGTAATTCAAGAAATTAAAACAAACTTTTTCGATGCGAGTGTCTGAAACTTATTAAACTGCTTCAACCGATGCTTAGGTACACTTCAATTTTGTCATTAGTCAATCGATTCCCTTTACTTATTCCTCTTCTAATCTGGATGCATTATTTTTATTTTCATTCAAAGACAATGGTGAAGATGATGGTGCATTGTCATTATAGTAAGACAGAAAAGTGCGGTATTTAAAACACTCTGCACTCTAGTTTTGTCATTGTGTCCTTGGAGCAAACCTAATTCCTACTAAATTTATTGAAGGTCCGGATTTGACTTGACTCTGGGCCCATTAAATTATAAGAAATCTAACAAATTGTGATATGATGATGATGATGTATGCTATTGATGTGATTTAGTTGAGCATTTTCCAATACAATTTTATAAAACTCAAGACTTTTTTTCGGAAATAAAAAATTCTCGCACTCTGTCTTTTGATTAGTACTAGTTAAAAGATAACATGTTGAGTTCTAAGGATGAATTAGAAGATTTGAAATTTTAATTGATTATTATTGTAAATATAAAAAAGTACCAGCCTCTCTGGCAGTGGTCTGAATTCGGCCCTTTACTACTTTACAGTATGTGTTCCCATGCCGCTGATGTTTAATTCTCAAATTAGTGGCAAGGTATTATGTTGTGTTCGTATTTCATCTTACTAAAAAAAAAATTTGTTTACGTCAAACGCAGCAAACACTGAAGTAAAGTCAGTTGCATCATCGCACATCACGTCAATGCAGGACCTGGGCATATTGAATCAAATACATTACCATATTCTCATACAAGCTGCTACTTAGAATCCCAAGTGACTGAAACTGAAACAAAGGAACCCTACACTTTGGAATTGATGATAATGATAATAATTATCCTTAAGGGAGCAATGAGTGACTTACTCACACGGTGGCGACGTACTTGAAAATGAATCTCACCAAACGTGTGTGTAATAGTGATGGACTGAAGGGGACGGACATTGCATTACCACTTTTCCGTTGTTCATTTGCAGGACCATGTGGTTTGATTATTCAAGGCAGGGAATTGAAAGTAATTCAATCTTATTAGTTTTTGTTTTTTAGTTTGGAGACAAAATGAAAAACTCTAACCGAATTTTCGCTTTGAGATAAGATCGCTATTTTATGCATGTTGTTTGGTCTTAAAGTAGTTTCTCAAACCGATTAAAAATGTTTTTCTTCAACAAAGTTTATTTAAAAAGACGGTAATTAAAAAAAGTTACTCTCTGAAAGAAAAACCACAATCCTCTATTCGCATTAACTCAAAACCTATTTACCTTCCTCACATTCTTTAAACTTATCCCCTTCGAAGCCTTGATACTTTGGTTAAAAGCAACATATTGGTAAATACAAGCCATGTGAGCCTTGCAGTGCATTTTCAACGATCTTATGCAAAACTTTAATTCATCTCCGCTTACTTTGTAGACGACCATTAAAATAATAATTTTTCTTTGCTAAAACCATATAACCGACACTGAAACTGAAACACCAAACATTCACATGTTTTCGAATTGAAAAACTTTTTATGCAAATAAGTGTACACCACCCACAGAGATATCCTCTCTGAAAGAAGGAAATAAGACCAGACATTCAACTATAAGTTGTCTTCGTTTAAGTCGTCATCGTAGTCGTAGTCGTTTAAGTTTTCATTTTTATAAACAGCTTCCATATTCGTCTGGCGTCGTCTTCATAAACCATAAGTAATCTAAGGACTTACGAATAGACAGTGTGCACGTACAGTTATATAAACACGTTTAGGTTGCCAAGTTAAACTTCACTTCAAGTATATCTTGAATTTTATTTTCTGTCATTCGAAGTTGTTGGTACTTTTTTGAAATATTTTGAAGTAAAAGTATAAAACGAATAAATAGCTAGTTTTTATACTTAGAAGATGAGGGCAATATAAACAACAACAATCATCAACAATGCAAACATAACTTATGGTTTGAAACTGACAGGGTATTCCTAAATACAGTTTTACTTTTTAATTTTGCGTATTTCGTTACTTCTCTTCTAACATTTCTTAGAATCCTAGTGCGTTAAATAAATTATTTGAGCATAAAAACCCAGAGTTACCCTGTACGAACCTTTTCTTCCCTCCTTATCCACTCACCGTATGTAACATCAGTTTTTAAGTCAGCGAACTCTTTTATTGTTTCGTGCTTACCAACTACGTAACAAGGGTATAAGACATTCCTACAATTTTCTTTCATTTCGTCTCAGAGATACCAAATGGATTGAGTTCCAAATTGTGTTGCGGATTGTTGATTGTAGAGTTAAGGTGTAAAAGTCGACACAACAAAAAAAGAAAAAAGAAAAAAAAACGAAATCGAAATCATAAAAAAAAATAACCTTAACACAGCTTTAACAAAATATATTTTTGTGGTTTCATCTCGAAGGTCATTTTTTACCACTACTTGTCAATTAGTTGACATGTACATTATGTTCACTTAGGAGCTAGCTTTCCAATATGCGTAATACATTTTTTAATTTTTATAGTTACTCAAATAGTCCTGTGAAGTTAGCAAAATGATTGTTGAAAATTTAGTTTGAAATGAGATTTCCCGGTAGCAAACCAAGTGTTCTAGAGTTCCTCATACTTTTTTCCAATAGTTCTGGCGAATTAAGGCTAAAATTGAAAAAAGTCTTGTGTGCTAACTTCAAGCAGCAAGGACTTTTTTCAGAAAATGAGTTCTGACAGTGTATTTCAACTCATAATCAAGGGTTCTAGAATTCCTGATGAGTTTTAGAAACAGTTCTTCAAAATTGGAAAAGATAGAGTTACCTTAGATTCTCATTGACTTAGAGAAATCCGAAAAAATGAAAATCAAGAAGTTCTGATTAGAGTTCCCTTGAATTTGATTTTTTTTGGATTTTTCAAAATTTTGCTCTAAGTCAATGGACACCTTCATTTGTGAGAACTCTTGAATTGTTAGTTTTAGAAAAAAATTTATTAATAAAATGTTAAGAACTTTTTGTTGCCTACCGGGAACTCTTATCTCGAAACCGGGAACTCTAATCTCGAAATTATTCGAAGTCTTACTGTAGTTCTGGAACAAAAGCACAAGTCTTACAAGAGAATGAATGAATCGATATAGATTAAAAACTTGCATTCACTTCTATTCTATTAGTGGGGATGGATTTTATGTGCAAACTACATAAGTTCGAAAAATTGTTTTCTATGAATTTTCTGACCACTCCAAAAATTAATTTAATTAAATAATCAGAAGTAAGCTTTTCCTTATCTGAGACTTTGAGCTACTTTACAACCTATCAAGTTTTTGTTTCTTGTTGTTCAATATCAATATTTTTTTTTCCTTTCATGTCATTACATATATTTATATATTTATTTAGCTTGATTGTATGTCTGTTTTAAAATTACAATAAATCAACTTGTCTTAAATAAAAACGAAATGTTAAAATAAACTTTTAAACAAAACTGAATAAAATACAATTTTTAATATTTATCTTTGTCCCAAAAATCATCACATTTTTTCAATTTTCTTTGAAATCTATCAAAACACGGTAACGTTATTTGTCCTCAATTATATATTTGGTTTTCCTTAACTTTCACAAAGTAATATTGAAATGAAATAAACTAATTTATGATATTGCTTTGCCTGGCGGAATGTAACAGTTAAGTGTGTGTATTCTTTATTTCGTTTGGTAATGATTAACGAAATTAATTTTTAATTATTGTATGTAAGTACAATTTCCTACTTAGAGATTTGAAATTTGAAAAAAAAGTCCAATGCACGGAAGTAGTTAGTAGTTTTGCTAAAAATTGATTTTCGAAGAAATAAATAAGAATAGAGTTCATTCATTACTTAAATTTATAATCTCCTTTTTTTTCTTTTGTAAAAGCGGATATTATTTTGAAATAAAAAATAAAATACAATATTTGAAATTAAAAAAAAATCTTAAAAATGTTCGTTTTTTTTCGTTTACTTGTTTCAATAGTTTAATTTTCTATATGTGGAAAACTTTTATTTAATTTAAATTTTGTATTTGTTAGGCAATCGACGAACGGCCAGTGTACGTTCAGTTGGATACAGTGATTTGTTTGTGCTCAGTAAAACAGACATGTGGGATGTGCTCAAGGAATATCCAGCGGCGAGAGTTCGACTGGAATCAATAGCTGTAAAACGATTGGAGAAATACAAAAAAGCTCCACTAGAGAAAGGTATTAGATGATGTTTGAATTTTATGGATCTTTAAAAGTCAATGTAAAGTAAATTCTGTAAAATATAGTTAGAATCCGATCACACTAAACTAAACCATAAAACAAAAACACTTTCACACTATCAACATTTCCTCAAAAGTACCTACATAAAATTATGATATTTTCTAATTAAGATACAGTAATATATTTCAATTCAGTTGCAATGGGACGATGTCAATCGACGCCGGGTCTTGTGGAAAGCGAGGGTCGGACGACGCTTGAGGATATGTGGCTACCGCCAGGACCATCATCTGTAGCATATACTCAACCCTTAGCTTATAGGTGAGCATAAAGTTATAGAAGTTTAAAGACACATCTTATTATTCTATGTTGTTGTCATTCAAGTCGTGCCCCTAGCCCTAGATTAACCCAAACAGTAACCGAACGTCTAGCAAGGACGTCAGATTCACCAGGCTCTATGAGTCCAAGTGTACATAGCTCAGATGATCGACCGCGCAGTCGAGCCACATCTCATCAATCACGCCCTCAATCACAGCCTAGCAGGACTGGTAATCAGAAATCGAGTTATATTTTTTGATATATTATTTAAACACTTGTTTCTCTTTAAGGTCATATTTGCGGATCAATATCACATATTGAATGTTATGGCGGAGCCGGTGGTGGTGCAACACCTCTACTTGGTTCTCACGAAGCCTTAGAAGATGAAATCAAACGGCTTCGCGAGCGCCTTCATACAGTCGAGTCTGAAAATCAAGCATTAAATACTAAACTATCCCAACAGCAATGGGATTTGGAAAATCGACTTGCCGAAATCGAAATGCAAATTTGCGGTGCATCGTCAACATCGAGTCTTGATCCTGAAAATGAAACCGAGGAATTGGAAAGAAATCGCGAGTCTATCATATAACACGGGAGCGAGCTGCCCCAGCCGATTGGTGTGATGTATGTATCGTGCAAATCATGACAAAATAACAAATCGAATAGATGTCATTTAGCACAGGTCATCCTAATCGGCATCGAAATCGGGCAGCTGTTGAATAATTTTTGCACTAATTCTCTTTATTCAATTGTCACATAAAAAGGTTCTGATTTAAATTTTGAATATAGTTTTGAGTTCGTTGTAATTACATAAGGGCATCAAAATTAAAAGGTTCAATTTTTTCGTTTGCAACATTGAAGGTCTCCTATTCTTGATTTCCCTTTTAGTTTTCTTGCAAGTTTAAATGGGTTAATGGTCCAGCTACGACTTTTATCTTTGGAGTCAATACATAAAACAAATCAATACATTTAAGTATGGAATGTAATGAAAACAGAGCCTCATTACGTTTAAAATCCAACGAGATTCGGAATCCAAGTTAAAACAATTACTTTGCAGTCACACTGCAAATCATTTTCTTTACCGCAGCAATATTGCACTTTTGATTACCTTCTGGAAATTCTTTCCCACACAATTGGAAAATATTTCACGCAGTAATGCTACGAATTCTCTTGTTAATATCCCTTTGAGTGCTCAGCACCCATCATCAACTCCAGTGACTGTGGAAGGAAAAGAAGAATAATAAAAAATTCAATTAAGTTTTCCAATGCTGTGGTGTTTTTCAATCCCTTGATATCCCTATCTCGTGATGCCTCATCCCTTTTGGCTAAAAGTACTCAACAATTTTTTATATCGCTCCTTACACGTCCTTGCCGTTGCATCTACCTGTCATTCTGAACAAAAATGTTCATTCGAATTAATTACACAAAGCGGACAGAAGAAGGCAAAACAAAAAAAAACAAAAGAAGTCTTCCGCACAGATAAAACGATGTAAATGTTTAATTAGTTCGCGAAACCATTTAACTAGCACCTTTCGCGTCACATTTAATTTTTCTCCAAACGTAAGGTATTTTTAGCCTTAGGATACATTTTTTCTAAAGGACTTGAATGGAAGAAATAAGTGGAAAACAAACAGCAAGTCATAAAGGTGTTGTTTTTTTAAAAATTTTTACTGAAGTAAGTCACGAATTCGTTTAAACGAAGTAAATGAGAAATTTACTTTTATTGCTGGGCCGATTCATTTGCGAGTTTCCTGAGCTTAGCATCTTACTTGCTTGAGCATCAATAGTTTTTTAGCTAGCCTCCCGATATTTTGTATTAGAAAATTGTATTTAGAAAATTGAAATATTTAATTTTGATGAACCACACTTTTGATGCTGGTTTCCGTAAACATTATTTTTTTACATAATTATTCAACACCTTAACTCTTAACACCCCTTTCGATAACAAAACTTTACAACTCACATAAAAACTGATTTCAACAAAAAAAAATATTATAAAATAAACGATTTAAATGATCGATAGGTTCAAAGGGACCACTGTAAATAAAAAAAAATTAAGATTAATTTTTAGACTCGACATACAAAGATAAGTTAAATGTTACCAAATATTACATTTCATTAAATGAGATTAAAATAAAATACTAAAATTAGAATTAATTAATTAGTAAATTTCTTTCATTAAGATATTAACTAGAAAACTAAAAACATTGAAAATCTAATTGTACATAATATAGTAACAAGAAATTATAGAATTCGCCATTCATAAAAGTGTATGTAAATTTGAAATTTTAGAATATTTAAATTATGGTGTTAGAGGAAGATAATTAATTAAACAATTCACAAAAAAAAACTGCCAAATAAAAAAAGCTACAATAGAAAATACTTACAATACTTCAGTAGGTTACTGAAATCATGAGTGTAAGAAATACGAGCTAATAGAAGAACAAATAAAAATGTAAATTTTAATACAACTACAAAATGAAATTTAATGAAAATAAGAATAAAAACAATTTTGTAATTTAAAACTTAGAAAAGCTGAAAATGTAAAAGAAAAAAATTATAAACTCTCCAAACCTATTTCGAAAAGAAGCTCAAATAAATGTAATTTAATTATTTAGTAAGAATTTTATGGATCAATATTTTAATTTAGCATTGATAGTTAAATATTTGAAATTTTAAGAAATGCATTGCATTGAATAGGAAGAGAAATGAAAACTACAGACAAAAATTTGAGGGTAATTCGTTTTGATTTTGTTTTGAATTTTTAGATGAAATCTTTTTATTCAAATTGTTTATTATAAAAAAAAAATGGTAAATTTAATGAAAAACTAGATGTCTTAGGATTTAATGAATATTTTTTAAATATTTTGCTAGAGTAAATACACCTGGAAGAAGTTTGAAAGGGTGTTTTTTTTTTTGTTCTTTTATTTATCGGAAATAGAAACACAAATTTACCTACGAACATTTATCTTTTTTTTAAATATATTTATGAAGCAAAAATCATACAAATGCTTTAATATTACGCAAACATTAGCGCATATTCATGGGGTTTCAAAAATAAAAATAAAAGAAAAAAAAAACACGAACGAATATAAATAAAAAAGAAAACAAGAAAATATTAAAAATACAGAAAAACATAATAAGGGCACATTTTGTACATAAAGAAAATTGCATTCATAAATAAAAATAGCTTAGACAGAAAAATCTGGAATCTTTATCTATGAATCTCCATGAATTAAGAACTTTTTTTTATTTTATTTAAATTTATTGTTAACAAAAGCTATTATTGTCAGCTTGAAATATAATCTAAAAAATTAAAATGCTTTAAGAATTCTTAATCCTAATAAAATATTTCAAATAAATATGTAAATGTATATTTTTAATTTGCGAAATTGTTAAATGGTATATCTTATTAAAATTGTATTTAAAAAAAAAAAAATAATTTTGTTGCTCTTTTTCAAAATTGTTTTAATGTGAACATCGATTTGGTTGTGTTGTTGTAAGAAAAAAATTGCAAGTAAAATGATATATAAAAGAGAAATATTTAGAAAAAAAATGTATGTTTGTGCTCTGAAAGCATTTTCATAAAAAAAGTTATATTTACATTTGCTTTATTTATAGTCGTGTAAAGGATATAAATGGATATTATATATTATATTATATATAAAAATATATACATACATGTACAACCCAACACAGTTTCTTTAATTACTTTTGTTTGATATTTTTTTCGTATTCATGTCCTGTTGAATCTTATAAAAAAAAACTACACCATTTATTTATTTCTGATTTTTGAAATTTAAGAAAAAGAACAACAATATTAAGACGTGAAAATGATGTAATGTTTTATTATTACAAGAAACTAGATATATATACAATTAATATATAGTAAAATTTAAAATAAACAATATAAAATTTTAAACATCTCCCAAAATAAAAACAAAAAAAAATTATATATAGAAATATCTTATTTTCAAGAACCACGAAACAAAAATTGATAAAAATTCATTGTAATTTCTATGAAATAAAATGAAAATGGACATATTACTTAAAGAGTTTTTTTTGCATAATGATAAGGTATTTCAAAGAAAAAATATCTTTCGAATATTCTGGCAACATTGCCACAAGGCACTAACATGACACTTGTTAAACAAAACCTCAGCTCGTTATCCCACACTAATATTGAATTCACCTCAACGAGTGTTCCGTCAGTGGCTTTCCACTGGAAGAAGACAAAAGCTCAGATCTATTGAGTGGACTCAAACACTTGCTAGTTGTTACATTCAGTTGTATTTTATTCGAGTTACGATACAGACGCGGAATTGTTGGTAACAGACACGATTAACGTTAAGATTTAGTCAAAAAAGGTGTGTACACTCATGTGTTAAGGCTATAAAATAACGACCCTGAAGTATTTTCAGTTGAAATACAAATAACAACTCGGTTTTCTTGTTGATTTTCCTTAAATGTGATCATCGGTTTGAATAATTGTTTGCAAAGTTAGAAATTCTGTATTTACATGAACAAAAGCTACGCTTAAATGAATTATCGAATAAAAACAAGAAAACATTTTTCACATATTCACTTATGTATGTGATTGTGTGTGTGTTCATAAAAAATACGTCGTTATACTCGTTCTCTTAGAACTAAAAGTTTGTTCTTGCCAGAAGAAGAAAAATCATAACAGCTGATTGCAGCAACGGGATCTTGTTAAATAAATTCTCAAAGCAACGCTTTGTTATGTTATGCTGCCTGCTTACCTGCCTACCTGCATACCATGCCATAACTTAACTGTTGATGTCAAAGGTTTAACCTCATTTCCACGATTGTTTTCTGTTCATGTTCTAGTTGTAAGCCTTCGTTGTATTTGCCTTAATTCGCCACCTAGCTGCTGTATGTAAACAGTAATATTAATTGCTCAAAATGGCGCACGGAAATCACAAAAAATTGTGAGCTTCCATGCATAATAGCAATATTTATTCGCATATAATACCTCTAAGACAACAATGTATGTTACGTAACACCAAGTCGCGACAACAACTCTTCGTATAGAAAAATACAGGTTTTTGATTATAAATACACAACAACAAAAACAGACAACTAAAATCACTATTATGTGCAAAAGTTTATTTTGAAAATATGTTGTGCAAGAAAGCTGCTAAGAAAACAACTAAAACGTGAGTTCAAGTCCGAAACGAAAGAGTTGAGCTTCGAACTTCGTAAAATAAATATAATTATTATTATGTCTTCGATCGATTGGTTTTTACACCTACATATTTCTATGCGGGAATATTTGCGCGGTATCGCTTAAGCAACTCGTTGGGACAGTAAACTGAAGGTTCAAATAAACAAATAAAGTCATAAATGGGCGAAGTCGAGACATGCTACGTGGGTGGGTTCTATCGCAATGTGTAGCTGCTGATTTTTGGCAACGTATTAAATGAATGCGATATACAAAACAGATTGCTCTGACCGAAATTGAAAATGTGCTTTTTTTTACTCCTTCACCAAGCTTGGATTGCGCCACTATTATAACTGCGAGTAGGTGTGTTCGCTATCGATATTCAGGATGTTAATTGCCTTTTGATTCAATTTTGTTCTGGTAATCTTTTTGTTTCTCGATATTTATAGGAGTGAATTGCGCGATGTTTCACAATAGATCGTTAAGAAAAAAATCTTAGAAATTTCAATGGATTGTTTTAAAGATCCCTGGAATGTTAAACATTTTAGGAATTCTGTCTGCTTTATTTTTCAGTGAGAAGCATAAAGTATGTCTTTCAATTTTTTACTATAAAACATATTAAAGAAACTTGAAAAAATGAGCACTGACTGTAGTTCTTATGACTTTTTCAGAGTGTACTTTACGTTCGTACTGTCCAGATTATTCAAGGCAAAAGTCTTATCTATCATAAAAATAGTTGTGTAAATATGTAAATATGAGGGTCTTATGTTTGACGGATGTATAAAGAAGTTTTATTTCAACAAACAAAAAACAAAACCACTCCTATTTTCATTCATAATAATAATTTGTAGTTAAAATCTTCAAACATAAATATTGTATATTTTATTTCATTCAACAATTTCAGGATGATTTCAAAAACAGTCTCGCTCGTACTCTGTCTTGTTCAAATCGTAGTTCATCTTTAAATGAACTTTACAGTTCTAAATGGATCCATATTTCTAAGTTCCATCCAAAAACGCAGTCTGAAGATATAATTAAATATATTGTAGGAAAAACTGCGATCCCGTTGAATGCAATAAAAAAAGGAATGTCTGAAGATGGTGCCAAATTTGTAAATTTTAAATTATGTGTTCCGGTTGAATACTTCAATATTCTCTTGAGTGATTCGTCAATCTAGCCTTATGCTGTAAGGGTTAAACAATTCATCTTTCATTCAAAAAACCAGGAAGTAGCCTCAATAGCATCGAGGGACACTTAACGCAGAACAACATTGTATTAAAAGAGGCTGCATCTGAATTTCAAGAAGTTACTGGTAACCGTTCGTCATCTCTTAATTCATCTTCATATAAGCTTTTTATTTATTACTAAAATGTAGGGGGTTTAAGGAACAAGTTATCTCAGGTTTATTTATTATTATCATCGGAGTCATACGATTTTTTAGTATTTACTGAAACTTGGTTATCTAACAATTTTCTATCATCTGAAATTTGTAATTCATCTTATACAAGTAACTCGCAGCATATCTTGTATGCTGGAGATTTTAATTTAGTGTGATATGTGGAAATTTAGTTTTCCGTCGGCTTTTTTGGTCGCTGTAATTTTTGCAATGAAACAATTAAGTTACATTTACTTTCCCAACGTTTCGGCAGGGATTGCTGCCTTCTTCAGGGGAACTTTATTGACACAAAAATATAAATAATCTTAGTTAGATCAGTGCAATACAAAAACAGTAAAGTGTACTCACTTAAGCAAAATAGTAAAAAGGATTGTTAAGACATTTATGTAAATTGAAAATAAATATGATTAGCACTTCGAGGAATGAAGTTTAGTCTGTTTTGGATAGAGTACAAATTACATTTAAGAAGAAAGAAGAGAGCAATAGACAGCAGAGATGTTTTGAGTGTCTTGTTTTCGATTCATGTTATTTTTGTTGTTGAGAATATGTAATGTTTCTAACGTGTATCGTTTCGAAACATGTTTCTCTGTCTAATCATATTTATTTTCAATTTACATAAATGTCTTAACAATCCTTTTTACTATTTTGCTTAAGTGAGTACACTTTACTGTTTTTGTATTGCACTGATCTAACTAAGATTATTTATATTTTTGTGTCAATAAAGTTCCCCTGAAGAAGGCAGCAATCCCTGCCGAAACGTTGGGAAAGTAAATGTAACTTAATTGTTTCATTGCAAAAATTACAGCGACCAAAAAAGCCGACGGAAAACTAAATTTCCACATATCACAATAATCACACAAATTGGTCAAAAAATCAACTCGATTTTAATTTAGGTGACATCAATTGGATTCTGGACGATGAAGGCAAATATTTGGTGCCATTTAATATTAAAACTGAAAATGAAGTATTGGTGGCAGATTTCTTCTGCCAATTTGATCTCATGGAACTTAACGACATTCCCAATGATCAAGGTCGTATTCTTGATCTTATTTTTGTAGATAAGCAGTTTAATGTTGATATTGAAAAATGTTTGTTACCTACTCTCCAGAATTCAATTTACCATTGCGCTTTAGTGGTAAATATTAAAACTGGCGAACGGTTTGTCCCAGTCAAAAAAGTCTTACGAAATTCTAATCCAGTCTGGTTCAATAAACGACTCTCAAAACTTAAGAATCAAAAAATAAAGCATATAAAAGATATAAAAGTAACAAAAACGATATAAATTTACGTAATAAGTACCTAGACTTAGAACGGGAGTTTATTTCCTCAAATTCGTTTTTATGTAAAGATTATATAGCTTCGACTGAAGATAAAATAAAGAATGATAGTAGTCACTTTTGGAAAATTATAAATTCTAAGCGTAACTGTAGTGGTTTTCCGGTTTGTATGCGTTTCTTATATACTATACAACAAGTGATTTATCTGAAATCTGTAATCTATTTGGCGAATATTTTAAGTCCGTCTATTGTATTGATACATCCTCTGGTAATCTTCATAATGTGGCTGAAAGATTCAGTTTGGGAAATCTTCGAATTGATTAGATGAAGTGTTAGCAGAACTAAGGACTGTTGATACATTCAAATCCTCTGGTCCAGATAGTTTTTCACCATTTTTTCTGAAATATGCAGCTGAATCATTAGCTGAATCGTTAACTATCTTATTTACGTCACGTTGGAAAGTGAGATATTTTTAAGTGATTGGATTAGATAAACTTCAATATTTAAAGCTGGATCCAGGCAATTAATTTCTAATTATAGACCAATCTGTAAAATCTCAGTCATTCCGAAGATATTTGAAAAAATTGTAACTCGTAAAATTCTCTTTGTAGTACAAGAGCACATATCGGTGTTTCAGCATGGGTTCGTTCCAGGAAAGTCAATGACTACTAACCTTTCACTATTTGTCAATCACGTAATTTCTAATTTTGAAAAGAATCGTCAAACAGATGTTATTTTTACCGATTTCGCTCAAACATTTGATAGAGTGAATCACACCATTCTTCTTCACAAATTAGCTTGCTTAGGTTTTCAATCCAATTGAATTAAATGGATCAAATCTTATCTAACTAACCGTGTACAAACTGTTAAGATCGACACTCATTTATTCAATCGAATTCTAGTTCCATCTGGCGTTCATCAGGGTAGTCATATTGGATCCTTACTTTTCCTTTTATTTATTAATGATATTTCTGAAATGTTCATTCATTCTAAATGTCTTATTTATGCAGACGATCTCAAACTATATAAGCACATCGAATCAATACAAGATTGCATGTTATTACAAGAAGATTTTATAAGATTAGCGGAATGGTGTAATATTAACTACCTTTATCTTAACATAGCCAAATTTCAAGTTTTAACTTGTTTTAGAAAAAGAGATTGCCATAACTATAGATACAATTTATCAAATGTTCTCCTAAAAAGGGTATCTCAAAAGAGAGAATGAGGAGTCATTATAGATGTGAAATTATCTTTTAAGCCTCATATAGACTGGATAATAAGTAAAAGCAATTCTATGTTAATATTCATTAAGAGAAACGCACCCGAGCTTTTGCATTTCTTTACACTTAAGACTCTTTATTTCTCGTTGGTTAGATCTGTTCTAGAATATTTATATACACCCTTTTAAAACTAAATTTTAGTTATAGTGAGATTCCTTGTTATAATGCTAGGTCCTTATTATTAGGAATTCAATATCTCGGTACTCGAAGAAAATATTTTTCAGTTATGTTCATTCGTGATATTTTAAATTTTAGTCAGATCAATAATTTTTATTGAATTTTTTGTTTGTTTGAAATTTCTTTGGTTTTTCCATTTAAGGTTGTTGATTTTTTTCATATTCGTTGGTGAGCAAACCATAATAAAAATCACTCAGTGACTGGTAAAAGACTCTCACGAAAAAAAAAGCTGAAATGACAGGCAAGAAATGAATTAGTTCCAATTTCTTTTCAATAAAATGCAATTTTCTCTTAGCAGTAAATAGTGCAAAAAGGCAGACGGTTTCCTTAGTAGGTGATTATTAGAAAGCATAGCTTATTTGGAGTGGTAATTAATTAATTTTATTTCTCGTATAATAAAAGTGGAAGAAGAAATTGTTTTCGTGATAAAACTTTAAAAGTTCTGAAGTGGCGGACTAGTTTTTATTAACTAGCTTTGGTGATAAGCAACTTGAACGGGCTCATCCAAATTCAACATGTCTCATTGAGTTATACTTCACTTTTATTTATGAAATGACGAATATGGTACGATCTAAAACTTATAAAAAAAACATATTACTCTTATTAAATTAAATATAAACCACCCTAAATTAACTAACCTCCCCACTAATCCCATCTACTAACCCCCTTCCTCATTCTACCCCCTTACTTAAAACTAAAACACCCCCCACAAAAACTCTCATCCACTCCCAACATTTTACTCAACAAACACAACCCAAACATTCTCCCAACCCATCATCAAAATACTCCCCTCCAACCCCCAACAAACACCCCCCCCCCCCACACCCTCACTTAAAAACTCCAAAACTACTACCACAACAAATCAACTTATCCACACCCCCCCCCACTACCAACACCAAAAATCAAATAAAACTATCCCCCACAACCATAAAACACAACCCCCCAACCCCCTCCCCACAAACACCTACCTACAAAATAACCCCTCCCTCACCCACCAACATAGAATTACCTAATCCCCATCCATCTTCTCCACCCCCACCCACAATTCCACTTTACCAATACATTACAAAAACAAACAACATAATAAACACCAAATATCACCCACCCCCATACACTTAGTCTTTATTTGTTCGGTTTACCTTCAATCCATTAAAAAGCAACATAGGTACATTTCCCGCCGCAAGTGGTCAGACAAATAAAATTGTCTATTTTTATATTTTTTAACCGGCCGGCATTTATTCGGTTGAAAGACTTCAGATGATGAAAAATCACCATACTTTGCACTTTTTCAGTGTTCTTTTAAGCATTTTGAAATTACCAGCATATACCTTCAATTATGTAGATTGAAATACATAAATACATATGATTTAATAGAGTTGTTTTTGATAGAAAAAAAAAAACAGACAACCGTGTGGGAATCGATTGAATTCGCTTACACAAACTCAAAGTGACAATGAAATGATAAAATCACACTTGTCTAAACCTTCTGTGTAAAGTAATTGAATATATGGTTAAATAACGTTCTAGAGCACAAGGAATTTATTTCATGCACCGCTGCTCTGATTGCCTTTTTTGTTCGTGTATTTTAATGAAGAATTTAATTCAGCTTCGACAGTAATTTTAGATCGTTTAGAGTTAATAATCACAAATTATTATTTAACTAACAATACATCGCGTCGTCGTCGGTTATAACAATCAGTTCGGTTGTTATATAACACAAGGTGCGTCAATTCATGGAAAAGAAAAACGAATTTATTTATATTTTTCCATTTAGGCCATAAATGTCAGTTTATGTCTTCTTTGACTACTATGAACCTTATTGTATTCGTATTTAAATTGTTCAGGACTCCTATCATCCCTTTTCTTAAAAACAGCTTAAACGATTGCCATGCATCATGTTTGAATAATACACAAATGTTCCTATGTACCCACAGTTGATTTTAATTGTATCTTAAAAAATTTAATTACAAATAAATTGCTTTAGGTAGTGAAAAAAGGAGAGTGCCAGACAATTTTTGTCATCTTTTATAGCAATTCTTAAAAAGAAAAACAGCACAACTTTTTTTTGAAGGTTCTCTAAATTCCGTCAAATATGTTATTTTAACTGCTTCATAAATTGATTTGGTATAAAATTTACCACCTGGTTTAAAACCAAGTCATAACTATAAAAATAGCGAAAATAACCGTTGTGCTATGTTCCAACGAAACACTTGTCACAGAATTTCTCTTCTCTATTTTTTTCTCTCTATTTTTAACTTCGACTTTATATAGATGACAGATATTTCCAAAGCTACTGTAAAGTATGTTGTGAATTAAATTCCTGGAATGACGAAGATGAGGAATTTTAACCAAAACAAATCTTAAAAGATTAACAGACTAAATTAGAAGACAGTAAAAACCGGTCCCCACTCAGACCTCGGAACAATCCACATGATTGTTTTTCGTCCAGTTTCGTTTAAGCTAGCAATATTTTCTTACCTTTTTTCTTTCCCCGCTTAACAAAAACCGACAAAAAATAAAATCGAAAACAAAAACATCAAAAGAGGAGATTCGACAGACAATGGCAAAATTTAAGTACGAGTCGAGTATCTATCAAAGTGTTTGTTGTTGTTGCAAAGCTTTGAAAGATACAAAACCTGCTCAAAATTCCATTCCAATAGCGTGTGTGTTTGTTTTTCTTGTTTTCATTAATATTATTGTTCGACACACAAAAATGACGTCATCGAATGTAGGTAGGGAATCGGCATGGCATGGCTTCAACAGGTAGGCTAGGTAGGTACACCTGAATGAATGATTTTCAATTGGAGCTCAGTTCGATTTAAGCTTGGTAACTTGTTGCATGTAAAAAGTGAGATAACATTTAGCTAAATTTATGTTCTTAGATTGAACACAACGAAAATTAAACTTAAATATGAAAATTAAAAAATCGAAAAAGAAAATTCTCTTCTGAGGAAAACTCAGAAAGAGCAAGTGATTTGAAAATAAGTGTGCGATCAAAACAAAGGTGAATGTGAATAATTCGAAAATAAAACAGAAACAAATTGAAACAAATATAAAAATAATAAGTGATTGAGTGTAGTGAAAAGCACTTAAAATGGATTTAAAGGATATAAAAGGAGCAAAAGTCACCCATGCTGGCTTGTTGAAACACAATGCTGATGGAACAACAGATACGCAAAAGATCACACATGCTGGTCTGGTTGCTCGTAGTCCTGAAGGTACAGCAGCCAAGGGCATGAACATACGCGGCAATGAGGACCTCTGGGTGGAGATTCAAGCAAATACTTTTAGGAATTGGGTTAACGAACACTTGAGAGGAACTGGAATGCAGGTGAGCAAATATTGTGTACTTATTTTTCAATTTTAAAAATATAAAAATAACACGAACTTTCCTTTGCGGAAACTTGACGCATTTTCCTTTTCACAATCATTTTTGTAAAACTTAAAATTTCCTAGAAATTATTTTGTTAATAATTTGAATTGACTTTGACTGTCATTCTAACAATTTCATGATTGAAGGTCAAATTAATGCGTCAGTTAATATGAGATTCCTTAAATGCTCCACTGATTTATATTTGATTTATATTCATTATGTGACAAAGGGTGCTCGTGAAATCAATCATGCTTATAGATTGCTAAAATGTATGCACACAGCTTTTTTGAAACCTGTCTCAAGACGTTTGTAAACGGATTAACATTTTCGTTTTCAATTTCCTCAGAGTCTAAATAAGAAAATCAATAAGTACCATCAATTCATATTCTCAATAGAGGGAAAGACTTGATCTATTAAAAATTTTTATTGCAAAATTCTCTTTGTGTTAATTGCTTTTGCCCACATGCGGCAACCAGTATCAAAACATTCAAACGTTTGTATCTTGTAAAAAAAATAACAATAATTATTAATTCTTCACAACAAGATAAATTAATGCATATTTCGGGTATCCAAAACAAGACAAACAAAACCATTCAAATTTATTGTATTAGCCGTGGAGTTTCTCATCAATTAACATCGTTTTAATTTGTTTTAAACATGCGATGAAATCATATTTAAATCCGCACGAATGACAGCTCCTACAGACCACATTGCTTACAAAAAAGTAAAGATATGCAGATTCTGAATTGCTTTTATCAAAACACGATCGAAAATATTTTAAGCCATGATCATTTCCATTTCAACTCAATTACCATGAGATCGGAAATAAATAATGGATCAACCAAAGACCTCATAAAATATTTTTAAACACTGTTGTCACACAAATTTTTTGAAAATGCTATTCCATCGATGGAAGTGAAACTCGTTCACTAATTTGAATAAAAATTTAGATATCACGAATGAGAGCATTACAAAAAGCATCTGGGTGGACTAGAAAACTAGCTTATACGTTTCTATCGCTCAAAGCAGACAACTTCCATGTCAACGATCCACGCAAAATCCGAAACCAGTCGCGATGGCTGGGTGCTTGAGGAATTATTTCCGTTTCCATAAATAATATCACCCCACTTACCACTCAAAACGAGAGTCTTTTAATGATTTATCACACATCCCACGCGAAATTAATTCAGTTACGCATCATAAGAAGTAGTTTAATAAAAATCGAGCCGGTCAGGTATGAAAATTGGCATGCGAGGTGAGAGTGAGAAGTAGAAACTTGAATAATAATTACTGCGAAGTGCGAGTGCGTGCGTGGATCTAGCAATTCCATTCACCAGGGGCGGGAATACCGTGTGTGCAATAGCCTCAATTAAAATTCATCATTTCACTCTCGTTTAAAGTGAAAAATATGCAAAACGAACTTGCGAGGTTTTTTCGTTACATTCATCGTTACTGTGCTTTAGAGCAAGGTACGCCCATTTAGACTGTGCAAAATGGCAAAGTTAATGAACCGCTTAGGAGCCATTGATTAGCCATTTTTAACGA
The DNA here is from genome assembly GCA_920937365.1 of Sphaerophoria rueppellii. Lineage (NCBI taxonomy): Eukaryota > Metazoa > Arthropoda > Insecta > Diptera > Syrphidae > Sphaerophoria > Sphaerophoria rueppellii. The sequence goes on from CAKKXW010000002.1 coordinate 117,405, forward strand.
ATGCACCGACAAAAATATATGCTTCTTTCGCCTCTATATTGAAGTTATCTTGTTGCATAATTCAAACATACTGTGTCAAATATCAAAAACATTTTTTTTTTAAATAAAAAAAAAACATAATCAACATTTAAAACATGTCTTAAGACAATTCTCTGTTTCGCAGTATGATATCAAGGCTATAATTCGTAGGCGCATTCTTTTAACTGTGTCAATGTTATTTAATGCCGACCAAAAACCAAAATCCTGAAAACCGAAAGACCGCAATCCACTTTCCTACACTACTTTTGCCCAAATGACTGTCATTTGACCGCAAAAAATCCTACACGGAAGGAAATGAAAAATCAGCAATCACGAATTTCCATGTCGTAAATTATGAATATTTTTTTTTTGTAAATCATCCCCCTTTTTTCGTAAAATGAGAGTCAAAATTGTAATTCAATCTTTATTCCGTCTTAATTTACAAAACTGTATAATTTGAGAATTACGAAACAATGTCATGATTTTAGATTTCCACTGTAAGCGCAATTTACAAATTTTGTATTCGTAATTTTAAACATTTGGACTTGGAGCATGATATAAATTGTACGACTAAATAATTCTGATTTACAAAATTAAAGATCGAGATTTATTATCTCAATATTCTCAAAACAAAGCTCTTGAAGCTAAATGAACGAATTGATCTTAGACAATCGTAGTTTACAAAAATATATCGTAAATTTGGCTTCTGAATCATAAATGCTTTTTTTTTGTTACGATTCAAAAGTGTAGAATCACAACTTTTGAGTCGTAATGTCTGCATTTTCCTCTTTTTCGTAAATTACAAACACGAAATCGTATTATTTGAATTCCCAATCCAAGGTCCATAACTAGATTCATTTTTCGTGATTTACTGGTTGTTTTTCTCGATTTGATCTTCGATTTCTTTCTGTGTACCTTTTTTTTCATGAGAATCTGCTCACTCAAAGTTATGACTTATGAGAATTAAGGAGATCAAATCTGGTCCTTTTTTTCTATTTTTATGTAAGCCCAGAAGTAAACCGTACCTTTTTTCAAAAACAAAAATTTTATGAGACACCAAACGCTGAGAATCATGAAGAACGAAGCATTAAAATTCTTCGTTCAAACAATTGTATATAAGCAAATGTTTATTTGGAAAGTCTCTCAGTTCCAGATCGAACATTGTTCATGGTTTATTAATTAATAATTCAATAATTGGTACTTGCTAACAAAAAATTTCGCTCAGTGTAGAAATGTCAAGGGAAGTGTTAAAATAACTGGCGGTACATGCACACAGAAAATCGGATCTCTTAAACTTCTTAAAATTTAAGGATACATAACATCTGATTTTCGCTGCCCAAAAGAAAAACAGAGAAACAAACAATTTCGCAGTCTCAATATGATTGACAAGTTCGTTTGTTTTAACGGTGGAGGGTTCACCTTCAATGATCTGGCGAGTACACCTTGTATGGAATCTTGTTTCAATGTAATTTTGATGACAATGAACGTTTAATTGCGATCAGAGTTGGCAGTAGCACTGCTTAAAACGAAAATAAAACGAAATTGAAAATCAAAAGCTCACATGAATTGCGCTTTGAGAAGTTATTTAAGATGACACACATCCGCTTGTAAGTAATTATTTGTTAAATTTAAGGTTACAACACGAATTTCATTTCAGTCAATGAATTCAATGAAATCGGAACAAACAAACGGAATGTTTTTTTTTTTCAAGCTGAGGTGTAGGAGTTTGCAAATTATACTCGAGTAACAGCTAAAATATTTTCAATGCATCTGGCGTCAAATGACGTAATATTTTTGTTAATAATAAAAGTTATAGTTAAACGCGAATGTGGGTTGAAGAATTTAAAGCGAAGTATGGGCGGTGGCGTCATTGGCTTCACAAGCGGTTGATTGACCTTGAGAGTGAGTTGAGGAAGCCTATTCCATTTTTGGCAGCCAATACAACTTTGAAAAGGGAAAGTGAGAAACATACTTGTTCTATAAAAATAGCACAATGTTATTGAATGACTGTGATGTGTTTGAATGAAATACTTTGGAAAATGTATTTTTCCAATTAAAATATGTGAGCCGTAACGCATTTAATTTATTAATTTATGAGAATATTTCATACCATTCCATTGTCGATCTGACTGTTTGTTTGTTTCCATTTCTGTCTGCCTTTTTATATTTTTACCTCGCTACTTCAACATAGGAGTGATTGAGGTAGAAAAAGTGTGTGTGTACTGTGATTAAGGATATGCTGCCTTCAAGATCTGACGGACTGTTGGTCTTATGAACAAATTCTGCAACACAATATTTCTGTCTATTTTAAGCCGAAAAAGAATAATTTTTGTTTCAGCCAACACGCAAATACCTAAAGCCTACGTCTTCACACCTCTATCAATGAATATGATTTGTTTGACCTCTGTTCCGGTTCCGGTTGCGAGTGTAATGCAATGTAATGCCAGAAAATAATCATAAATTAATTGAATAAAACATAAAAAAAATAGGAAGCATATTGAACCTTCCCACCGTTCCATTGAATTCATAAGACAAACAAAAGTCAATTCCATCTTTTATGGTGGCGGTTGTACACCCAAAACGCCAAAGACAATTGCACGCCTTCACAAGATGCTTGTACTCTGTTTTTGCTATTCACAATTTATGTACCGATTTACACATCAGGCGGATACAAGTTTGATTCACACGCGTCCGTGAAAAAAATAAATTCCAACAATTTTTGATTTTTTTTTTTTAATATTAATGAGACCTTTTCCTTGCATAATTTCAGGTTCATGACTGGGCGACAGACTTTTGCGATGGTACCCACTTATGTGCTCTCATTGAAAATCTTCAAACGCGACCATTGAAACCCTCGTGGAATCGCAGGCCGGCCAATCAGCATCATTATCTCGAAAATGCCTCGACCGCGTTGAATGCCGTCGAAGCGGACCACATCAAGCTGGTCAACATCGGAAATGTTGACATCGTCAATGGCAATGTCAAGCTCATCCTCGGTCTCATATGGTCCTTGATTGTCCGGTATCAAATCGGTCGGAGCAAATTCCCACCTAGGAAGCTTATGCTAGCCTGGCTGCAAGCAGCCTTGCCCGAATGCAAGATTTCAAACTTGACCACAGATTGGAATAGTGGTGTGAATTTGTCAGCTCTGCTGGATTATTGTGAGCCTGGGTTGTTCCCACATTGGCGCGGTATTGATGCTAGTCAAAGTGTTCGTAATTGTACGACCGCCATGAATATCGCCCAGAGGGAATTCGGAATTCCAAAGGTTCTCGAGCCAGAGTACTTGGCCTCCCCTTGGTTGGATGAATTGTCAGGAATGACATACCTGTCGTATTTCATGAAGCCAGGAGCACCAGGCTACAATGCCACATTGAGATGGGTCAACACGCAAACCAAGGAGAAAGTTAATAATTTTACGGTAAGATTCACTCAGGCTTTTAAAAATGGCATAAACTTTATGGTATTTTATCTGATGCTAGACCGATTGGAATGATGGCCGAGTTTTCTGTCAAATCATCAAAAATCTTGGTGGACCAGCGCCAGCATCAGAGAAACTCAGCACCGATCCATTTCACTACGAGAATAACATCCGCAAAGCTGTTGAAGCTGGGAGCAAGTTGGGGGTTAAGCCTTTTCTTTCGCCCAAGGATATGGCCAGCCCTGATGTCGAGCACCTGGGTATTATGGCTTATGCTGCAAATCTGCAGTGGGTGACTCCAAGAGCTCCGCTGTCGGACATGATAAACGTCTATTTGGAGAGCACTTCTGGAAGGGTCGGAGAACAGGTATGTGCAAAATTCTATTAAACTGACAATGTGATTAACTAACACCTTAAATTGTTTTTAGACCCATTTCCGAGTGGATGTTATGTCCCGTGAAATTGACATCAGTTCCGTTCGAGCAGTGGTTGTACCCCCAACTGGCAGCGCTTACGTCGTTCGTTTAAATAACCATGGAGAGGGAGTTTTCATTCCTGAAAAATACGGAATGCACGAAATTGTTGTTGAAGTAGGAGATGATACCATCGGAGGTCATTTCTTCCGAGTTCTTCCCCGTTTCATACAAGTAGCTCCACCTGGAATGGCGCCCTGTGCTCTCGGAAGTCTCGTTGAAGTTCTAGTAAACGCAACCGGAGCCCCGAAGACGGAAGATATTTTGGTGACAGCTGTCAGTCCATCAGGCATTTCCCACAAGTGTCCACTCAAGAAAGTCGAAGAGGGACACAGTGCCATATTCAAGCCCGACGAAGCGGGCATTTGGGAAATTGCAATTACCTATCAGGGGCGACACATCCAAGGTGGTCCATTTACATGTGCAGTTTTTGATCCGACTGGCGTGTCTGTTCATGGATTGGATGGTGCCATGCCATTGCGAGCGCACTCCTTCGAAGTAGACGCTCGTGGGGTTGGTGTCTCGGGTGAACTGCACGTTGACATTGTCCATGATAAACGTTCATTGGTTTGCTCTGTAGAAAAAATTGTAGACAACAAATACAGGGTTACTTTTATGCCCAGGCAAAATGGCAAGTACAGAGTGTATGTGTACTTTAATGGCTACGATGTCAAAGGATCACCGTTTATCATGAGAGTCGGAACCAAGGGCCGTTCGGGAAAGACCCGCAGTAGTCCCCAACATGAGAGTAAACATCGTTCAGAGAGCCCGTCCCTACACTACACCACTTCCACAACCACTCGACACAAGGACTATCGCAGTGTGAAGAACGATCTTTTGAATCAGGAACGCCAACGATCGTATTCGCCGCAATACTCACCAAAGAACGAATCCGACTATCGATCAAGCAGCTACTACAAACGCGAGAGTGAGGTAAATTTTTCGAAACACTTATAACCATCAACCTTTGCTTAATGTTAATGTTACTAAAATGCATCCTTGCAAAATCCTTAAACACATCACAAACCAAACAAAAACCAAAATTTTACTAACACACAGGACTCCCCACCACAATTATTGGCTTCACCATCCCGCGACACAGTCGATGCATCCCTAGTCCACAGTAGATACAATGAAGATCAGACTTATTCGACAGCACGCAAGGACTCAAAATTTGTCAACTCCTCCTCATCGTCTTCCAAAAACGATTATTATTTCGACAAGGAGAATGAGTTGTTTGCCCGCAAACGAGAACGTGACCATATTCACACACTTAGTCCACCTCGAGAAGATCGGTTTGTTTCGAGATCGAAAATATCAGAAAGCCCAATCGCGAGTCCCTCACACGTAAATCACACTTTTATACACTTTCCTTGAAACCTCTTTTATGACAATCCTTGAATTGCTTAAATTCTAACAAAACTGATTTGATACTCTAGATACGATCGAGTGAAGTGACCAGGAATAGTCCACTGACAATCAAGACATCAAATCAGTTCGAACAGACTACAAGAAATTCGACATCGAGTCCAAGAACTTTGTCAGCTTCGCCAGTTCCGCCGAGGCAGTATAGCAATTCTCCCAGTCATTACATCACGACAGCTTCACACAGAATTGGAAGTCCTGTAACTGTTACGAAGGTAATGAGTCGCTTAAATACGGAAAATTGAACTTTTATATTATTTCCGATTTCCATAGAGCCCTGGATTCGAGAGCGTTCGCCATGTTGAGAAATCTTCAACATTCAAGTCAAGTTCAAATTACGTCACAGACTCAAATGTCCGAGCGAGTCCTCTATTCACCGCAGGACTTACGCGCCGCACCGTTACACCCGAACCAGCAATCGATCACTCATCGAACGTTCGAGTATCATCGATGAAACCAGCTGCAGCACGTCGAGACAGCTGGGATGTGATCAACAAAACGAAACACATGCTTTCGCATAATTCCTTGGAATCGCTGGCAAATATGACCGAGAAGCAGTTGAATACTGATCTGTCATACCATCGACCCGACATCGACCACGAAACTCATCGGAATACGCAATACAACAAATTCGCTCTGGCCGAACAAAAGCTCCACTCCGATCGCCATGGATCCGATGAGTCGGATCATTACAGGTTTGATCTTTTTTTTCATTTTGGGAAATTTTAATGACCATAACTTTTTCTTTAGACCAAGTTCAATAACTGTTAAGCAAAATGACAACTCTTATAATACCAAGACCTCGTCATCCGGCTATACAACGACCATCAAAGAAACGACCGAACGCCACGTTACGGAGAGATCAAGTGACTCTGGAAATTATGGATATTCGTCTTTGTCTAGATTTCGACCAATCGATAGCAATGCAACAGGATCACAAGCAATAAGAGTTCAGGATATTCCCAATGGAGCCATTGGAAGACCAGTTGAATTCGAAATCGATGGATCTAAAGCGGGATCTGGAAATTTGGAGATCCTTGTCAATGGAGGAAGGGTAACTTCATCGGTGAGATCGCTGGGAGGACAGAGATTTATCGCTTCCTTTACTCCACACGAACCGGGGACACACACTGTGCAGATCACATTCAATAGTGAAACTGTTCCAGGTATGTCAAGAAATTGTATTATTTCGAATTAATAATACCCAAAGTGGTTTGTATCGAAATTCACGTCTTTTGAGAGAAGCATGCCATACGACTTGTATCTACCTCCACTTTGACGGACCCCGGTTTTATTTTTAAATTTTCTCCGAAGTTTTGAACCCAGGAGAAGATGGTTAAAAAGGGATAGAAATTGTTGAAATCCAATTTCACATGATATTTTAAGAGCTGCGTCAATGTTTCTCAAAAGTTAACTATTTGACTCACTGTTTAATCAATCATCTTATTCATTCATGAATTATAGTAAACGTATTTCACGTGTTTGTTTGTGTTAACTGATCAGCGGGTTCTCTGAGAAATGAATCTTTAACTTTGATTCGAGTTCAAGACGTGTGTCTAACACCGATACCAGCGTAGCCAGTTCATTCTCTCAATAAGCTTCTATAGAGTGTCTGAATGTGATTTGATTTGTAAATACCTATACATTGAACACACCACCGGTAGATTAACAAGCTACTGAGAGTTGAGTCTGTTTTGAGTTAAAGAAAACCACCACACTACCTAGGTGAAACAGAGGCAACAGGTAAAGCAGGTATCTCAAATTAAAAGATTGTCGACAGTTCACTGGCTTGTCTGCAAGTTACTTTTCAACAGTCTCTTTTCAACTCTCGCTTCGTCTAAGTCTGGCCTGCGCATTAAGCCACACGGGAAATAAACTTAAAAAAGAAGAAGAAAAACTGCTTTGATCATTACAAAAAAGACTGATATTTATTAAACAAGTAAAATAATTCGAAAGCAGCAGCAATAATTTCTACAATCGTGCGTTGCGATCTCTGATCTTTTGAGGGTTCAAAGTAAAAGTTTTCTCGAAACTCGCTGAAAATTGTTCTTCAGACTTTTCAGTCTGCTACGTCGCCATTTTGTGTGTTGGAGTGTTGTTGTTGTGTAATTTTTTATATCTGATGAAAAACCTGCACTCCCATATTGAACAAAATACATATTTGAAATTCCTAGAATCAACTTGCAGTAAAAGTAATTCTATCTAACGAAAAGATATCACCAACCAAAGTTGGTATCTCAAATTCTCGTACAAAGATCGATCGCAATCAAATTCCACATTCCGATACATTTTTGCTAGATGACGTGACGGTTTTAGTTTTTTCGTTCGCTGTTTTGTCGTCAATTTAACTTACCTGTGCTAAACGAAAAATGTCTTCATGTCAATCGTGTCGCTAAATCGCGGTGAATACTTTTAAAGATAAATATTCTAGGGTTCCTATATTGTGATCAGTGAAATTGAGATACACACCTACATTAAAACGCGGGGAGTGCCGGAGACAGAATTTCAAAACAAGTTTCGGTTCGGATTTGAATTTTTTTCATCAAATAAAGAGTCGAAATTGCTCAGAAACATCATCATCAGCAATAAAAGTGAAAAGTGTTCAATTAGTTTCCGGAGACTTAATATTTTTTTGTTTTTTGTTTATTTTTTAGTTTGTTTTGGTTTCTACGTGTTTTTGTTTGTGTGTATGATTATCTTCTACTTGTTACCGCTGCGAGTGTGATTGATTTCAAAGATTTCTACGCATCGTTTTCGGAGTTCCTTGTCCGTCTTGTGGAAAGATTAAAAATAACTCTTGCAAACCCGTTAGTAGCCATCGGAGTGCACACGGAATAACCTGCCAATCCGGAAGTTTTTTGAGTCCTCTGACTTCTAGATATAGCTACCTGTCTATTTGGATAAAAGAACACGCAGTGTGCCTTTTCGCCTTAACTGAACCCAAAAACAGGTAAAAGAGATTCCTACAGAAATATTTGAATATGCACAAAGAAGCATAAAAGTTAATCTTCTTTGCTTACCTGTTTCACTTGGCAGTGCACTTTGTTATATAACTCTGCTTCTTGGAATTTTTTTGTTTTTCTTTTTTTATTATTATACTGGATCCGTTTTTGGATTACTTCAATAACGGGTCTAGCCGCTGCGTTAAGTCAAGAATTTGTTGTATGCATACAAATTTTATTCAAATCAAAGTCGAGATTATGTATATTGTATAGTTTATGAATATTGATAGGGCGAGTTATTTTTCAACTTTTAATGTTTGAGATCGTGACTTGGTTGGTTAGATCGATGACCGAACGAGCCATAGCAATGCTGTTGAAGACGTCGAACTTTATTAGATAAAGGATTTTTTTTTTTAATGGGACTTGTATTATTTTTGGCACGAAAGTTGGCCGTCGGTCGTCGTAATTATGTTGGCATGTCCAAGGTGAATAAATTACTGTGTGAAATACGTTTATGTCTCGTAATTGGAGGGTTGAAAGTCAATGAGAGAAATGAAGACCTTTATTGAAATTTTTGTTTCCTCAGGACTTCGTACCTTACTGTTTTGAATGACTAGATAGACACACCGACAACAATGACTTTTCGGAAATTTTAAAGTTTCAAGAACTATGTTCACCTGCATACCAGTTATAATAAGGGTATGAAAAAGTCAGACAAGTCTGGGAATTGCTAAAGCCACTAGCCTTTACTCGATGAAGTTGATTCATTGAAGGGTGGTGCATTACAGTCGATTTTGCTTGGACATAATTTTTTTAAATCATGGCTTGATTTTTTCGTACGTAAGCCAGCAGTCTCTTGTTAGTTGTTTTGAACAAAATGAAAAAATATTTTAAGCAGATATTTTAACACTTGTCCATTTCATCAAAAACGTGGATGCAAATCAGCCCTAGTTTTTGTTCCTGAAAAATATGATTTGAAAAAAAAAAACAAGCGTTTGGCTGTGTCTATAATTTGTATAACCCTATATAGTGTCTATAGTTGGTATAAACCAGCCACTCGATATTTGTAAGATGGATCGATAGTGATTCAAATGATTATCAATATCATTGCTCAGCAGCCTTTATACAAAACAAGACATAAAGCTATCTTCTTTTATGCAACTTAATACCATACTGGAACTAAATGCATAAGTACAGCATTTTAAATTGGCTCATAAATTTTGTTTCTCTTATAATTGTCTGTACTATCTTAAACGATGACAGCACCGCACTGGTGTAACCATTACAACTGTAGTCAACATTCACAATTTCAATGTGAAAGTCAAAGTCAAGGTGTTTTTTATTTCCAAGGAACACTTAACAGATCTCACGTTTTATTTGAGTCGGTTACTACGGTCACAAGATAAAGTTAAACCTCATCGGGAAATGGTTTACCATCTGCACTTGGCAAAACGCATGACAATTGCATAAAAAACGTTAAGAAAAGCAACCGAAAAGGAAATCGAAACAATGAACCAGAAATTGCAAAGAGAAAACACTTGACATCAAGTCAAATGATAGAGTGCAATGCTACTATAAATAGTAATAAACTAATAACGTTTATATTTGATGAATCAATTAACATGGATGATTTCAAGCATCGTCTTGGAATGGCATTTCGTTAACTGACTTACACATGAAAGACTGATTGATGATCACTGAGGAAATTTCACTTTGTCTATTTTTGTTTTTGCTTTTCTGCAACATTCACTGTCGTGAGAAATTTATAACAATCTGTAAAGTTGCACTGCTGATTGCTTAGTGCGGTTAAGTAGGAAAAACGTGATTTACTGATCGATGACAAGAAAAGAGAGAATTATAATGATTGCAGACATTTCCTCGCCCGTTTTTATGGATTTGGAAAAAAAAGTTTAGAATTTTGATTAGCTGTCAATGACAAATAAAAGGAGAAGCTAGAAAGTAAAAAGAAATTGCTTTTCGTGGAAAATCTAAAATAACTTCGATGTTTTTCTTCTGCATCAAAATAAAAGTCAATGTCTGGTTCTGTATTTTGATCTAAATTGTCTTATGAGGCTGAAAAATCAAGTAGGTACAACATTCTTAAAAGACACCCGAAATTGTAATTAGGTGTGAAGTATTTGACATTATAGTTTTCAAGATTTTTTAAAATCACTTATCTTGATTAAAGTCTTATGCAAATTTTATATTTATTAATCATTAAGATGAAAGATAGGATGAACCAAAAAACAAAAGAAAATAAAACAAAAAGTGAAATGTTTATCCACAAACTTCTGATTTGCATATTTACGGAATCAGCTCAAATGCTTGACTGCAAGTTCACTTTCTTCAGAAATGTAAAGTGTTTTTATCTTTCAAGCCAAAATTTGCATTGCATGATGAATAATGTTAAAAAACAAAAACACTTTCACAGTTGAAAATGAAATATTGTGCGAATGTGCTCATTAAACGAATCAATCATGGAGTTATGAAATAGTAGACTCTCAGACGTTGAAAAAAGTGTTTAAGAAAAGTTTCAATTATTTTAAATAATGTTGAAATGATTTGTCTGATCCGTTCTATTCATCAATTCATTTGAATGGAATTACTTAAGTTGTATTCATTAAAATGTAGGTACTCAAGAAACTCAATAGTTCATAACACGTTACACACTAGTGCTGTGGCGCTACCACAGTTGTCGTCGCATTGTTGTTGTTGAGGTGAGGTTACAGTGTCGAAGCTCAAATTACATAAAGAACGTAATTTTACTATCTAATGAAATAATTGCCTTGTTTTGCTTGTGTCAGCAAAATGAATGCACATTTCCCCATCCAGGTCATTAAGTGAGCAATTAGATTTTATTTTTGAATTAAAAAGAAAACCATTTGAACAATGTTTATGAGCTCGGTGCTTTTGATTTCTTCTTTTTTGTTGTTGTTAGATATCAAATCTAGCGCATTTATTTTTATCCAAGCAGGTGAATTTTTATGTAAGTATAATGTTAACAATTACATTTGTATTGTTTTTTAATACCGGATGGATATTAAAAAAAAGGAATTAAAAGCATGAGTTTGTAATGATTGCTGTAAATAAGTACTCATCTGAAAACATGAAAATATTTTATATTATTTTCTTACTACTGCGAAATGTATATGAAAATTTAAGAGCTTGTATGTTATGTGAAAAAGTAATTAAGGTTCAAAACATGTTTTCATTTTAAGTCAAGTTTTATTAGACAAAATTACAAAAAGCAATTTTTCTTTCTATTTATGGATCATCAAGTTTATTGGATACCAAAAGCTGATGCTCTTTCAGAATTTTCCCTTCAGCTTTCTGAATGATTTATTTAGGTTCTTTTCCTTGTCAGAAAAAGTGGACAATTTGATTAGGTAAGAATGTTTTTGGTTGATATCTCACTTCTTTTTGTAGAAACGTAGGCATATTGATATATTATATTAGATTTTCTTATTTGACACAGTTTTTTCTTTTTAAGAGTAGAGTTTTTTTATCAGTACCAATCTTTTTTTTCCGGTTCTGATTCTTGTACGGTAGCAACAGTTTTTGGTACTGCCCATTAGACTTCATTAATTATTCTTTTAGACGGTGTAGATGGTTCGGCGAGGTATTAGCGCCTAAGCCGGTTGTATTTGGTAATTGGAGAAGCCTGCGCTTTTATACTACTGAAAGTCAACATTTATTAGGTGCACCTCATGAAGATTGGTTACTCGTGAAAGCGCCACGTAGACTTGGCCACAAGAGAATATGGAGATGCCAATGTCCATGAGGGCATTTTTTAGACTTAGACCTTTGCTCTTGTGAATTTTTAGAATATACGCCATTCAAAATGGTAATTGTCAGGGTCACCAAATCTTCGATTATCTTAGTTTTTATAGTTTTCTCTTTATGTAGCCATTAAACCCTAACTCAGTAAGAAAATTCAGCTCTGGGGCTTTATGCGAAAAGTACTAGTTCTATTTTGATGATCATGAATGCCAAACTATGCTTTCGCTTATCTTCGCAACTTAATAACCTACAGACTTAAAATTTAAGATTTTAAGTATGCGGATGACAAAAATTCTGCGTTCTGGTCTTATCTAGAGGTTCTCAAATAGGGGCCTGAAAATGGGGCGAAAAGGTTCCAGTAAAGGATGGTACGGCAGCGTTTTCTTCAAATCTATGTATGTTTGTATTTGCTTAGAAAATATAGGATCCTAAAATACCGATTAAAAAAATACATCATTATTTTCTAAGAATAAACACGAGCATTTCACAAGCAGGATTTCTATTAAGAATTTCTTAACCACCTTACAAACAATCCAGAAACGCATGCACGCCCTACCTACCTGTAAACTGTTACTGACAATGAAAAACTAAAACACTCCCATCATTTCCACGATTTTGTCTGCGATCACTTTGCTCAGCAACTTAGATATGCATACCGCATATTGTGCAACTTAAACCAGATATCTTCTGTAAGTATCATGTTATTTTATTGTGACTCAAGAAAACCAAATGCAAACGATACTAAACTCAACCAGGTGAATCCCAAGATCTTGTGTTGAAATAAATACAAAGTGAAAATTCTGCACAGTTGCATGACCAAAGATAGCAATACCAAACATAACTTTTCTCTTAACAATTCTACATTGTATGTCTGCAACAATTTACGAGTTTCTGATTTTGTTATTATTGCAATGCGTTTTCATGAACCTGTTACGCTTGTTGGGGATTTTTCCGTATTCGATATCTTGATTCAATGATCAGTGCTGTCGAATGTTCAAAAACGCCGCTTTATTCGCCGCGAAAAAAGGGTTTAGAAAACATAGAAATATAATAACATGACTTGTAAAAATTTGGAAAAGACATCACTGACTTCAATGCATGGCTTGGCTAAACATGAGTGCGTTAGACCGAAGAACTATAAATCTTGATTACATTTATATTGAATTTGCATTTAACTAGCATTTATGTATGTGTTTTATATGAACCGTTTTTGTTTTCTTTATTACAGGATCACCGTGGCACGTTGAAATAATGTCTTCACCGGGATTAACAGCTTTGGGCGAGTCAACTCGCCTCGTACCAGCAAATACACCGGCGGTTTTTGAGATACTGCCGCCTCCTGGAGCAAGCCTTACCAAAGGCGAATGCGTGGCCACAGTTTTAACGCCTAACAAATCGAAACTAAATGCCCGCGTTACCCATGAGGCGGCAAACGGTGCAGTGCGCATCGAATTTGTCCCCACCGAAGTCGGAACGCACATCATCGAAGCTGCAATTAACGGAACTAAAATATCTGGCGGACCTCTAGTAGCAAAAGTCTATGATGCTAGTTTGATACAAGTGACAGATGTCAATGGAGGCGTTGTCGGTCAGCCATGTCAGTTTCGTGTAGACGCCAGCGCTGCTGGGGAAGGTCAATTAGAAATATCAATTAACGAAGGAGAAGTTCCGAATCATGTGCAAGTTGTAGGTGGCGGACGTTGTCTGGTATCATTTACACCCGAACAAGCTAAACCACATCTGATTGATATTAAATTTAACGGTGAAACCGTTCGGGGTTGTCCGTTCGTATGTTCGGTTGCGGATACAAGCCGTGTTATGCTGAATCTCACAAATCTTGAATTGATCCCGGTCAATAGACCAGCTTCTTTTCACATCACAGTTAGTGGAGGAGGAGCTGCCGAACTGGCTGTTAGTGTAAGAGGACCTCATGGTGAGCTACCAGTTCGAGTGACTGGAGACATTCATGCCGGTTTCACTGCTGAATTCACCCCGAACACTGTCGGCGGGCACTCAATTAATGTGGAGTATAATGGCTTCCCCGTGCAGGGGACACCGTTCCTCGCCAAGGCCTACGACGCAACAAAAGTTGTAGTCGGGAGTGTGTCCAGAGGAACGGTAGGTCGCTCCGTCCAGTTCACAGTCGATGCTGGAGATGCGGGCGAAGGAAATCTAGAGATTACTATTTCCGCCAAGGGCCTCAATATACCCACACAAGTACATCCACAGGGTAATGCAAGGTGAGTTGAGCCCTTTTCCAAAGTCAAAATCAGACTTGAACATTTTCATTTCGTTTTTAGATTCTCCGTTTCATTTGTCCCAGCTGAGGCATGCGAGCACACAATCAACGTATCATTCAACAAAATGCCCGTTCCCGGATGTCCAATAACCGTTAACATCAGCGGTGGGATGTCAGGGCCGCAAGTTTCGTTAGGTGGGCCTGGCCCAGTACATCAGCCAAATTCTTTTGTAATCAATCATACCGGCGGTCGCTTAGAAGATATTGAAGTAAATGTCGAAGGTGAGTTTGGTATTGGATGTTAATTTGTTGTTGTTTATCATCATCAAAATGGTGGATTTGAATTTTGGTTGTATTTAAGAGAAAAACAATCGCACACATCATGGTGTATAAAATGATTTGTTTTTATAGTTTTTACTTTTACTACTATTTTTGAATGTGTGCATTGTATCATTTTTTTCACAATTTTTATCTTCTTATTTTTTCATTTAAAATTTTATGTGTTTTCTATTTCATTTTATTTATTTTTTAAGGTTGTTTGCGGAAGAATTTTGCACCAGTGTTTAGTATAGCAACTTTATCCTTGTGATACTTAGATTTTTAATTGCACATTTTCTCGGATTCTTTGTACATTCATGTACTCGATTTCTGGTTGCTTTTATATAATTGTGTTTGCAAAATCTTTCCAAAATCCTTAAATCATCAGATTAAGTCATATAGGGTTTCCACTGTTGCTGATATTGCTCTGTTCGTTAGGGCAAAACATTTCTCTTCTTGGTAATGATTCTTGGTTTCTCGTTGATGTTTTGGTCAACATCTCCCCAATCACAAATTCACAAACAAAAATATTCGATCGCTATATTCGACTATAGCAAAAGTATTCATCGTGTTTTCATTTCTTTTTGGTTTCGGTACAAGGGTCAATATCACCTCATAAGAATTTCGAAACTTCCTTGGCCTAAAATCGGATCTTAATTTTTATGACTAGATCTGTACATGGACCACGTACGTGGACCGGTATAATGGAAGCCTAATTAAGTGCAACTTTAAGCACTGTTCTCATGAGCACGACCAACTATAGCGACGAATGAATGAGGGAAAATGATTTAAGATACGTTTGAAGCCGTATTTCCTTACAAATTCTCAACAAAACGATAGAAGTATAGTTTATGTTTGATTTATGATGCATAAATTAACTTTATAATCTCAAATTTATTTGCCGCGAAAAGAATTGTAGTTGATACGAACTGCCAAACTCTATTCGCGTTCCACATCATCATTATCCACACTCCAAACGAACAAAATGTTCGTGCGCGTATAACCTCAAAAACCATTCTTGCTTTGTGTTTTGGTTCTTCATTCGCGACGAATTAAGAACTCTCATATGAAAGAAATGTCAAAATCAACGAATTTTCGTTCATTCGTTGGTCGTTGTTCGTGCTCATGTGAATAGTGCTTTAATAGTTGCATGAGATAGGACTCTACTACTCGACAGCGATGACGTTGTTGTCTGAATTAAAAGTGCAGATGAAATTGATAATACCAATCTGGGGTTGTCTAATGCCACATTTCACTAGTCGAAGCCAACCTAAACAATTCGCTTTCTTCCTATAATGTCCTTTCCTTCAAATAAAGCACTTTGTTCGTGTTTAATGTTCTTCTTGTACAATTTTCTATGTTTTTTTTTTTTTTTTTTTTTTAATTAAGTTTTTTTTATTTAAGAACCAATTTATTTTCTGTTTCTTTTTATTTTTTGAATTCTCACTTTTGTATCTGTATATTATTTCAGGCCGACGAAGACTTTTGTACTAGACTTTTATAAATATTTTTTATTTTAACTTTTGAATTTTGATTTTTCTTAAAAAAAGTATCTTTTACAATTACTACCTTTTTGCAATAACCTTAGACCTAGAAACCTACGAAACAAAGTTTTATGAATTTGTTGTATTTTTGAAATGTCTACTACATACACACTATCAACGTTAACACTACAGGATGAAGAATAAAAAAAAATTGAATAAAAAAATAATTTACTAATTTTGTGTCTACTTTTATTTCTTCTAAATGGATTGATTTACTAGATTCGATACTAACAAATCCTCTGTTTTTAATTTCCTGGGTATGGTTTTTCGTAGAAAATACTGAAGTCTCAATAAATACGTTTTAAGCATGCTTTGAAAGTCCATGATTACATTCCCCTCCGTTTTGGCTTTCGGTTTTAATCTACTAATATTCAACCCTTCCGAAATCCTACCCTGTCCACATCCAAACCATATTTGTATTTGCTGACATAAAATTGTTGATGTCATTGTCTTCTTCCTTATTGCTTTTACCAACACAAACAAAAATAATATAATCGGTTAAAAAATAAACACAAAAAAACGAAAAAAAAATCAAAATACTTTGCGGAACAAATCTGCATTTTGATTGGGTAATTCGCCCAAAAATCAGGACCAGCCGGGCAATCTGTGCCAGCCCAGGTTCACCAGACCGCCGAAGGAGTTTTCAAGGCTGAATTCGTGCCTCGCTCAGTTGGCGAGCATCGTGTCAATGTCACAGTAAACGGATTACCAACCGCTGGGAGTCCATATGCCGCAAAGGTCAGTGTGCAAAATTCATTCATCTTCCATCAAAATTTATAAAAAATATCAAAATTCATAGGTCTATGATGTTAATGCAATCAAAGTAAAAAATGTAAGCACTGGGACCGTTGGAAAGCCAGTCACCTTCCTCGTGGAAACCTCCCAGGCTGGGCCGGGCAATCTCGAAGTAACCGTCAATGGAGGTCGAGTTCCCACCTCCGCCCAAGGTCAGGGCCAGCATACCTATGCAATCAGTTTCACTCCCCGTGATGCTCAAAATCACACCGTCGAGCTTCGTTTCAACGGCCAAGATGTGCCGGGAAGTCCATTCACTTGCAGGGTATCAGCAGCTGCCCGCATTGTTTCACCAGAATCGATGGACAAAGTCAGCGTGGGGCGGATGTTTGATTTTGCTGTCGAGTCTGACACCATGCCTCTGGTCGAGGTCCTCGGTCCGGCCCGCCGAAGTGTGGCAACTAAGATTGATAGAGCAGACGTCGGCTATAATGTAAAGTTCGAACCGATCGATGTTGGTGATCACTCGGTGGAAGTTCGCCTGCCCGGAGGTGGCCATGTCGAAGGAAGTCCTTTCTTGCTGAAGGCCTACTCGGCCGAAAAAGTTGTCGTTACTGATATACGTCCAGGAGTTGTTGGCAAGAGTGTAAGCTTTGGAATCAATGCAAGCCAGGCTGGTGCTGGAAACCTGGAAATAATTGTGGCAGTGAACGGGAAAAATGTCCCTAATTTTGTTCAATCTGAAGGAAATGCTCGATTCAAGGTCAATTTTAAGCCAACCGAAGCAGCTGCTCATTCACTATCTGTTCGGTTCAATGGGCACCCAGTTCCTGGATCACCATTTACGTGTCATATTGCAGCGGCCCCGGTTTCACTTCCCCGAGCAATGGCATCTGGGGAGGGTCTCAAGCAAGCTGCTGTTAAAATGGAGAATGTCTTCGAGCTGGACGGATTTGATGGTGTCGAACCGCAAATTTTTGTCACATCACCGTCGGGAGATAATGTCGCCTGCCAGGTTAGCCATCGTGGGGACACCTATAAGGCATCATTTCGCCCGATGGTTGTTGGGCGCCATTTAATAAGTGTTACAGCCAACGATCAACACATCAATGGTTCACCGTTCTCATGTAATGTTTTTGACGTATCTCGCGTAACCATCAGCGGATTGGAACAGCACGAGGGTCCATCACCGCTAGGAATCCCCGTGACTTTCAGCGTTGATGCCGCTGGAGCTGGAGAAGGTACTCTAGAACTTGTTGTCTCAACCGACACGAGCACTGTTAAGGCAGAAGTTGTCGCATGCGCTCGAGGTCTGTACGATGTGACGTTCATTCCACAAAGTAGCGAGCCTCATTATGTGAATATAACTTTCAATGATGTACCGGTTGATGGCAGCCCATTCCATGTCGATATTCAGCAGACTACCCAACAAATTCAAATTGGAAGTTTGGCAACGATAGACTTTCCAACTGATGACCAGATTGCCGAAATCACTGGGCCTGATGGTAAGCCAGTGGCTTACACAATCACAAGACACAGTGCCGAGTTCAGGACGAACATGATCGGCAACTATATGATACGTTTCATTGACCGAGACACTAGACAACATTTGGCAACTCGAACTTTGACAGTTTTCGATCCGTCCTTGGTAAAAATCACTGAAGTTGGGGAGGCCCTTTGCCACAGACCATCCAGCATCTCGGTATTACTCAATGAAGCTGGCCAAGGAACACTTACAGCCATGGTACGTTGTGGTGCAGCGGAGGTTCCTCACTCCATCCGAGGACCTTCAAAAAGCGGCATCTGGGAGATTGTGTATCACCCGACTCGCGTCGCACCGCATAAAATAACAATTTTATACAATGGAGTTCCGGTGTCTCTAAAACCACTCGAGATCAATGTGCTCCCACCGGGTGCTGGCAAAGAAATCAACGTTAGTGGCTTGGGACTGTATCAAGCTCGTGCTGGGAAGACAACGTCGTTTGCTATCGACACAGTTGGAAGACCAGCTAGGGAGTTCGATGTTGTCGTGTCCGGGCCAGGGGGTCAGGCCTTACCCGTTCGCTGTTATCAAACTAAGGGTGGGCAGCTTCAGGCTGAATTCACAATCAACAAAGTCGGACAATGTGTAATTGGTATGAAATTTTTTAAGTTCTATGTCACTAGGTCGCCCATTATTCTCTTTTTCTTTCACAGAGGTACTACATCAATCAAAACCGCTTCCTGGAAGTCCGTTTACATGTGAATCGTTCGATTCATCAAAGGTAGCCATTCAAGGTGTCCCTAAGGGACAAATGGCTCTACACAGCCCAATTTGCTTTACATGTAAGTTCTTCTTGATTCTTCTGAGAAGCCAATGTCAATATGTTTTCTTTTTTAAGTGAGAACCGATCAAGCTGGAGTTGCGGAAGTTGAGGCCTATGCTGTGTCACCAAGCAATCAGAATCTCCCAGTGCGTGTGACCGAACAAAGTGATGGTGTCTATTCGGTTGATTTCCTCCCATCGGTTCCGGGAAATCATAGACTGACGGTGCTCTATGGTGGGGAAACCGTTCAGGGATCACCATTCAACTTCACGGTTTCTGCAACTGGTAACAAGGGTGACACTAGAGCAGCTGGAACTGGTCTTGAAGTATGTCACAGGAATAAGGAAGCCTCTTTTGTTGTCTACTGCCCAATTGCTCCAAACGTTCAGATCGAACGAGTCGATGAATTTGGCGAGAGAATTGAACCTAAAATCAAGGTCGGTATTATGATATCCTATCTTAAAACTTTCCGTTTACAATCGTTTCGTTTAGGCCCTTGGAAACAATGAGTGGAGAATCTCATATACAATCTTGTCGGTTGGCAGATATGAAATTCGTGCGAGTTGCCCCAATCGGGGTTCTTTACCAGGTTCCCCATGGAACGTGTCCTGTGTTGATGCTTCAAAGGTCACCCCAGTTGGAGGCTGGGGAACTCTACTTGACCACGAAGGTCGTTTGATTCTGCCAGCTCGCATGGTTTTCGATGTGGAACAAGCTGGTCCAGGTGAGCTAGTTTGTACAATCGATGGCATTGAGATTCCTGTAGACAAGCTGAGTGATGGAAAGACCAGACTTTTTGTTTCTGCCGACAACCTTGCACCCGGAGAGCATGATCTTGATCTTACTTGGAATGGAATGTCGATCGTGCAGTGTCCTCGAAGTGCATATGTCACAGCCCAGCAGGCAGCTGATAAAGTGGTTCTCACCGGACGGGGCCTTGCAGCTTCTCAAGCTGGAGAAGCAGCTCACTTTACCATCGACGCAACCAATGCGCCTCCTGGACGCCCAGAAGTCATTCTTGTCCATCAGGACAATACTTCTGTTCCAGTGAGTCTTGCCCAACCCCGACCGACCGAAAATATCTGGCTAGCATCGTACACTCCTCAAAAGTCGTCCTCCGGTTCGCTTACTCTGTCAGTCAAGTGGAATGGTAGATTGGTCAAAGGATGTCCACTAACAGTAGCAGTGGGTTCATCAATGGATGCTTCGAAGGTTATTGCTTCCGGAGAGGGTCTGCGTCATGGTGTTGTTGGAAAAGAAATAAAATCATGGATCGATACCCGAAGAGCTGGACCCGGCGAACTGACTGCTCATTGTGCTGGACCTCGAAAAGTTGCCTATTGTGAGCTGTACGACCATGGTGATGCAACATTTACACTGAATATTAAACCACAGGAACCTGGAAGGCATTTACTGACTATTAAGTATGGTGGACAGCATGTACCCGGATCGCCATTCAACCTGAAAGTCGCTGGAGCACCAGATGCAAGCAAGGTACTTAAAACAAATTTCTTGGATTTTTGGTGTCTTGAATAAATTGCTCTTAGGTTCGTGTTTATGGTCCCGGTATTGAACATGGAGTGCTGGCAACTTTCCAGTCTCGATTTATTTGTGATACAAGAGGAGCTGGAGCTGGGCAGCTAACTGTTAGGGTGCGAGGTCCAAAAGGTGCCTTTCGTGTCGAAATGCAAAGAGAGAGCCAGAAAGACAGAACAATACTTTGCAAAGTGAGATTGAAAAAAAAATAATTATCAAATTTTTTGCTTAATCGTTTTTTTCTTCTTTCCATAAGTATGACCCAACGGAACCCGGTGATTATCGAGTTGAAGTGAAATGGGCTGGCGAGTTCGTTCCGGGTTCACCATTCCCGGTTATGATTTATGACACCGAAGAAGAGTTGCGACGCTATATACAAGGACTGTAGATTTCCGTCTATTTTTTGCTAAAAAAGCGCACATAATTTTCCTTTTTTAGCCTTTAGAAGGACCAGCGAAAATAAAAAAAATCAATCTGTTTTCTATTTTTTTATTTATTGTTTTATTTTGAACGATTTGTTTAATTATATTTTATACTCAAGTAAATTAATATTTTTTATGTTTAAGACCCATAACTGTATACAAATAAATAATTTTTATAATTTATACACTTTTATGCGAACAAATAAGAAAAATATAGAAAAACAACGAATTAAAAAAGACAACTTTGGGGGGGGGGGGGGGGGGGGGGGGGGGGGGGGGGGGGGGGGGGGGGGGGGGGGGGGGGGGGGGGGGGGGGGGGGTGGGGGGGGGGGGGTGGGGGGGGGGGGGGGGGACTGGAAAAAAAAAAGAATAGGCCCCCCTTATCCGTGTAGTAATCTCCCTAATCAGCCCCATAAAAACCACACAAAACAAGAATAAACCCCCCCTAAAATATAAATAATAAAATGTAAAACCAAAAACATAGCCCCACACTTCGCGCCATGCAATAAAAAAAAAAAAACCGCACCTGCAAAACGCCAAACACCCCCACACAAGCAAGCCTTTCCCAGTGCAGACCCATCCGCCCCAAAACAACATAAAAACGCCCACCCTGGTGCCCACGTCAGGTTAACCCGCCACATAACCCAATCCAAATCGCGCACCAGAAATACAAAAACTCAAACAACACCCACCTCCCCAGTCACTGTCTAAGACGTTTCACTGCCCACAGCAAAAGCACCTATACCCCCCAGGAGTCAAAAACCCCCAAACCCACCCCCCATCCCACCAACCCCAACATCCCCCCGCCCGCCCCCCCTACAGCACTACCATGCAAAAAAAACGGAACAACACCCACCCCCCAACCCCCCAGCACCCCATTTCAAGCCCCCCCCACTAGGGCCATTACCCCCACCAACCACCACCTCCAACGTCCCCCCCCGACTACAACCCACCCCCCCACACACCACACCCCTCCCCCCCATAAAAAACCCCGCCCATCGCACAACACGCCCCCCCCCAACACCTAATTAGTCGCCAGTCCCGCTGTATGGACTTCACCCCCTCCCCCAACCATCCCATCCATATTCAGTTCCGCCCCCCACCCAGATCCCCAATGTCAAAAAAAATACCCTCCCCACCCCCCAGGATGCTACCAAACCCCGACCCCCGGTCCCCCTAAACAACCCCGCCCCCGCCTGCCAACCGCCGACGCCCCCGTTAAAACCGCAAAGCCCCCTAATCCCCAGCCCCCCAATCACCGCCCCTCCCCCCATACAGCCTAACCCCTTACCAACCAGCCTGGCCAACGATCCAAATCACAACCGTAGATACCACTCCATTCGGTAGTACGCACACTTAATATGCCAACCAAGGCAGCAACATTAGGTCGTTTTGAGATACTCCCCCAGTGAGACAGGTGTTAGTATTATTCCAATGCTATTATAAAATGCGCCCCTGTCAGCACCCAAACCCCAACGCCCAGCTTAAAACGCACCCCATCACCGGAAGGAGACGCTCATGAAAACCATTGCCCACCGAAAACTCCCCCAACCCCCTCGCAACCGTTGCGCACCTCAAAAACCCCCAAAAACTCTCTGCGGGGGGCGGGGGCGCACCCTAGTCAATCCCCACCAGCCAGAACATCTATGCCCCATCCATACGATACACCACAAGAAAACAATAAGCCCCAAATCCCCCCCCCCACACCGATAGCCCTCAACATATCCCCCCACTAAGACTCCCCCCTCTTCCACCCTCGAACACCCCCCCCTACGATCTAAATCTAACACTACAAATCTGAGGAGGCCGACAGTCCCAAAGGTAAAGAGCCATCCCGCCCCCCGCCAAAATACCCAGTGCAGCGAGCACCCCACAAAATACCCCCATTCTTACACAGGTTCACGGACACGAAAAAAAGAGAGGATTGTGAGAGTTCACCTCTTACACAGATTCACGGTCACGAAAAAAAGAGAGGATTGTGAGAGTTCACCTCAGAAAAATTTTGAGGATGTTTTCGGCAAGGGACGAAAAGGTCGCGACTCTAGGTATTATATATTCTCTATGCAGCTGGCGGTAACTCGAAACGGAAACACATTAGCAAGTACAACAACCTATACGATTCAAACTCCTGAATCGGAAACCAACTTAGCGAATACACCAACCGGTGACATTTGAACCATAAACAGAACTATAACAAGTGTAGTGTACCATGTCCATATCCGATTATGGTTCGATTGTCAACGGTTGGTGTATTAGCTAAGTTCGTTTCCGATTCAAGAGTTTGAATCGGATTGTCGGATTGATATATTATTAGCTAAGTGCGTTTGTGTTTACAAATTATTTTAAATACAAATGGGCCTGCACACACGAGACTAATTCATCTGGTTTAAAATCGGGAAAGTGGGCAAGGGAAGCGAAGTGTGCAGTATGAAACGGACTGAAATTTTCAACCGAAAATTTGGTGGATGAACGAAGACTAAAACTAACACATTTACAAAAGCTATCAGTTTTGGTACAAATATAAATACTCACACATTTAAAAGAGGTTCATGTATAAATTTCTTCCCCCCCTCATAAAGCATCTCGTGTGTGCTTGAACTATAGGATCAAATCTTTTTTAGTCCAAAAATTATTCATCCCGTGTGTGCAGTTCCAATGTCTCTAATTGTCTTATTTCTTTTTCCTCAAATTCCTCAGTATTGCCCCCAAATCATCCATATGTCTCCCTAAATCAAAGTGGTAAGTTGTTTTTTATCCTTAATTTTTTTTTGGCGAAATGTGTTACTTACTTTTTGAAACCTTTTTGTGTTTATAAAAGGCGAAGACGGATACCCTCATTTTCGGTAAGTCGTTTGTTTTTAAATTTAAAAAACAGCGAGTGCGACCGCTCGCGCTGTGGTCCTTACAGACAAAAATAGCCAGCGTAACTAATAAATGGATTCCGATGAAATAGAACCGTGAAATAGCTTTAACTCCATCCAAAAGATATTGAGAGAAAAAGCCCTTTGTACAAACACACTTGAAAAGTTGTTATTCAAATGAAAAACTGGCGAGTGTGGTCAATACTGCAAGGAAAAGTGTTGAAAAGCACGAAATAATACATATACAGAAATAAACACCCGATCATTTATCTCAAAAAATGTCATTTTTCTTTGAATATCAAAATAACACCTCTTATTGGAAAACCCTTGATAAACTATAAATACAGATTTGTATGTTCTTCAAAATCATGTTTTCGTCTGGACGTCCTTGTGGATTGGTGAATAATACAATAGAGTGTGCATGAACTAAGTGGATTTAAGACTCAATTCGGATAAACAACAGATGGCACTGATTTTATTTTCAAGACAAAAACCATTATGAATCGTTAAGTTTCTAATGATTTTTGTAACGAATAAAAACGAATAAAGAGATGAGAGAAGTTTTGGATAGTTTCGATAGTGGTATTCAAATTTTCTTTTTAGTGTCGACGGAAATTAAAAATTTCGAAATCTATGTATTCAATCTGAAGGGACGTAGGTAAATGTGAACTCAACATCTTTAACATCAAGAGCTATGCTCGTAAGGTACATTTTGATACTACATGCAAACATTTATTTTCAAAATATGCTTTCATTTACGTATGAATTAGGTACATGTCATCTGTAAAACACTGAAGAGTTCATAATAGTTACGCAACAACATTGAAGTTTGAAATAAAGGTCTAATGAGACATATCTAAGATAAAAAACAAAATCGAATTCATGGCCGTTTTCGGAATATACCTACAGTAAGGTATTCTATGCAACGCTTCAGGATAACAAACCAACCATCACCCAAAAAGGGAATGCATTCCAAAATGTTTCTCAATTACAGAAACGTGACAAATCTTGTTCCTAACTTACACTATATATTTTTATTTATAACTAGCAAAATCCCTGCCCGCTTCGCAGGGCTTCGGCCCACAACGGTTCGGAAATTAGAGATTGGCAGGATGAAGAATACGGTAATCGATGGATAGGTAGAAATGAACAATATTCTTAGAAAAATCATGCCTGTATTTGCTAATCTGATGAATAATCTATTCGTTTTTCATTTCCTTTACATATTTTTTTTAGTTAATTTACCCATTAAAAATATCTTCCCCAAATTTAGCTCCCTGAGAAGAGGTAAGGTAATTAGGATTTTGACAGCAAGCCATGTATAGGCATAAGTATGCTTTTAACCCTCTTCAGGATTGCACAATGTTATAAATTTTCTTAAAACTAACAATTATTGGGACATTATAAAGTGCTGCAATAAGATTATTGACAAAAAAAAACCTAAATTCGATGTTCTAAGCTGTTTTAGATTTTCTCAAGTATTATAAAATGTATGGGTTTTTGTTTATCAATGAGGTTTTATGTGCTAATTTTTTTGTTCATAAGGTAAAACTAAGAAAACTTTATGTTCCTTACGCATGATTTGAACAAAAAAAAAATATATCTTAAAGTCAACACTTTGCTCGGGCAAGAAAAATTGCCCGAATCAAAACCACATATTTTTAAAGATTGACCTTGCGTCTTATTTATTATTCAGGGAATTCAAGTCGAACAGAAATCTAAAGACGTATGCTATTGACTTCTTCACGGCTAGTCTTGTAGTACTGTAAAGTTTAAGTTGACTGATGTCCCGAAACATAGTAATGCTCATACCATCAGAGTTTAAAATTGTGGAGGCAGTCCTGGTACATAAATGCATAAATGCAAAAAATCCAAAAACTCCGTCTTGTTGTAAAATTTACTACATCGTTTTCATTTGTAATTGTGTCAAACCACTCAAACGACTTGTGGGCAAAAAATTATGCATTTATTTGTCTAGTTCAAAATAAATTGTTGCATCGATTTTAGAAAGACTTTAATCTGTACCAGCCATTATTGCACTTCAACTCAATGCTTCAAAGACATCTTGAATCAACTCATTCCGTGGATTTGCATTACAATAAAAATTGTTTGGAAGTGAAATTCGGCCTTCAGAATCAAGTGAAATAATTCCATTTCCAATGTCCAATAGTGTCCGTGGCTTAGTGGTTAGGTGCGTTGGTTGATAAGCAAAACGTCGTGGGTTGGAGACCTACTCGTGGCCAAAGTTTTTTATTTCATCTTTCTCGGACATTGCCTTTTGCGAAGAACTGACAAAACTTCCAAAAGTATCAAGCCGTTCGGAATCGGCGTTAAATTGTAAGTGCCCTAAATTCTTCACACGCACCCAGAAAATTATTGATGAGAGTAAGCCACTTAGACTGATCACACCTTGCATATCTAATGGTGTCATACACATAGGTACTTTTGTTGATCGTTTAACTTCGGCTCAATAGTTTGCGCAAATATTCTGAATGGAATGCAATTTTATTATTGTCCTTAAAGTAGTATTGTTGTCGAGCAACCTATTCAATTGTGGCAATGCTTTATTCGCAAAACGGTTTTTTCGTAAGCAACTGGCACATTTCAATTTGAAAGCATTCGATTCCCCATCAGATTGGCAATTGCAATGACTATTGACTCAAAGCTAAATAATGTCTAATTGTGGCTTACATTTGAGCACACCATGTTTTTCATTCAGACAATAATTATACGTGGAATACCTCCACGTTATTAATGACACATTCCATCAACATTCAAAACGTTATTAATAACAAATAACAATATAATTAACAAATACGTATCCACTAAAAATAAATAAGATATACAAACATATTTTCATACTCTAGAAATCTCATATATCAAAATAACGTTTGCCGGGTCACCTAGTTCAAATATAATTTCCTAGGTTCACTGACATTTTTTTTTGTCGAAGAAAAATTATATTTGTCAAATATTTTTTTTTCACTGACATTTTTTTTTTGATTTTTTTATTGAAAAAAAAATATTTGACAAAATTTTCAAACTAAATTGAGTGTTCGTATATCGATCAGTTTCTTTTTGTAGTGCGAAATATAAAATTTTTAACATTTGTTAATAATTGAACCATTTGTGATTTGAAAAGTATACATTTTATTTTTGCTAAACCTTCTACCCTAAAACCTCTTGCATTTTGAGAAAAAATTAGAAAAATCGGTCAACCAGTGTGCTCGGTTAGCGAACGAACACAAAAAATAGGCTGTTCTTTTATATATATAGATTTACGGCGCTAAATTGAATGTAAATGAATTTTAAAATATGAAACACGCTTAGTGTTGTTTCCAAACAAAACGACCAACAGGGCCGATTAGAAACAACAAAATTAATTTGAATAGCATCGATATTATGTAGGTATAGCCCCATAAGAATTCTAAACACATTTTTAGTTACGATTCAATTTTATTGACTTCAAAGCGGTCGATAGAAATGCTGCTGGTAAACCAATATTCAAATCATTCAAGCGGCAAACATCCTTTTTCTACTCCTGCATAAGATTTCTGTTTTTCCTTTCTTGTTTTCAAAAGACAAAAAAAAAAGAAAGAGAAATCGCTTCAATTAAGACCTTCTATTCTCTCCACTTGACGTTTTTTTTCTAAAGAAAATACTTTCATTTCTTCATCACCATTATGGTCTATCCATCTTGCAGGCAATGCATTAAACACTCCATTGACCGCGCCGCCGCACAGTGCGGCGATTGTATGGGAATGGTGGAAAAAATTCAATTTTCCAACCTTAGTTGAATTTCGAAAAAAAAGGTTTCATATTTATTAAATAATCAGTTATGCAAAATGTCAAGTTATATGCACGTACCCTGCCACGCCCACTTGTGTATTTGAATAAAACTTGATAAGTTTAATTTTCTGAATAAGTTTATAAACGCAAAAAAGTATGGACCATATCCACCTACTGCCACGCCCACAGAAAGCGATCACGAATTCGGAAGGAATTTCGCCAACGTTTATTTATATCGGAGCAAGTTGTTGACGCGTGTCTTGCTAAGATTTCCTGGTCCTCAGGCTCTAAATTTGATTGGATGTTTAATTTTGATTGCATTCACTGCAAAACACCAATCGGGCTGTTGAGTTGGAAAACTAAACATCAAAAAGTTCTCTGTTTGAACACATTTTGTAAAAAATGCTTGTAACCAAATGCAAATTTCGAGAAAAAGTGCAAGTTGTTGCAGCAAAAATTTACTTTTATTAAAAGATATTATTATTTTCGTGTTTAAAAAAAAGACAGTTTTTTACCATGTGGCACCACACAAGATAACTTATCAAAGTCAGCACATACAATGCACAAAGAAGCACCTCTAAGTTGCTATCGTTGTTCAAAACACATAAGCTTTACTTTGGACTATTACAAAAAAGTTAAATTTGCATGCACAGAAAAAATATGCAGTTATAATAATCATATTTTCTCTCCTGAATATGAGCATAGCGAAAAAAAAATCATAAATTCTTCTCTATTCTTCAGTAAACGCTCTTCCAACCAGTATCTTCAAATCTTATTCTCATGATTAATAACTTTGTTCATCTTTTGAAGATCACTGGCATCATAAAATTGAACAAAATTAAACTGTAGTTTCATTCATTTAGACTTATTACCTTGTAGCTATGTGGCACCGTTTTTACACATTTTTGGAAAAACATTTTTTTTCCAATAGTCGCCACACTGTGCGCCGTTTGTTCGTACGTGCGCTTCGCTGGATGATAGGTCGATAGACCGTTGATATTGATGGAGATACCGAGGACGATAGTGGAATCTCAAACACCAGATGGACGCCATTAACAAACTTAGAAATAGAATGCACCAGCAGCATTATTTCCATTACATATCAATCCTGTAGTACTTACTTATCAGAACATTCCCTGCAGCGTGGTAGATAAAATTACTCGCAGCTGTATTGACAAAAAAAAAAATGCTCGTCGCTAGAGTACCATAACACTGACGGAGGCTTACCCTATGTTTCATTTTGTGGTTTTTATTTACTTTTGACTTTGGTCTCTGTATTTCAGTGTTTAAAACTGCAGCTATATGGCCGCATTGTTTTTTCTACAAAATTGCCAGTGTATAAGAGGCGTCTGTCAAATAACACCTAATTCAGGTCTACTTTGTAGATTTATGAGCAATGTGTTTTAATCTAGATTATCTTCCAGTTTGATTAAAAATAATCTAGTAGTGTTTCCACTGGATTTTGTTAGATTAATTCTTACATTCAAAATCTTGGTTACAAAAACTGCCACATTTGAAAGTTTTTTTCGCACAAAAATGCAAGGATGACCTCCAATATAATTAAAATGTTGGTTTTAAATGAAGAAAAAAATAAGTTTTTTGATTTAACTATGTTCTTTCTTAATAGAAAAGCACATAATATACCAATTTTTATTAAAATGTATTTTTTCCATTTTCGATTGTAAATCCATTTTCCTGAACAGATGGAACAAAAATTTTGCTTAACCAAAAGTTTTTAAGGCAACAAAAATTTGTAAATTGTTTACCTACATTTTGTTTTTTCTTTTTATTTTCTTTTTGTTCAGCCCTTTGTATATCTACTACTACAAATATACATACAAAAGTTCAGTCTGACAAGAAACTGTTTTTTTTTCTCTCTCTTTCATCCACCTTTTCGTTGGAAATGGGAAAGTGAATCCGTTCAGCATCAATCCAATCAAGTAGATTAATTTGAAATCTCGAATCG
This sequence comes from Sphaerophoria rueppellii, assembly GCA_920937365.1. NCBI lineage: Eukaryota > Metazoa > Arthropoda > Insecta > Diptera > Syrphidae > Sphaerophoria > Sphaerophoria rueppellii. The sequence goes on from CAKKXW010000002.1 coordinate 147,180, forward strand.
AGATGATTAACTTTTGTATGGCAAATCAAGTGATTTCGAAGAGATTTCAAGTTTATTCGAATTAATCTCAGATTATCGTTCAGTGGAAACAGCATTAGGCTAGGAATGTCAGTTTGAGTTACGACGTTTTTTTAAGTTTTTAAATTCTGATACCGAACCCAATATTCTTTAATTAAAAAAATATGAACAAACCAAATTTACCCTATGAAAATATTTTATTTGGTAGAATAGTAAAATTAAATGGAAAATAATTTCTTGTTCAGTTACACCCTCTACTCGACAAGACTCAATCTTAAGAACAGTTAAAGTGGAGTCTTCAGTGAGTTTTCGTCGAACCATTAAGCCATTGTCATCATGGATTTTTTCTTCTATGTCCATCAATGCTTATACGGATGTAAGGATAAAGAACTAAAGCAAAAAAGAAAACATATTTTTCCTCGGTCTAAGTGGACAAGAGGGCGTCACTCGAGCTGATTATAACGAACACCGTTTGATCTTTGTATGTTTCTGAGGTTCGTCTTACCGAAATTGTCCTGGTTTGTTCTCGAGATGGATTTTTATGAATTCTAATCTCATAGACTCTCGAGCAGATGTTTTTCCAATTTAATTTCGAGTCGAGTCGAGAATGCGGTGCACGTTGAATGTGGCCTGACTTAACCATTTGGCATTAAAACAGGAGGAGGTCCTTTTCTTAGTGTGCTTGCGTATTCAAGAGAGTATTTTTATGAGTTAGGTTCCGGGTGTTAAAATTACTATGCCCAAGGGATTCTTATATGGTTTTCAATGCTTCCAATTAGCTCGAGCTCGACCAACAGCTGGCTTTGGTTTTTTCTTGTTCTCACGAAATATTAGGGCAATTATGAACTTAAATGACGTGTCGGTGTCAAAATACATACGCCAAATCATGGGTTAATTCTTTTCTTCTCGAAACCCAAAGGGCTTAAAGTCCTCAATCATCCTTACCCCCATTCACTAAAGAACTGAATTTTAATAGGTATATTTCTCGAAAAAGCTCATCACAAGATACTTTGACTATCAAAAGGATTTCGAAATGAAAACCCATACAGGAAAGGAATATTCGGTTATTCCATAACTTCCAACATTTATAACAAATCCTAAAATCATTGTTCCGATCGTTGGATTATTGTTACATTCAACCCACTTCATTGTTGTAGAATATACTTAATATTTGTATAGAAAAAGGATTTATGGGGATAATCTTTAAGGGTGTGTATTGGTTTCCAAATGGAAATGAGGACACCAGCAGTTGTGCACAGGACTTAAATCACAATCATCATCATCATCTTCAACATCCTTATTATGATTTACTTAAAAGTAGGAACCTACACAATATCAATAGACTGACTCCCTCCACGTTTCAGGTAAGTACCTATAAGCTAAAAAGGACATAGTAATTCTTGTTATAACTGATGGATATTTCTCTATACCTACCATTCTACTGATTTCAGTCTTGGGATTTGTGGATATTGAAAACTCCTTTTAGATCAATTGTCAATTGAATCAGATATCTGGAAAAGAAAGGACATGAATCTTAAGGTTTTGGTTTTGGTTGGTTTACCTGATTGAATTGCTATTTGTGTATTTGGTTTTGGTTCGAAAATAAGAAGGTTACCGGTACCTTCGATATAACAAGGGAAATAGCATTTCATTGTATCGTTGCATTTACTTAGGTAAGTGAATGCGGGATCGTTGGTTTGGGATACAATTATTTTCCCTATTTTATCTCCTTAGAGAAAAGGCTATATTTCTTATGAATTTGCTTGCAGTCCCCGGAAATATGAAACCATTATATGACAATTGAAAGGAAAATAAATCAGTCTTGCAAAGATAAATATGAGAAAAGCAAAGATGTATCATTCAATTATTGTATATTATTTCACTCTTGTGTATCAAAGTATTTTCATCAAGGAAGAAAATCAAGAATATTTTAATTATGATTTTTAATCGATTCTGTGTAGCTCATAATGGGATAGAGGCTGAAACCCTCAATCAGTCCAACAAATGCCACACCGAGAGCACTTAGGATCAACTCTAATGACCTTTAACAATAAAGCATAACTTCGTTCAAACACCCAATCTCCTGGCCTTAAAAAACCCTCATCATCTTTAGGATTGTTCGTTTTTCGAATTCCATTAACTAGAGTGAATCATCATTATATTGAAAATTGTTCCAAATAAGCATGATCCTTCAGTTTTCCCTTCACCAACAATCCACATTGGCATGTTGTTTTTTTATTCCCATATACACCATTACGAAATAATCCATTTGTGTTTTTTTTTTCACTTAAATGAAATTAATCAACTAAACTCGCCCAAGCGGAGCACTTCAAGTCGAAGCAGAAGAGAATTTAGCAAAATCCCAAAGCCACAGGATATTCGATTGCAAAAGAAACTCAATCGATTGGCTATGTGTAATCTCTATTTAAGCAATCAGTTTATTTTGTCTTTTAGATATTCGAACGCAGAAGGGGATAAATTATATCTCGAATCCTGATGTAGACACAAAATAAATGAATAGGAAGAGAGAGGGTGATATGGTAATGGCAACAAAGTGGTTGGTTATAAGAAAGTGTCCATTCTTCATGTTTATTTGGGATCGAGTTATGCATGTGCCTTGTTCTCCTGATACTTTCGTATTTGGATTTCTACTTTTCTGAAGGACCCTTAGTCCCAACACAGCTGCATTACATTGAGAACTTATTGAAAAAAAAAACGATAAATGAAGTTTTTAAAATTGCAATCCTTAGAGTGTGGATGGTTGATACTTTTATCCACAATCAGGATAAATTGATTACACTTAATGAACTTGGGCTGAGCCAACAAACCGCATATAAGATGTAGACGTTTGATCAAATACTGCCGCTGGTATTTCATATACACCTAGACCTACCTAAAAATGCGCACAGTAGCACTAAAAAAAGGATATAAATGCAATATGTTTCCATTTATATGTATGTGCATCGAGAATGGAAAAAGTGCTATTAGGGTTTATCATATTGAAGGATCTTGAGAGTTCAAAAATGTGAAAAAATAAGCAAATATTGACCGATCCTAATACTCCTGTTAATTTGCCGACATCCAAAAGATTCCCATTCCCTTGTGTGAATATATCTGAAATCTAGATAGTTCATATCTTAAAAAAAGGATCTTCTAAGAATGTTGTTTGTTGGCTGTTTTTTTTTTTTTTTTTTTTATTTTGTGTAGTTTATTCATAGCCCGCATTCTATTTAAATATTTGCGATAAAATCAAGACAAGAAAATGAAATAAAAATGTGTCAGAAAATATAAAAAAGGACCTTATTTTAACAGTTCAAGCCGACTAGAAATAGGAAGGATGCAATTTCTTCACACAAAACCAATGAAATGGATTTCTTTTGTCAATCTGACTGAACCAAAGTAATGTGGAAAAAATTGCACCTGGTATATTGTCATAGAACGATACAAATAACCCAACAATGCATTGGTCCACAGATATTGTACCTGGATCTAAATGGGATTCATCGCTGCGGACATCAAAAGTAACTTTTGATTCTTTGGAATGTGATGTGCAGATGTTTTGTGTCAGTGCAGTACTATCAGGATCAAAATTGATGAAGAAACATTTATTCCAATTGTAATCCGAGCAAAGAAAAAGTTGTGACAAAAGGGACATTCATATTGTTTCCATCAGTCAAAGGTGTTTTGAGGGTTGTAACTTTTTCAGGAGTCTGACAATTAATTTTGCAACACATACTGACCATCACCATGTGAAAATGTATTTTTTATGATGCATTTGGTTTTAGTATCCTTTTTCAGTTTATGAAAATTAAAAAGAAAAATCCGATAACATTATATTAGTACTTTTTTATGGATGTACCAGGAATCCTGTGTCCTTTGCTTGAGAATTTGTACTCGTGGGATAGAACATCCCAATTTCACTCACAACAAAAGGATGTGTGGTCATAATTTACACTCACTGGCGCGTAGAATATCGAGGGTATACATTTTACGATCCGTCCTTTGATGCCATTATAAATTTTTGAAATTAAATCCTTTGTTGTAGAGCGAATCGAATCGGGAAACAGTGCAGCGGTTGTAATACAGACGATGGCGTGGAACGTTGCAGGGTTCGATTATTATTACATCCCATACAATCTTGAAAATGCAATTTTCCAGAAGACTAATTATAAAATAAAAGATTTGTTCGTTTTTCATTTTGGTTTATGGAGGGCGGTTTGGGTTAGAAATTACAAAAAATGACATTTAAGGATTTATGGGCGAAAATTGTTTCTTTGCCGGTAGATAAGATATATTTCTTTCTGTTTATTCCGTGTAATTAACACTTATCAGCTAATGTTGGGATGAAAGGCGTACTCAAAGTTATGTGAGGTGTGTACTAAATAACTACTACCCTATCTCCCTTAATAGTATGAGTCCAGTATTCATTGAAAAGAAGTGCTTTTTGTGCTCCTTGTGATAGTGGTAGGCTCTTCCTGGTTCTTGGCTGGAACGTTCATCCGGCCTATTTGCACCATACCTCCACATACCTCCTTAGAAAAATAAGAATATTATTTATTAGAAATTCAAACACAAAAAGAAGAGTTTCTTATAAAAAGAAACTGACGCTCTTGCATTTCAATATTCATTTTGACCCCAAGACTCCTGTCGGCCTCGATTTATAACATCAAAAAGCTACGTGTCTCGTCTGTCTCTATAAGTTCGTTCACAAAAACCATATCTAAGTTTCAATTTCCATTCAAAAGTATGATAGGTCACCACATGACATAAAACTTTTCTCATTATAGTAAAAGCCTTGCACATACATATGAACATTAGACATGCTTCATGAATACCTCCTGTGATTTTTCGCTAACCACACACGAAGACGCAGAAACAAAATCAGTTCGTAAGTTCTTCGGGTCTCTGTTATGAAGAAACTCAATCTGCTTGCCTGTCCTTCTTATTCCTATATTTCAAAAATTTCTACCTGAAAACAAAATTCCTTCTTCAATAACTATAAATTCTCATTTAAGTTCAAAATAATCCTTTGACAGAGTTTCTTCCAACAAACTATCCCTAGTTCATGTTATTTGAACATTCTGACATGTGGTTTCATAAGGAATACACATAAAAGTATCAATGAACGAGAAGCTCAAGAGAGTACTCGTCCATTAAATTTTTTATTATGAAAACATATTTTCATGTTAAATATTCGCATGCAATAGTTCTTTGGGGCCATCTCTTCTACACCAAATTTTCAATTTCATTTTGTTTTTCACTGATCAAAGGCAAATTTACTACCCTATCAGTACAGGTACTAATTGGGTTTCACGGCAAAATTAACAAACGAGTTATAACCTCGATACTGAACTTGAGAGAAGAGTATACCCACACAGGTTAAGTTTAAGTCGTAAAATCAGAAAAAAAACGTTACTTGACCTACAGAACGAAAAACTCGCCTAAACAGACAAAACCTTTCGTAAGTCGTAACATACTCAAGTTCTTTTTTATCTAATAAAAGGTTTACGACGATGTTTCACTTTTACTCTCACGGCAAGGAAAATTGCTATGGCGCACCCGAACAACTGGACCCTGGGAAACGGACAGCCGTTAATTCGTCTTCTGCCTTTTTTCCAATTCCTTCCATAATTTGTAGGAGTTTCCATAATTTAAAAGCAGTAACTTCTACCAATAAACTTTTAATTACATAGCACTTTTGCTGCGGAAGCATTAAAACATCGTAAATCATTTTTACGAGCAGGCCAAAGAGCGTACGGATTAAATGGTTGGTTTTCTGATTCCGATCCTTTTTCCGTCGGGGTTGCGAATTTTATCCAATTTTGTTTTGTGAGTCACAAACAAACACATTTCAAAAATTAAAAACAAAAAATATTGGCGCCGGCAAGAACATCCGCCGATTAACATTTTAGCTGCCTATTCGACCATTTCATCGAATTTCTTTTATGAGTTTATCCTTGTTGGATTCCTCGAAACGCTATTATCGCAGGTAGGCGGATTTGAGATGGAAAAGATATAGATTTACGTTCCTATCAATTGGCCTATATTTTTTTCTTCGTGAGACTGGGATTGATTTCACTGAAAGCGAAGGTTATTTCTAAAATAAATAACCTAAGCACAGGTCATTCGCCATCATAAATGGAAGGGAATTTTTACAATCTGCTGTATTTGGAAACGAATATCTGACAGCCAAGTCAAAAGTGGAAGTTGTTGCTGTGCGTAAATGCCTACGAGGATGCATTACTGTGTCATCATTTTGTTCCTTCCGCTCAATTTGAAGCCATTTATTGTCAACACTTTTGGGCCTTCATTTTGAAAGAGCAAGTCATGCTCCAGTTGGACGTGAATTTCATACATGTATCCTGCATTTCATTCGCCTGTCCGTCCAACATCCATCCATTCAAATTTTCAAGGATTCGACTATGATTGTGTACGTCCGAGTTCCTACGTTCGCTGGCCAAATTGAAATTCGATCACTAAAGTGAACATTCAGTTTTTACGTGACGAGGATGAAACGTGTTGCTTTCATTTGTGTACACATTTCACTCTGCTTTCAGCCTAGATGAAAATCTGATTCAGAAATTGTCAGCCTTTTTATTTTGTTAAAAATATTACTCAATTTTTGACTGAAAAACTTCCAAATTCTGTGAACATTTTTTGAACTACAAAATAATTTCCAAAATATGCACAAGAAATGACTCAATAGCAATTCCAACAATGGTCTTATTCAAACTCAGAATCGCGGACCTTTTTATTTTATTTTTGTCCTTCCCCCGTTGTAGAAACACATTCATAAGAGCAAGAATCATTCGACGAACTTACTTACACGCTTTCCGTCCTTGACTTATCCGCTTGAACATTTTCAAGGTAGCTCGGTACTCCATGGTTCGCTTTACGTGTTTATTATACTCCACAGGGATTAAAATACCTGCCAACAGACCTTACAAGTTGTCTTCCCACTTTTATGTGTTTTTGCTGGAATTTAAAGTGCATTCGAAACCATAACCAACCCTTTTGGTCCACTAGATAAAGAATACCGTACACAAGGACCCCACAAATGTACTAAAGTATGTACTCTTTTTGTAGAAAAACACAAACACCCTTTTATTGATCCACTTCCCTTGTGGGGTTCTACTTCTCCAACACCGTGCCGCACTGCCTATTTATAGGTATACGAGCTTCGAAACACGCACGAATACACTCACTCGGTAGTCCTGTGGGTTTAATTAAATCCTGTGATTGCTTACCGTTGGTGGTGGCTGATGTAAGTACTAAAAATACAACTCTTGTTTGCCATCTTTACAAACACCTGCCTCATCACTGAACTTTTAGCTGAAATAAGAAACAAGTACTTAAGCTATCTTAGAAATAGGTTAAACAAAAACAACATACCCGCACTCTCCTCTCATCTAACCCCTCAGCGCCATTAGCGAGACATGAACTCCGGGTGTAGCGCGTGAAGTGCCAACAAGACAAAAACGTGCAAAGATTATATGGGGACGGGAAGGCTGTGAGTGAAGTTGTTTGGAATATTGACGTTTAATTCTGCTCCAGCAGCGAACAAGGTTAATTCTCTATGATTTAGCATGTTCCACATTTCCGGAGATTAAGCTATCATCCGGTTGGTAACTGGATTTATCATTGCTTCGTTGCAAGCATCGCGGATGTGTCTGGTTTCGATAAATTCATAGGGGTTGTGTTGTGGGTGTGATGGTGGCGAAAGTGGAGCATTTCAATTTTTTCTTGAGATTTCTCATTTTTTTTATAGAGGGGAGAAACGTAGGTGGTAAATATTTTCGGGTTCATTAGAGTGTACTTTCATGTGCTCTGTCGAGTTTTTTTTTTGGAATTTGCTCGGAATTCTAGAATTTGTAAGACAATTGGTGTTGGTTTCTTATCCAATTAAGGGAACATGAAATTGGGTGGATTTGGAAAGCTTAAACGATCAGGAGCGGAAATTAAATTTGAGGATATTACAATTTTTATTTCGTTTAACCAGAAGGAAATTAAGAAATTCTCAAAAATGAGTCATTGATGTTGATATAAACAAAGTCCCAGCTATGACAGTTGCCCCTTCAAGAATTGTCTTTTGAAATGGCCCATGAATCAGTCTTTGATAGTATCTAACTATCTACACACTATGTCATTCCAGTGAAGACTTTTCAACCCCATCCACCCTGACAATGACTTTTCTATACAGTGTTTCACTTTTGTTGCTTTGGATTTATTTCTGTATCGATTCTTAGGCATAAATTGTATCAGCTCAATGATTTTTAAGTATTATTAGATGTCCTCCCTCATACAGATACATACTCCTCTGTCGGAACCCCTCCAACTTTTCTCATTATTGATCTCATTATTAAATGCCTCACGACTAACAATCCATTTAAATGCTTGGAAATCCACCGCTACATGTTTCATTTTACCAACAAGCTAACGTTAAGGATATAGCACTGTTCCAGGGCAACATATTAATTTCCTATATATAGCGAGAAGTTCCGGATACGGAAGCCATCGATAGGCAAAACTGCGATATTCGAATTTACTTTATCCAAATGGCAAAGACTCACTCCGGTATTATTCCGTCACATGGCCAACCGATACTCAAACTCTCGTAACTAGGGTAAATAAACACAAACTTCCAGCCAGCATCAGCATCGTATCGCAATTCTCAGAGAAACGAAGCTTTGTTTATTGTATACGCTGTGGTCACGCATAATTGGCAATATCATACTAATTTGAACAACCCTTTGAGGCGTTCGAAAACAAATCCACAGTTGGCATGAAATCGAGGCTGACTCAGCGGTGATGGCGAGATTGAGGTGACAGTGGGTAGTGACGGGGTCTCTTTTGCTGAGCCAATTCGTGGATACTGTTGCTTTGATCATCAATATTATATGCCGGGCGTGTTGTGGATCTGGGGTTGTCAAGTTTGTTTGGTCGATGAAAAGGACAGAGTAGTGCTGCAGTAAAAAAAATGAATAAAAAGACCGGTACGGTTATAACTCAAAAGTCATCCTCTCAACTCAACGATCAATTTTAAGGTTCTGCCTACACTGACAAAAAAAAACTTAGACTCCTTCAAAAGGTTTTTTAAGCAACATTCTACGACCAAAACAGTTACGTTTGGCAAGTTTAATTTTCATTTGTGTTGTGAAAACAACTTTTTTTCCATATCATGGCCATCAATTGATGAATTACGTTTGAAAGTTTTTTTTTTCTCATCCCGATTCTGGGTAAGCAGGTAAAGCATGCAGGCTCCCACCCTCAACGATGTTGAGATGAAATAATTCATTACAGTTGCATTGTTGCAAATTCATTGTATCCATTTAGCATTGAAACAATTTTTCAGATAGAAATTAAGTAGGATGGGGTTGAAATCATTGTGTTGTTTTGGGTATTCAAACCGACAATCAGACGGGAGCCAGGCAACACGCGATGTTGTGGTTAACTGCAACATTTTAGTAATTATCTGCTGTCGTGTCGTGCAACGTGAGCTGATTTTTCCGACGCAAAAGGATATTATTTAGTTTGTTTGGAAGGGGTTTGGGTTGAAGAAGGCAAATGGTATCCAATCGGCTGATGGTTTGACTGACGTTGACACACACTGTGTTGGTTGTAATGATGAAGGGTTGCGGCTTGTGGTTATTTAGGACTTAAATAATAGATTTCAAGAGCTTTCGTCGAGGAAGAGAGGATTGAATGAATTCAAATGAATATGTAAGTACTCTATGAAGGATTTTGCTTTATAAAATAAATCAATGTGAGTTAGAGCTCGTTTGAGGTTGTGAATTTTGATTGTGTACGTTTTGTGAGGCAGAAAGTTGGTTGTTTAATTGAAATACCCATGTTCTGCTAAGAACACGCGGTCATGGTTGTGCTTTTGATCAGGAAAATTAATTGAAAAAAGTAATACAAAGCATGAGAATGATTTTGTATTTGCTTTGGTTTGAAGTTTTTTTTTTTGCAACAATCTTTTCGCTTTAGTTGAGGCTTTCAAATGCTCATTTTATGGTTAGATTTCCATATCTTTCTAAGTCCCCACTTACAAACGACATTGACCTATGGAACTTCTTAAAAGCTGTACTTATGGTGTAAGTGGCGTTTCAATGCCAGAGATAGCTTGCTATCAACAAACCAAGCATCAGCTATCCACCATCTAGGACAGACATCAGACATAACTCTAGGTAGCTATTCCGCCTATTTAATGAATGAGATGAAAACTTTCTGAAACGTTTCCCAATTTTAAACGAAATTTAATTTGTATTGACTTTTTTTTAAATTGAATGCATTTGATTAGAAACGAGCAGCTACTTATAACCCTCAAAGTGTACTTGAAACAGCTAAAAAACGATTGCAATGCAATTGAAGGCAATCATGAATTCCTACTAAAAAAGAAAAATGCGACCTCTTCAAAAACATAACTCACTCATCTAGACAACATCCACTTTCGGCTAAAACTCCCTCCGACTCTTAATTATTACAAAACGAGGAATAGTCCTTCATGGTATTTAACTGCAACTGACAGATTGAAATCAAAATTCTCTACATAGCCAAAATGAATGTTTAGATTGGGGTTGGAATACCGAGCTATAGACCACCCCAGTTTCAAACAAGGATTATGAGTGTATCCTGGTTATTGTTCAAGGATGACCAAACGCTTTTATATTTTTACTTGTATATTTTTGTCAGAAAAGAATTTCCACCCTATTTGAAGTGATAGCCAAATAAAACCAAAAATGTTAGTCTATGTGGGATGTGCACTGCTCTTTGATGGGGCAGTTCAATTCTTTTTTGTTGCACAGCCTTAATTACACAGTCGAGAGTAACATAGGAGACCCTTTTCTTTTCAGGACATTTAGGTTCAGAAATATTGCACAATGGTTAAACACACTATACACATGTGTCTTGCACAGGTCCTGTGTTTGTCTTGCAATGTATATCTATCTATCTGCATCTGCACACATCTGTTATTCCTGAGGGTGACGGAAGGACCACAAAGCAAGTGTCATATGGTTGACAGTAATACCTTTTGTCTTGTCCTTTTTTGCCAATCCTCCTTTATTCCCCCAGGTGGCTGTCCTTTGTCATTTCTCTAGATATTGATTAAGGAATTAACCAGATTAAGGACATTTTTACTTGGTCACGCAGTGGGAGCAATTGATGTTTATTCAGCCTTCGAGTCTACCCCGTTTGTATTGTCCTTTATCCGGTGTCACGTTGCAATTTTTTAAACAGAAAAAAGGCAACCTACATGCAGCCGAACACATGACATCAGAATGCATGAAAAAATCTTCGAGTTGCATCTTTTTGCGTTTTCCTGTTTAATATTCTTTCTTTATTATTTGCCAAAAAGGTGAACAATATCCTTGCAGAAGGACCTTATGTTGTTTTAAAGGTTTTTGCTTTTTTTTTCATATTTTCAGACTGATAACGTCGTAGACTCTGAGGATATGACATCAAAGTTATGACATATGGTTCCTGTGCGGAAAAGGAACATGACCCGTATGAATATGCGTTGTACCTGCTTTAAGCTACGCTATTATTTGCTCTTGGTTCCTGTGAAAAGTCAAAAACCAATAAGGGTGCATTCAAAAATAAACATCCATATAAAAAACAACATCAGATCGTCTTGATTTTATTTAATTAACATCAACGAAACCTGATCTCTTTCATGGTATGGATGAACATCACCCATGTTGATCAGAATCAAAGGTAAACACGAGGCACTCGGTAAACAGCTGAGACATTAAGTTAATTACCACCCTCAGCATGTGAACATCATAAAATGCAGATGCATCTATTTTCCTTTATTCCGGATTAAAAATATGATATGGGGTTGTGAATTGAGAGATGAGCGCAAAAGGATGTGGCTGAAATTTCTTTGTTCGGTTTCTCATTTGCAATGGTAGTTGGTTGCATTTTTGTTTAACTTCAGGAAGCATGTGCCAATGAACAGATGATGCCTTATGTCGCGTGGCGTGTAATGGGACTAAACGTTTTCTCAAATGTAGCAAAAATGTCGATCAATAAGGGGATCTATTGCGTTATCAATTATCAGTGCCAAAGTTACAAATTTCCTTTTCATAAATATTATATTGCAAGTTTGAATGAAGTTTTTTTTTAACAAATCTGATAAAAGATCACTGTGTTTTTGAAATTCACGGATACCGTTGCGATCAATAAGATTCGTCCTTAAATTGTCCCGACAAAAGTACATTTTCACCTGCGCTGCTCTTCACTGAGATAGCAAAAAAGCAAGAAGTAATCCCAGAATGCATCCAGATGTCGCCCTCAATATTATAATTTGAATGCATTATCTGTTTTAAAATTGAAAAAAAAAAAATGTTGAGAATGAATGAAAAGGTACACGAGGACGAGGAGTGCATTTGACCTAATGCCCTGCTGCTGTCATCGGTGCCATTGCCTTACAATTACAACCATCCTTCTTGTTCCTGTTTGAAGTTACCTAAACAGGGACGTAACTCAGGAGTCTGTAATTCGTCATGGTCATGTTTAATGTGCTTCTTTAATTGACTTCAAAATTGAATTAGCCGACAAAAGAAAAAAGAAATTCACAACGAATTTCAATTACCGAATATCAGACACAGACAGAAAACAAAAAATTGGGTGGTTGGCGGAATGGGTTAGAAGCAAAAAAACAATATCATAATTCATAATAATGATTAGATATAGAGGTTCATTCTGAAGAACAATAGTATTTTGGTTTTCCAACAACATTTGGCGCGATTTCAAAGTTGAGTAACCTAATTATATATTTTTATTTGGGCCCCATCCAAATTTGGACTCACACGAGTTGGAATACTAATCATGGATTGGGGTTGAGGTTTTGGTTGAGAGAACAAACTCTCATATAGCAGACTCTTAATTCTTCTAGTTTTAACTTTCTCTATTGTTTTATATTTGCAAGCCAAAATATGTTTGTGGTATTTTCCGACGTCTAGCTCAATCCATGTCATTTTCTAGACGTCAGTACAAACTCATAAACGGAGACCAATTAAACAAGAGTAATGCTAACCGTACTAAACAAAAACCTTAATATAAGCAATCTACTTCACGCAACAACTAAATTCAGAAGAGTTTATTTAACAGATTTCATCATCGAATCATAATCGAAGGTTCAAGACAGGAATAAACTTAGTGGAAGACTATATTACTATAATGATGGTGCATTTGGCTGAGGTCCAATCATTTTTTGACCACTTTGTTAATGGGATTTTTGTCTGCTCATACAACTCTTGATTGGGGCTGCGTGTTTTTGTATTTTGATTGTGTGTTGCCCTGATTGAAACCGCAAATTTGAGTTGAATATCATAGAAAATTAAAAAGGGGAAATACAGAAAATTATTGACTGCATACTTAATATTTGCCATATGCTTTCCGGCCAGGCACGGCAGTAGGCTGGCGTGGTGCGCCAATCAAGGGCCATGATAGTAGATTGTCGGCTATTGTTGCGTTTTCATTGGAAACATGAGGATAAAGATGATGCCAGTGATTATAATAATCAGTTGATGGCATTGGCGTAGTTAGGATTATGTCTTGCAAAAAATTTTCCTTGCGGGATTTTTCGTCCTAAAAGGTAATATAGTGTAAATAACTTTGTATATTTAAAACAAAACTAAGGTTTAAAGTAAAAAGTTCGACTGAATTTTGCACTTATGTAGGAATGTTTGAACGAAGGATTATAATGCTTCATTCTCCATGATTCTCAGCATTTGGTGTCTCCTATAATTTCTGTATTTGAAAAAGTTTCTGGCCTAATCCAGGTCTGTTCTTAAACCTTTGCCTTTAAATGACTACGCCAATGTGTTTTTGACGATATTATGTAGGTGAAGAAAACAGAATGCTCCGAAATCGGACTAACTGGGTACCATTGCCCAACATTAATTATAGAGGAAACTGGGCTCGTGCGGTAACTCGAATGCATATTAAAGTGGTGGAAATCAAGTATTGTGTCATCAGCAATTGTTCGGTTGTTATTGTGGAGGTATCTAAGTTATTCCTGATCATCTAGAATCAGAAAGATTCTAGATAAATCAAATAAGATCATCTTGGCTGGGACGTTGTTTACCAGTTGTTACGTTACCATTAGTTGGTAGGGCATCTAATGATTATAAAACATAATATGTGGCCACAAAATAGAATTCACCTTTGTTTCCCCTACAGCAAAAACTGCTGTATATCTAAACCAGCAGTAGGTACCACAAGTTGGAACTTCTAACAGGTAGTACCCAAACATATTTTTCGCATTTTAAAGACGACGACGGGGGCTTATTGACGTGCTCATACTAATAGCACTTTATCTCATTCCTTGAAATTAAGGATATGAGAACGAAAATAAAACGAAACCTCAATACCCAATCCTTAAACTTCTGCGTGTTCAAATTCATGACCATTATCATGAGGGCATCTCTTAAATCTATAAAAAAAATTAAGGGTCCGCCATTGATTTATTTCCATCCCAAACCAATAGTATCTGAGCAAAGAGTAATGTATGTGTATTGCGTTTGTATATTTTTATCTCACTTCTCACATCCTCATCCACTCCTCTAAGGCATCACTCACACTCAGTCTCAGTTTCAAGCTTAAGGCTCACAAGGATGGAAAAACAATAAAAACAAACGCACATTTTGACCCATTAGAACATCGTGGGTAATAAAATAGAAGAAAAATAAGAACCGAAGCCATAGAAAAAAGAAAAACTGAGGGTGAAAAAAAGAACGAACAAAATTAACGCTAGCAGTACAAGAAAGACAGAGAAGCAGCAATCGATTGCATCTACTTTAACGACCTCAACAACAACAGCAAAGGCAACACGAACAACAACAGCAAAACAGAGACACACTTACCAAACATCGTCATCGTCGACGTCGTTGTCGGTAGTCTGTCTGATCCGATCCCAGGTTAACTAAGGCCGACAAACAAAGTTCAAGATTCCAAACAAAAAATGTTCAGATTCTGAATTCAGTTTTTGGCGGTCCTTCATGTTGGAAAGAATATAATTTAACGACAGTGCGTGCTGGTGTCACGTTTTGTAGTATTTTCTTTTTCTTCCGTACTCGACGCGTCGTTGGGATTAAATTAGAATTCGTTCGATTGTATTAAAAGATTAATTTTGTAGTTTTTTGAAAATGTTCACAACCCCAAAGAAGAAACTCGGTTTAGTTACGAGCTCCAAACGCAATTCAAAGGATACGACAGATAATAGTTCAAGTGATAAGGATAGTGCTAAACGTGATTCGATGAGAGTGTTTGAAAATGGCACCCTTGAGGGTGCAGTTCAGATTCAAAGTGCTGCCACTGCCTTAGGGGCAGCACGTGAAAGTGTAACATCGTTGACGCGTCCTCTGTCATGCGTATCAGTGGCAATATCTGAAGTAGTGATTAACTCAAATAGCGACTACACCAAATGTGATAATTCGGTTGACAAGACGAAAGAAGAGGAGGAAGGGTTAGATGAAAGTACTGCTCTGCTAGATGCAGAGGATGGGACCAACGACTCAGAAACTGTGATTACCGATTCCGTCCTGAATCATTCCGGCAGTGATAGTAACATTTTAGAAAGTAGCATTTACAGTGAAGTGCAACTGCCCCCGGCCCAAACACAAACCACAACCGATGTCCTCAATACTAGTACCTGCTCGAGGGAGTCTCGCCAGAGCAAGAAGTCTCGCAGAAGGTCGAAAAAGTGCAATTCGATGCGAACGGCCGATGCCTTTGCAAGTGTATTCCCACCGCAGTATACGGCAATTTTCATAGACCCAAGCGCCAATCCGGGAACACTACACCATCTTTCGAGCAGTCCAATTGAGCAAATTGCTGCTGCAGCAGCGGCCAGTCCATTCGTTGATAGACAGCATCATCAAATGATGTCGGCAGTTCCTGTAAGCGGTCACAGGTAATATGATGAACCAATAATCATAATCTCTTCTCTCTCCCTCACTCAAGTAAACCACATCCTATTTCAACCCATGCCTGTACGTATACGTATCCCCAAAGTACGTGGCTTGTTTTTCCTTTGGGCCACAAATTGATATAAGGTACCAATTCCGAGTGAGCATTTTAGTTTTATGGTTTCCATTCCTTTATTCGTTTTGTATATAATTTCTGTTGTTTTGTTACTTTTCGACAACACAGCAACGGGAGAAAAGGGAGGAAAATTATAAATTACAAGGAATCTGGTTCTTTCTGTTTGAGGAGTTGTTGTTAGCTTCTTTTGTATTATTAGAAATAATGGAATCTTTTTCGGGGGAGACTTGAAACAGGGCTTTTGTTAAATGATGACAACGGTATCCATTACAATTTGTGTTTGATATTTGAGGCTTTGGAATTCACTAATTGGGATTCTTTTTGTAAGCTGTAATGGGCGTTGTGTTGGAGGGCGATACTGAGGTGTGTGCTCAACCATTAATCACAAGGGACCACATTGCGGTAGAAATCTTCAGAAGTGTTTAGTAAAATGTTATT
Organism: Sphaerophoria rueppellii; assembly: GCA_920937365.1. Lineage (NCBI taxonomy): Eukaryota > Metazoa > Arthropoda > Insecta > Diptera > Syrphidae > Sphaerophoria > Sphaerophoria rueppellii. Next base: position 163,686 of record CAKKXW010000002.1, read on the forward strand.
AGATAGCTATGTTTCCGATAGTGTTGCATATAGGTTTGTTTTCCAAGAACCAATGGTGCGGTGGAAATACATATCCTTGCCGCATTTGTAGTCAAATGTTGACAGTTTGTCTGTATCCCGCAACAACGACGACTTGTTGCCGTTGGCCTACTACCAACATTATTTTTATAAAACGATTCCAAGATGGTCTAGAATTGGAAATACCCTTGTATGGATACAACTTAGCATACTATACACAGCTTGATGAGGAGCTTATAGCATTGACAACGAAAGAGGAACTGAAAATCAAATTCAAGAATGGCTACCAAAAGTTTTGGCTACAAAATTTCATCCCAAAACTGTACCCTGGATTATGGTCAATGGTCCGACGATTTTTTTATTGCATTCTTATCATCATAATTTGTGTGAACGTGGATTTAGTGCTGATTCGTTGTGATTTACGGCTTTTCTTGAGTAAGATCGAACCCGATATCAACAGACTTGTCAAAGATCTTCAGATCCATCCTTCACATTATGCCAATCACTACAGTCACTATGGTGTAAAGGATGTGCTTACATACATTTTTCCTTTTTTGGAGTAGTCAGTCCAGGGTGGCTGATAGTTAATTGACTGAGTGGTTATTGACTCTGTTACAGAAATTATGAACGATCGAATTATCGAAACCGTTTCGTCTTGGCAAAATTTAACATGAGAAATGAAATGTTTACTTTGATGACACTAGAAAAAGTACGTTCATAAGGTCTTATTGACAATCTTTTTTTGAACAGAGTGTTTTATTTCTGTCGTATGCCTCTTCGTCTTTTCTTAGTGATTTTATGAACATTTGTGATCAATGAATAAAGTTGTTATGGATACCAAAAAATTGTAATCCTGCGCTTTTTCTCCGAAGGTGTAAGTAATACATCAACTTCTCAACTCAGTTCATCAGAAAGTTAACCGTACATACAACCCAATGAAATTTGATCCTTTATAAACTAAAAAAGACCAACAACAACTCACTCATCTATTTTTATGTGTTTTATGAATGGTCCAGTTAATAAATTAAAACCTACCACGTCACGTTCATTTTGAAGGTATGGGTATGGTGTCTGGGGAACACTGAACCCTTTTGCTGGTCTTTTTTTTTTGTTAGTTCCCAAAATGTCAAAGTACACGGAGCCGAAAACTTGAGAGGATTTCCTTTCTGGGGTTTCAAATGACAATATACTTGAGGTTGTGGACAAATTGACAAAAAAAAAAATTCTCTTTGTTTGCTCTTTTTTTCTATATCAAACAAAGTTTGACCAGTTTGTTTGACTTTTTGACAAGAATGAACTCACATGATGGTCATATGTTGATGATATGATGAAAAAAAAAAAAACGATGACGAGGTACGGATAACATGTGTCGTGTCTCGTGTGTTTTTGGAATTATTTATTGTTTTTCTTTTACGACTTTCTATCATGTTTTTTTTTTAGGCTACCGAAAATGTGTTGTTAATGCAAAAGGAATAAAAGAGTTAGAATACAATGAAAAAAAATATATATATTTTATGTTATGACACGTAGGTATGTTTGTCCGTTGTGTGGTCATACGCTCTTCTTTATCTCCGTGACTGCATTAAAATGTATTTCTTAGAAACGTTTTAATATATTGTTTTTAAATAAAAGCAATAAGTGTCAATGTTTCAAAAACAATTGGTAAGGAACTCAACTGTAAAAATAAAATACATTTATTTTCTCTCCAAAATTTTGAGACAATCTACTTATTTCTTTATTTCCAATTATTATCTCGACCATAGCCAAAAGCACTTAAGAAGATTTATGACTACTAAGTTTCTAAATAACTGATCTGATAACCTAAAAGCCTTGTTATTGAGAAGAAAAATCAGATTTATTTCCATGAATGAAAAGCTATTAGCTGTAACCCCGATTTATGTTTAATTCATTTTCACACCTAGAAGCTACTTAAGCCTTAATTATTATTGTTTATGGCCACATCAAAAAATTACAACCAATTTTTTTTCTTTTTGGTGATTAATATAACGAGTCTCGTTCATGAATAATTCATCAAATTATATTTTCCTCAATATGTTTGGCAAGGTGTGCTCCGTCTCCGTCTCGAAGACACGAGGCACGAAGCAGTGATAATTATAATTCGAACCAACAGGTCTTTCGAAAGAAATAATAAAAAACAAAAACAAAAGACACAAATATCGTTTTGGTTACGGAAGATTGAATGAAAACGATATTAAAGTATCTTCCCTCAGCCCAGATACACCGATCGATGCAATCAAATAAAATTTATCATAAACTCTACAAAATATTTGTTCCGTCTCCTAAACCAACCTACGCTGAACGTCGAGTTCACCACCACACCGCCTACCTGCTGCTCCAAAGCTCCAATAAATGGAAATGCTCGTTAAAGTGCCGAATAAAATTTACTTGATTTTTTCTCTCCTGATACGTAATCTTGTCTTTGTCGACGACCGACGCACGGTGGCTGCGATAATGGTACCTAACGGCGGGCGGTAGAGTAGAAGCGGCGGGCGGCGTCTAATGGCAAAAGTAAGATCGTAAAAAGTTACTCAAGGTGAACGTAACGTAAAGTCCTTTTTTGCCAAGAGCCACAAGAAAGGTTAAGAAATTGAATGAACCACGGCAAAGAAGCATAAGGCTTAAAATAAGTAAAAAAAAAAGAAAGAGAGAAAACACACGATTTCTCGTAAAAGTAAATGTAAATCGCATTAGCAGGCACGCAATTCAAATTCGTCCTGCCCTGTATCAAGATACCTTACCTACCATGGCTTTATAAGATTGGTATTACTTATAATGTGTATTATGTAGGTTTGTGTTAGAATTTTGTGGGCAACTGGGGCATGTTACGGAACATCGCGCACAGCCTGTGAAATAGATCGAATTTTGAGGTCGATGTCGCCGGCGGCGTTGGGCTCTACCTAACAGAAATGCCTACCCTAAAAAATCAACCTACTCTACTCACCTTTTTCACTTAAATTGTATTTTGTCTTTTTTTCCTTTTTTTACTCCGAGGGAAATTGAAATTTTCAATTCGACAAATTTATCACTTTGAATCCGGATGGAAGACAGATTTCAATCGGTTAAAATGTCCTTCAAACAATGGGGTTTGTTCATACCAAAACCCTCTTCTTACATACTTATATACAACACACATGTAGGTTCAATGTTCATGCGTAAATTTAAATGGGCAATCATGATAATGCTGTTGAGGGAAGTGTTGAGTGTGTCGTTGACTCGCACGTCACATTCTTATTTTGGAATGGAGAGGTGGATGATGTGGAAAATTGAAAATAAGTACGAACCTGCTTTTTGATACAGTAAAAAACGGATATCGAAGTGTCTGAAGCTGCACCTTTTTTCTGACCGTTAATTTAACACTTAGCGCAAAACGAAGATTTGATCGGAGGAAAGCATGCCCGACGAATGGAACCTCAGCATAAGGGAAATCCCCTGAACTGCATCAACTACACAGGTATACGTCTCCTAAACATCGCCTACAAGATCTTGTCTGCCGTGCTGTGTGAGCGTTTGAAGCCTTCTTCAACAACCTTAAGGTCCTTATCCTGGACCTGGAAAGTCCACCATCGATTAAACATTCACTCTTGGAGAAGATCCAGGAACAGCGTATGAATTTGTTGAGCAATGTCTAGTTTAAGCATCCTAGAAGAAAACTCACGTTATTCCATCATGGTCGGCAAAAACCTAACGGATACTTTTGATGATACATGCGATTTCCTCAACATCATTCTTGAAAAGATTGTGCAAAACTCCAACATCAACACCAGAGACACAATCTTTTAAAAGTCCGTTCAGCTACAAGGATACGCTGACGACATTGACATAATTGAAAGAACACAGCGTGGTTTTATTGGAGATTTCGTGAGTCCTGAGACGGAGGTCAGGAAGATGGGTCTTGCGATTAACAAGGGCAAGTCCAAGTTAATGCTGACAGCAAGAAAGGACAACCAACAGCGACGACTTGGAGCAATCGTAAGCATAGACAGATTTATCTTCGAGGTAGTAAGGGACTTTGTCTACCTAGAATCCACTATAAACTCAAACAACAACACCAGCGCTTAAATCAAAAGAAGAATCACACTTGCCAATCGCTGCTTCTTTGGACTTGGAAGGCAATTGAGAAGTAAAGTCCTCTCTCGAGCAACTAAAGTGTCACTGTACAAATCCTTCATCATCCTGGCTCTAATGTATGGTGCAGAGACCTGAACCATGACAACATCGGATGAAAACGCTTTTGGCAGCTGTAAGAGAAAGTCTGCATAAATGGAGAAGGGAAACGAAGAATTGTTCAAGAATTGTACAAGCTGTTCAGCTACATTGACCTAGCCAGAAAAGTTAAGTTCCAAAGACTTAGATGGTTTGATGGAAAATAATGCTCTGGCTCGTATAGTCTCCGAATGCAACCCGGAAAGACGTCGCAGGAGAGGAAGACCGCGACTCAGTTGGAGCACTCATGTGGTAGAGGACTTGAAACAACTTGGCGTGAGAAACTGGAGACAGCTAGATTATGACCGAGGTAGGAGACGCTTGTTGGATGAGGCCTTGGTCCGGCCTGGACTGTAGCGCTACCATAAGTAAGTAAATAAGAACGCAGAGAGTAAATTTGTAAAATAGTTGGTTTCATCTATGCGAATTTTTCTTAGCCATGCGTATCTTATATCCGTTAAATACTGTACCAGCATGACGTGTTTTTGAATGCCAATTTATTTTTGGACGAAAATTTCTAGATCTATAACGAGATAAAATTGAATGCTCGAAAGGTTTGCTCGCACTTATTTTTGAAGCAAAGGTCAATTTAAAATTAGGTAGATATTAATAGGGCGCTTAAAGGCCACTTCCCTAAAATAAAATGTATGTAAGTCTATTAATTCTTACCTAAAAATTTGCAGCTCATGATTAAAGTGTCAGTAACCTTTCGCTTAATAAATCCCTACACTGAACAGACTGTTTGAAAACCATTTTTGAAAAGAGTCTATAATTTGTTGTGCCCATGTCCATGTTAAGTCGATATGAAATGAACATCTCAGCACCTTGTAAACATGATAATATGTCAAAAAGGAACATAGAAATAACTTCAAGTCAATCTTAAAGACTGAACTAGGCTAAGTGAGAACTGATTCGTCGGTTTCATTAACCTCGTCATTAGTCCCTCATAAGAACGAAGTTATAGTGTGTTTAATTGCTTGTCGCGTCAAGACGCCCATTGTCACTATACTCTTAGAGCAGAGATTAAAACTTAAACCCACTGTCTATAATGACAGAATAATTTAATTTTTTTCAAGCTTAAAAATTGCTTTAATAAGCAGCTTACCAGAGCAGATTACAAGTGAACCTACTGTCAGCCCAGCCGATGCCTTTAGGAAGAACAATTAATATTTAAAATGTGGGCCCTTTGAAGGTGTTTTAATTTTGGAAGTCATTTTTTTGTTGCTTCTGTCAAAAGAAGTTCTTAACGTGGAAATTAGCTCGGATATACTTTTTTCGAATTTAAATAGTTCTCCCGTCATTAGTGAGACTCCATTGTTTTTCAGCAGTTTCGTTTCTTTGAGCTTGTGATTCTGTATCCACCGCGTTTTTCTCTTTGATATGCGATGGACATTTGAATGGTAATTAACGAACGCACTTCCTGCCTCCAACCTCGATAATGATGATGGCATGGTTCTGTTGTTGTTGTTCGTTTGTTCATAATGTCCACAGCTCCTCATGTTCGTTTTTCTCATTCTGTTTTTTTTTTCTTTTGTTTAATGAAATTGAAGTCTAATGAGCACACTTTCAAGAACAACGTCCAAATTGACGTTGACAATGACAACTTCGTCTTCATATGGAAATGTATCCAAGCACTTACGACCCCGGTTCGGATTTCCAAGTGGTTGAAGAACAGAACGTCATTTCAATGCCATTGGAGCACAGATAATGTAAATAACAGACAATTTTGTTTGTTCGTGTGTCCACTTATTTGTCCCTCTGGCCTTGGTTTGCCCTTACAATCGATCGATGGGTCATTGTCGAGTTTCTTATTACTACAGCAACTGCTTTGAATCAAATTTTGGTTCTATAGCAAACGTGAAAATAATAAATTATATACAGAATAGTGAAATGGGAAAGAAATTCAGGTGGCTGCAGTCTGCTCGGTCTGCTGTTTGTTGAAATTTATTTGATTGTCTTTTGTTTGCTCTCAGGCTGGCTCTAGCTGTATTGCTTGTTGTGATAAGAATGATGAATTTTAATTTTCTTAAAATATATGCTTTGTCAAACCTAAAATATTATTCTTAGTTCTATATTGCTAAGAACGGTACCAAGTTTATTGTTTTTTTTTTTTTTTAAAGATTCTACGCATATCTGCGTAGCAACACCATCTTAATACAAACACACATAAAAAGTGCATAAGTTTGCGTAAATTCAGCATTTTTGAACAAAACGATAACCATTGTCGTAGCATAAAATCAGATCCTAACGCCAACATCAAGTTGTATTGAGTTATATTTATGGCTCCCAAGGGTTAACCCATGGATAGATAATATTATAGAAACACATTCCCAGTGCGAAATAAATCATTTCAGTAAATGAAGGTGTGAGAGAAAAAATCCCTATTTTCCTGATTCGTTTGGTTAAAGCTTCCGGTTTTCTTGCATTTCATATTTTAACTATATGAGTATGAATAGAGCTATCTACCCTTTCACTGGTACATTTTTTTGTTCAAATTGGCGTTATGTAAATTTATGTTTGCTTTTAACATGTACCCATACCAAACGGTTGGTTAGTGGCTGCAATGCATAAGGGCATATTATTTCAATTCCATAATACCCCGTGAGTTAGTTTTTATAATGAGACAACGACGACGTCCGGCGGATGGGACGTGTCCAGCATCATATCTCATCTCATCATCTGCATCACTGACCACCAACTAAGCCCTCAGTTTAAAGGAAATCAGTAAAACAAAATGCATCTCTGACCCTTTCTCGCTGACGATGATGTTGATGGCCGACCAACGACGATAATAGTCAAACAGTGAAGAAAGCTGCGTATGTATTGTTCATCTTTGCTAGCGGTGGTTTGCTCTAACACCATTTTATATACAGGGTGTATCATGGAAAACTCAAAAGTCTTATCTAAAAATGAGTCGACTTGGATTTCATATTCTTTATTGCGACTAAACTTTCTTTCTCATTTTCGAATTGCAACTAGGTTCTTATATTTCTGTTAACATGTTCGTTTGATTTTGGTTCTCAAGCACTTACTTGGAACACCCTGTATCATAGTTTAAGATTAAAACAATTGGATTCAACATGCCCTTAAACCGTCTTACTGTTCCAGAATTCTTTTAATTTTCTTCTTTGTGTTTTACGACCCCAACGTGCCGTTAAAATTATTTTAAAGTTCATGCATGGGGGAAATAAAGATTTAATTTTTGTTTCTTTCATTCTCCATAACCAACGGAAAACACAAAAGGAGTGTTTATTGCTCTGAAGCTCATAAAAGATACCAGAAAAAAAAACTAGGTTACTGAGTTTGCCGTATCTCTCCCCTAGAAGCAGACGAACAAAAACAAAAGAAAGAATAGTCGACGTTGTCGCCCTTTATCAACTAGTCAAACTGACACTAGAGACTAGACGAAATCAAATGTATACTTTGGCATTTTTATGTAAGCATAAATAAGAATACACAAAAATATCACTCGAAATCCAAAAACAGACGCGTTTTGTCTCAATTTTGAAATTCAATTAAGTTTAATCTGACAATCATCGATAGTGCCCTGGGGTGTTGATATGAAGCAGAGCCTTTAATAGACTTCAAGATTATAAACATACAGACGGCCTGCATCTTATTTTGATTGTATAAATGTGGGTGTGTTGTGTATGTAGTCTAGACCGACTGAGCTATAAAGATGCGTCTTCTCCGTTTTATTCTGAAATGTCAATTTGTTAGCTCCTTTTTGAGTTTGTCTTTGGGAAAACGAATTTATTGGCTCGTCAACATAAAGGGAAAACACTTAATCATCACTTTAGAAAGAATGGAAATTCAGTCACAAAACCAAAATAAGAAAAAAATCGAAAGAACAGCATGGTTCTATTATATTCAGTTTGACTCATTTCGCTGCCTGTAATGAATGCTCACAGCTGCTTTTGGATTTCAAAATGGAAAAAAAAATATTTTTTTTTTCCCTTAAAGTGATGCTTTTTTTTTTGTTAACAAAATAAGACTGACATGATTTATTGCAGACTACATGAGGCAGGGTCTTTTGTAAGGCTTTTGTATTGCCATGAGAACTGACATTGAAACTTTTGGTTCTCGAATGTCAAATTCTTTTTCAGAGAAACTATAATATTCAAAAGCTAGTATTTTTGTACTTACAAAGTTTTGTTAAATATTTGAAAGATTGAAAATTCAATTCAATTAAAGTACCTTTACTGGATCTTCTGAAGGCCTTCATTTGCAATATCATTTCATCGATAAGTTCCTGGCAATGACTTACGGATTTCAAAGTTTTATTTCTAGTTATTTTTGACATGCAAATGCGTTTCCAACCTTCCCAAATCCGAACATCCTCGAAAACAATATCGTTGCTTTGAGGACTCCCAGCATATCGATTTACATTTCAAAATAACACAGGTATGTCGAACACGCTGCTCAATATCAAATCAACATAATTATCTCAGTTACCGCTAAATAATTAATTCGACTGTGATTAACAGTGTTAACAGCAACACCTTCAATAGTAGGTAAATTGAACATTGTTCAAGTGTAGAATTGCATCTGGTTTAATTAAAAGCAATTAACTTGAGAGCGAGCTAGTGAAATATTTATACTTGGTTGAAGAAATTTTCAGTTCCAGTCTGTATTTAATTTCTTCAATTCTATGTCAATACCTTCCGACTACCTAAATCGAATCTGATGCTTCCGTTGAAATTTCAAAACTATTCGTACCTTTAAGATTTATAGATGAAATCATGCGTCTCAACCCCGTTACATAACAACCGCATCATCCTACCTGTGCTGTAGTCTACCTAGTCAACAAGGCATCAATACATAGGAAAAATTGTTTAGAATAGCCAAACCAAAAGAAATAAGAATCTCTCGAAGTGTGCAATCAAGCTGAAAGATTTTTCAAAACAGTCCAACGTAAAGAAAAATGTAATGGGATCCTTAAAACGCCCTGACCCTATTATTCCACTCCACAGTGCTCATGTTCGTTTTGTATTCTTTTTATAGACACCCGCAGATAATTCAAGGAAAATGGGATTTTTTCATTCTTGTACAACACAAAGCAAACTCACACAAACAAATAGGCGAATATCATCGCATGTTATGTTTAGGTTCAAGTTAGCTGAGGATAATGGTATTTCAATAAATTTTAGAAAGTGCCTCATAAGAATTTCAGCACCTGCTTTTTCACACTCACACAAACTCATGGATTTTTTTTCCATTTAAGTCATTTTAATGTTATGAAACCCAAACACATGTCACTCTTATCCTGCCATCTAGGTATAACTACTTAAATTCTACAAAAAAACTCTTTTGAAAATCTGGACAACATGTGCTATCCAAATCCTAGAGAAAAAAAATCCTATACAATGCAACACAGCTAGTCGTGTGAGATGTGTTTCTTTTCCGAACAAAGAAATTAAAAAAAAAAAATGTTTTTCTCTTTCCAGATCAACGCCCGAAGCAAATGCTGTGCAACGAGGATGCTTTAAAAAATGGTTTTCCAGGCCATCCCTGCCGTTTGTAATTGGAATTCTGGCTTTGGGTGGCGTTGCTTGTACCTTGGGTGGCATTGTTTTGGGCTCAACCGGACTAATCGAACATTCAACACAATATCTAAGTGCTGCCCTCCTTATGATAGGAATTGGAGTATCCTTATTGGTGATATCGGGTGCTATTTGGAGACTAAGCATACCAGACGATGCCGACGAATGTCCTTGCTTCAGGCACTTGGAGACCTGTCGCAATTGTAATAGTCCCTATTGCAATAATCGAATTCTCTCCGGAGCAGGTGGCTTTCACATGTATCCGGAATTCCAGCACCGTCCACCACCGCCATCGTACTTGACCAGTTTGAACGAATGTGCTGCCGTTGGGTAAGGACAAACAAACTGTCATTAATCGCATTTTCTAAACGAAAATAATAATAAATTCAATTCCCTAGATTACTTTTCCATCGGGACATGACCAATACTCTGGCTCAACATCCTCAATTCCGGATCAATACTCCTCCGCCTTTGTACAGATCGACAAACTCGTTAAGGTGAGACTAAGTGCATTTGTATCCTATAATAACATATCAAATTAACCTTTATTGTTTTGTGCTCTCTTCTACTCTCTGATGATCTCTGATTAGTGTCTTTGTGCCAGCCAACAGTCAAATGGGGAATTCACAACCGACCTCAGATAATCATGTAGTTGATGTAGTAGCTACCAACACGACTTTGAGTGTATTCGAGAGTCCAGTGCCAAAGGAGATGACGTATCTAGAACTGGACTGAACCTAATCAACTTCCATTGTACTCGTACAGGATTAAAAGAGAGAGGCTTTCAATTTGACTCAACACGTTATATCTATAAAATCATGTAATTAGATTATATTGTCATGAGGGCCGGGTCGTTTGGTTCTGGTCCTTCACACTCACACATGACTGAAGTCCCTTACTACCCAAATGTATACATTTTGATAAATATTTATATGAAAGAGATATAGAAAAAATATTTTTATATATTTTTAAGCTTTAAATTTTGAATTGGAATTTAAGTAAATCGTAAGGATATGGATTCTGGTTCTGGCTCAAGAATCGATGGATTATTGTAAATAAAATGAGAGGGAAGCCATCTTCTTAACTATTTTTCTATAATCAAAAGTTAAGTTTTTCTTATCTATAACTACATTTAACTGTAAACATACTCAAATTTTGGTTTCATTTTTGAAAAGATATATATAATGTACAAATTTAAAAACTTCTTCCAAAACTGATAAAATGTGTTCAGAAGTTTTAAGAACCTTAGTACTAAATTAATGTAATAAAATATACTTGTAAAAATATTGAATTTATTCCTCCCATGATTTTTGTTGCCTGTTATCAAGCTTTGAAATAGTACTAACAAAATAAGTTTGGGTTTAAGTGAGTGTAATTTTTTGTTTCTGTTAGTTGTAAGCAACATGAAATTTTGAACTCTATTTGTTATATTAATAATATTAATCAGCAGATTTGACTGAGCACCTTCTTAACTGCTGGACTGATTGTTATGAATTGTGTTAATTCAGAGCGAAAATTGTCCTATGTTGCTAAGAACACGCTCACAAAATCTGAAAACTCTAAAAGTTTGGCATAGGACAACGTCAGTAGGGTCGCTAGTCTACACATAAAATACATGTTTATACATGTTTTGCGCCGATTTATATCGATACTTTTCTCGTACCAAACAAAAATATGACCGGGTCCCAATAGATGGCGCTATAGGGTCATACTAATTTTGAACATAAGTAAACACGCAAGAACTTAATTTCATTCAAATCGACAATCTTAAACTCAAACAGTAATATTATTAAAATTCCATTCCACTCGTATTCCAGAGGTAACTAAGCTACATAGCATCAGGATCAGAGGTAATCCATGGGTTAAAATTTATCATTAGTAGAAATAATTTGTTCCCAGAATAGCAATGTGGAGTTTGCCGAAAATTCCCTTTAGAAATTTAGTTGTTGTTGATACTCTACAACCAGTTATTTTTTTCTTGTTATCTATGTCACTCGATTGTAGCGCCATCCAATGAACTGAAAGAGAAGCAGTGTTTTTTATATTTTTTCTTTGTATTCTTTCGCTAACCAGGGGCCCTATTGCACCAACAACTTTTACTTTTAACTTTGGCAAACTTTTCAAAATAATAATTGTCTGAAAAGTAAAAGTTAAAAGTGTTTCACAAAATTGAAAAGTTCCTGAATTTTCACTTTGCACTTTGTTATTGTTTTTTTGCAATGTGAAAAGTGTGGGCGTTTCACCTAAGTTTAAATGTAGCTTTTCATTTTTTCAGTCGTAATTTGCAAGTTGCAAAGTCAAATATTTATTATGATTTGATTGGCTTCTTGTCGTTATTATTACAAATTGTAAAAAATAAACTACTCCCGCTAGTGATTGAAATAAAAAATATACTTACATATATTTCCAATTATATATTATAAAAAACATACAAAATAAAAAAAGTTTATTTAATTCATAAATAAAAATTTAATTGAAAATATTAGGTATCTCAATCAATACATTATGACAGTTTGTTATGTTTCTTCGATGGTACTAAATAAAGACACTATGAGTTTCTGTTTTAAAAGAGCATATTTTAAATTTTATTTATCTTAAATATTTATAAAATTTACCTGTTTTAAAACGGGAAACGGACATTAAATGTCTGTTTATTCCTTTGCATTATTTATAGGTCTTACCAAAAATTCAATTATTTAGCTTGACTTAAAATGACTTTCGACTTTGGAACCATTCTCGTATTCTTCTTTTACATTCTTTGTTTACAAATTTTCCTTTACATTAAGCTTGAATCTATTGGAGGGGGGTGTTCACACCTTACCATACATTTTAATCTGAAAAAAATTGATGTCATAAAGATTTTTTTTAAAAATTGTTGATTTTAAATTTTAAAATAAAATATTTATAGGTTTATTTTTTATTATTTTCTTATATATTAATTGTTCAAAAACGTTTTTAAATTGATTTGGGTATGCAGTGTTAAAGAATATGGCTACCTTTTAAATGGAATTTTGATTTTTTATATTGATCCGTTAACGAGGTACAGAATTTTGAAAAAAAAATTTAAATTTTTACATGGATTTTTCTAATACGTAATTGAAAATGCACTACATCTACAATCAATGCAATTTTTCTTCCATCAAGAACTTTCTATATTTCCATTCGATTTCACTCTATGTACATATGTTTGTTTTCTAATTGTCCGATCCTTGAATGAAACTTTACATGAAAATTTCATAAATTTCGGCTTGGCCGTTCGGTCTCCATATTGGACTTTAAACAACAAAAACATCAGAGAAACGTAATTAAAGCAAAACATAGTCATTTTTATATATTATGTATATTCTTTATTCCTATTGATAAAGACTTATCACGACAAAGACCAACCGCAAATGAAAATTTTTCCTTTGCAAATAATTGAAATAGCTTTTCAGTATTTGAAATGACAAAGTGCAAAGTTTTTAAACGTTTGGTGAAACGAAAGCGAAGAATTCTTTGCAAATTCTCAAACTTTTAACTTTTCAGAAAAGTACCTTTTCACTTTGCAAATTTGTGGTTTGCAAAGAAGGATTTTTTTGTTTTACTTTTCAAAAAATAATTTCCTCTTTGCAAATAGCGTTTGGTGAAACAGCATTCTGAAAAGTTTGAAGTGACAGTTGCAAAGATGAAAGTGAAAAAGTGGTCAGGTGAATAGGGCCCAGCTTTAATAATAGAATATAATAGTAAACGTCAGTTTTTATTTTAATAATAGAATTCGTTTAGTTGGGACGCTTAGCTCCATATGCTCATTCGGAACATAAATTTATGTTACAAAGTTCATCTTTGGTATGCCCATTTCATGTGGAACTTTAAGTTGAACATCCATTTATGTTCCGAATAAGCAAACGGTCCCTAGTGCCTTTGAATATCCTTTTCAAATAAATCAAAAGGTTCTCTTAAAACTAACTTGCTTGCATCACGAAATGATCAACATTCGAGCAATTCTTTGTAAACATTCTGAAAGCAAATAAATACAGAGGAAAGCCACTCGAAATCAATAACTCCTCTTTGAAACACTTACGAGAAAATTATAAATATGAAACCAATTCATCACAGTTATTTATGAAATAATTCAAAATCGTAAGGGATATTATTGTTCAATTTTGTAGCGAAGCATTCGAAATTTCACAAGAAATTGGTATTGTTCTACATACATAGTGGTTTAATGAGCATATAAATGTTCCAATATAAATATATGCACATGCATGAAGAGTGCTTGAATTGAGGTACCCAAACTCAACAGTGGGTCGAAACGCTATAATACGACTTGGGTACTGACAAAAAGAGGTTTTACTACCGACCATGTATCATGTATGCGCATTATGACATGGAAGTAAATTTGTTTTCAGGACAAAAGTCGATCGATATCATGTTTCAGGAATAAAGAGAACTCCGCTTCCGGCCGGCCGTCCCTTTCATTTTGCTGTTCTCAACCATCACCACATTGATAAATTATACTGAATCTCCTCATACTGAGCGTATAGCGAGGGAAGCCATTGCTGACTTCGAATTCAATTTCAACCTTGTTTACAATGCTGCTTTGGCGCAATTGTCGTCGTCGATCCACAGGAGCCCTTTCAATAATCCCACTAAAAATAAAGGAACACCAATGACGGGCTACGAAAATGGCCAACCATACCCTAACTCAACTTCCAAAGTATTTTATCTATGAGTACGAAGTAATGAAAAACAGAGCTTCTCGCTCTAGCATTCAGTCAAGTCTTTGTGTGTTGACGTTGACAGTTAAAGTTTTTGTGCCTTTTCGGTTTTTTGCAGGCTGGCCTGATGGTTACAACGGTTGCACACTTTGGCATAACACAGTGAATTTTAAACAATAGGACGACAGCAATAGGAGGTTGCTGGGTGAAGTACCAAAATGTCCCCCGAGGAAAGGTTCGAACCAATTCAATGGAAAATATCAAACGTGTGTTGAATTTTCAAAATTTTAATTGACAGACTGCTTTTGTTTCAATAAAAACACAAATGGAAAACAATGGCAATGACAAGCATAAAATCGATGGGATTGATCTAAAAAACGAAGTCAGGGCTTTTGTTGTTCATTTAGAATACCTTAAATAGAAAAACTACATATCTACAAAAATGTAAAATAAAAACAATCAGAAGCTCGTAAATTTACAGTTTAAGATAATCAAAGTCAATTTGAGACGTCATATATCTCGCAAGAGAAAAATATCAATACAAATGCCTGTCTGCCTTTTAAATGAATAAATAAATGGTGCTACACGGTGTATGACTAAAATTTAATCTCGTTTAACTTAAAAGAGAACAACTCGAAAATTTTACGGACTAGTGCATTTTCTTATTGAAAGACAAGAGCCATGAAAAATGGCCTTTGGGGATGATAAACCAGTTTTTATGATTACAATCTAGTGCCAATGATCATCAAAATAATACACAAGCTGGTTCAAGTATAAGGAGATGCAAGTTGTCGGATATTACTGATCCAAATTGTTAATGGAATCCATTTAGTCGGAAATGTAGTGCGGAGAATTTTATTTGAGTAATCTTTCTTTCATTTCCATATTTCTCCTTAAGTAAGCGATTTCAAATGTTTGCCCATTAACACTCTTAATTACTGTATTTTCAAGTCCATCGTGAACTTGCCACAGTTGGGTCGCAATCATGTGTTTCACAGACTAACACCTTCTCCCTACAGTCCTATTGCCGCTTAAAATACCACTCATCCTTCTGAAACTGCAGGATGTGCTTTAAGCAAACCAATTTTGAAGGAAAACAAATTAAAATTCTCCAATCCGTGACACCAACTTGCTCATCATCCGCTTCAACTCCGCTTTCGGTTGCAAAGCAATCCCAAACATCAAATCATCATTTTCTTCCACACGGATACCCCTTTTTTACCCTCAAGGGTTTCCTTTGCGACTGAGATGGAACTAAAACGTTGAGGATGAGTTGATTATTTAAATAAACTTAACTTCTATTGTCCGTGGTGCGTCGACGACAACGTGTCGCTTTTCCTTAGAATCGTCAGCTAGCAGGCAGTCGGTTCACATCTCGATTCCTATAACAAACGGAAGACGGAACAATATTCTTCATCTTCCTTCGAAATCGTTTTTATCTCTCAGCATCTCTATGGCTGGTTTTGCCGTTTGGCATTTTCAGAATCTTATGTTTTAACTTTTCGCTTTTTGCCGACTTTAATTCACGCTGCTATGCTGTGTTGGAAATGGAATTATATTGTCTCAGAAGTGGAATAAAATCTCTTCTTATACTCTTGTTCTTTCTTCGTTCTACATTTTGCATTCCTCGTTGTCGTTTTGTGTTATCAACGTTCCCGGAGGCAGGATAAAACCCATTCGAGTGGAAGGGCCAGGGTGAATATAATTGAATTTATCAACACGTTTCTTTGTCTTCGCAATGAATTACTCATCTTTTCTCTTATCGCGCTCGCTGCTCACCGCCCGACCTCTTTTCACTTTAGATTTTATTTTTCTGTTCGCTTTCTTTAGATTTCTTCAAGGAACAACTCGAAAGAAGTTTAATATTTTTTCTTTTGCTGTTTCCTAGGCACTGCAGCACGGCAATGGTGGTCGTTATTTGCTATCGTTCTGGAAACAAGAACAAGGATAAGGACTTAAGTTTTGAATTCGAGTCTATTTGTATTTGTGCGCTTGAATTGAATTCTCACAAATTTCAATATTTGCACACGAAGTAGGTGATGGGCAGATTTTCCATAGAATGATAAGATTTAATGGAGTAGTATCTGGTGTGTATACATAAAGATTTTTGTGCGGAAGGGAGGGACAATGAGAAGAATAACAATTGAAGGAGAAAATTAAAAGCAATTTAGTGGCAGGGCTTCAGAATTGGGTTTTAGAAATGCAGGACGGTCTTTAGCTATGGTTGGCTTTCTATAGGCTTAGGCACCCAAGGTTCCATCAAGCATCCCTTTTGTAGAGATTCAATTAGTTGTTTGATGGCTTTGTGATTTTGAATATAAATCGGTTTAGGAAACGTTAAATCTTAGCAGGATCTAAAGACTCAATAGATAGACTTGGCAAAAAGGACATTAAACATGGAACAATTAGAAACAACAAATTTGTACTGGCTTCAGTTTGAGAAAACAATTATTTTTACATAAATTTAATTTAAATAGACGCTCAAAAGCTTTTTAATTATAAGCACAAAACAATGATGTAAGATCGACTAATTTTTGTTTAAATAACAGGAGTTTAAGGAGCTCATGGCCGAAAGTCAAATAAGCATGACAATTTTGTCACTAATAGTTATGAGAATTAAGAAGATCGAAATCTGGTATCCTTTTCAAATTTTCTAACTGCCATGAATCAAGACACACCCTTTTTCAAATACAGAAATTTTAGGCGACACCAAATTCTGAGAATCAAAGAGAACGAAGCATTAAAATTCTTCGTTCAAATAATTCTATATAAGCCATTGGTTTTTGTGAAATCATTCAGTTTATTTTTGTTTATATTTGTTCTAAAATTGAATGTAGAACCTTTATGTTTCATATTTCGAAGAAAAGCTTGAATCGACAAGAATCTGCATGTATTGTAGATGTATATGTATTGTAGATAAGGCCCAATAAGCTTGTAAGTAAAACAATTCAGTGGAAAGTAGACGGAGACACCCTTGACAACTGTTTAAAAACATGTCAATCTGTAAGAGTTTATAAAGTTATTGATGTATTTTTCTTTTCACTCATCTTCATTATTGAAAGTTGCTCCGGAAATTTATTTTCTCCTCTTGGCGTGTCAATTACCACAATCAAAATCTAAGATGGGGATAATAGAGCTGTCTCATAGACATGGAACAACCATTTTTTTATTATCAAACTGGACAGAGTATAAAGAACAAAGCGAAAATACACACAAAAGAGAAAACGAAACAAAGGATATAAATATAGAACCCATGTCAAAACACTGTATATTATTATGTATAATGTACACTAGAGTATCTCTCGCCCCCTCCGCTACGCTGGGGTATTTTTTGATACCATTTTTCAAATTGTGAAAAGAAGATGTATAGCTTTCAATCTCAATAAATAAGCCAACTTTGACTTTTGGGAGAACAAAATACTGACTAGGGAGAGTTGAAAACTGCACGAATAACAAATCCAGCAATTCTGGTAGATGGTAAAATGTAAAAGCAAAATCGGGCGGAAAAAGTAAACCCTACATTGAGCGAATGCTTTCCTTTGGGTGATGTGTTTACGAGCACCGCCACAACAACTATCAGACTCGTTGCCGTGGATTGGGTGGATGCTCTGGGGATCAATAACAATAAATCCTAACACTGTTGTGGTTTATATTTTGGAATTTTTGTGTAAATATTTTTTTTTTGCGCAACAAAAGGAAAGGCAGAGCCAGAAGGCTCTACATTTTCATAGATTGGCATCCAGTGAATTTAATATCTTCAAGTTGTTTTCCTTCGTAAGACCTTCAATGGAAATGAGAAGATGTCGAAAGCCGGAGTCATGGCACCGAAATGGGAATCTGTATGCTTTTAAATAAAGTTACTCCCGTAGTCTTCTTTCAATTTCTACTTAGAAAAGTTTTTACGCGCTCTGCTCTGCTCAAGAGAATTGCAATTTTTCAATTCCTTTTCTTCGTGTTTCATGTTTTGTTCTTTGTTTTGCTTTAAGGTTTAATATTTCATGAGGGACTAATCAGAAGCATTATTGCTAAGTAAATAAATGTTCCTTAAGTTATTATTTATTTATGTAGGAATTTTACTTCGCTCATGGCCGTTAAGCCACGAAAAGTGTGAGAAAGTTAAAAACAATTCGAAAACAATATTACTGAAAGTTTTGCTCAACATCTTTGAAAATTTTCAACAGGAAAACAGAATTTTAAAATTTGTTAAGTAGCATTAAACAAGGCCTTAAAGTGATGGGTCAGAAAAATTGAAATTTTAATTTATGTTTCAAGGTTAACCATATTTGTATGAATTAGAATGAAATGTTTAATTGATTTTTCTACAAATTACCATACAAAAAATAATAAGTATACGCCCAAGTGACCAACTCTACTTTTTTTTTTTTGTGCGGATTGGAAAGCTAGAGAACAAAGCACCAGGAACTGGCTTCGATTAATCAGATGAGAGATTTAATTTCTGCTGCTTCAAATCCATAGGATAGCTTGATGGTTAAAATTTGTTTTTTTTCCTCTTTGGAATATCTGCAGTGGAAAATAAATCATATGGAATCTATCCAAAATTACGAACAGATATGTATCGCGACGAACGATGTTGATTTTGCAATTTGATGGCAGGGCGCAAGCAGAAAATCTAAAATTGGTTAAGAGTCCTGCTGAATTACTATTGGTTCAATCGGTGTGTATGATGCAGAGCCTTGCATTCCGTGAATTAAGTTGTAAATTGGCTTTGATTCTCACAGTATTTACATTTGTGGCAAATCCCTCAACTCATCTCACTACCATAGTTAAAGGACACGTGTTTCAGTCGGAAGGATTCATCAGAAATGGCTCTCCTTGATTTTGAATTGGGGAATCCTTTTTTTGGATGAAACTGGCCGTAGATAGTCATTGACGACGTGTTCCTGGAGTGTGGTTTGCCTCCTGACAACTTCGTCGGCAGCATGCATTTTGTGTTTCTTAACATTTGCTTGAGCATGACACATTGGTATATGTATTAATGTGGGCACCGTGTGTTTTCAATTCAATTCGCAGCGTAAAACGAGAAGTTAATGGCTTTCCCCATTTTTCGACAAAAACCACCGATTGAAATTTACATCAAAATTGACAGCAAACTGACGAAACAATTTGCTTAGCAAAAACAATCTTGAGGAGGGGAATTGGCCATAACAAAATTTTTCACTTTTATCTAGAATCATATTTCCATAAAATCAGACTTCCATAGTACCTTCGGCCCCGAACTTAAACTCCGCAATCCAATCACAAAGAATGCGACATGAAAACTCCATTTCTTGCTGTTGTTTTAAGTGTCCCCAGGGCAACAAATGAAAGTGTCAAACACGAAGTTGTAAAAGCCAAAAGCACAAAAGACCATTTATTACGCCAAGGGGCACGAAAAAAGGATATCATCGTTTCTTTTGTATGTGTGTGTGTGTGTGTGTGAATGTAAGAATAAGAAAATCATATCCGGTCGCAGTTCAATGGAGATTTCGTCTGGCTAAAAGTTTGTCGGTCTTCCTTCTTCCATAAGTTTTGCCGGTACGAGGCAAAAAGTTAAAGCTAAACGGGAAATTTTAAAATTTTATATTTGTTCATGTAAAATAGACGTCCTTCATCCAAATATTTATCCTTTATTCAGCAATCTCCACAAAAAAAAAACCCTTTGGCCAAGACAGTAAATAACAAAAGCGAAAAGTTTAATTCGACTAAAAAGGAACGCAAGAGAACGATGACGATGCCGACGCCTTCGCTCTCCGATACACGACAAACTTCTTAAAAGAATCACTCAAGTGGAGGCGAGGATTAATCCTTTAGCGGCGTTAACTCCCTCAGAGATGCTCGCTTAAGGTTTTTCCTTTCATCCGATTCTCTTCTTCTTAGATTTTTAATTTTTTTACTTACCCATTTTTTTGTTTTCAAACATTTCCTCGATTTTTTCTTCGTTTTTGAACCATTTCTCGTCCTGGTGGAGTTTTATGAGATGAGTTAATTTTTGTTTCTTGCTTTTTTCCAAGAAGTGCTTTAGGATGTCCTTGCCAGGGATTTGAGTATGGGGAAAAAGTTCGTTGAGGTTTCCAGAGAAAAGGCATTGTTTTTTTTTTTTTTGCTCTTAATGCTGTGTTCCATTACATAAGAGAATTAAGAATGGCGGTGTTTTTCTTGTCATGAGGTTGTTAAGAAAATATATACAAGCAATATGATGATGAACATGTAAATGGAAATGTGTTTAACTGGTTTATGAAATGTAAGAAACAATTAACTTTCTTTGATATTCCAAGCGTTAAAATGGCTCCTTTGTGAAAAGAGAAAATGCAAATTTTTTGACGCCTTAGCCTTCTTATGGGATCTTGCACGGAAAGCCTTTTTCGTTAGTAAGAAAAAATAAGCTAAACTTTGTGTTCCGACCCGAAAAAGGTTGGTATCTAACATGCAAGCACCACAGTATAGATTGACCGTGATTCGCTAAAGCACATTAAATGGTGAAAAGGCTCTCTTACAATAATTATAATAAACATCTGGAAACGCATTTTGTAACAGATCTCTGAACGAAACCTTTTCAAAAATAAGTTAATTCACTGTGGTACCCAATGAACATCTTATTACTTGCTTAATGATGGCACCTTTGGTCTTATTCTACACTACCAAAAAGGTCAAAGTCATAATTTTACACAAGCAGACATAACTTTCTTTCTCGTATCATTCCTGTCGTTAAATCCATAAAAACTACAATTGTGGTTGCAATAAATGTAGCCGGTATCATACAAAGCCGAAGTTTCACCTCAAAACAAGGAACTACGACTGTGAGTGTTTTTTTTTGGCAAATAAAACAGCTCATACAGATCCCCTATATCATTGCAACTGCAGAGATTCATCATATTGAACATGTTAATGTCCATGGAGAGGATTGTACCAAGTACCTGTTTAAACCAGTTCGTATATTTTGTATCTCACTCTCTCTGAAGTCTTGCTCATCTCGAATTAATTTATTTAATTAAAACTGTACATAGTCCTGGCCATTATAGCAGTTGCCCAAAATTCTGTTCATATCCTTGCTCTATCTACAACAGTTTGGAAGAAGCAACATGGTCCTTTCATCATACAATGCAACATACATAGGTAAGGTTTGATACATTTGGTCATCTCTTGGGCAATGATGAATCGTCCTTATGGCCAGTTGTATCATCTGAGAACCCAACGGACGGTATCTAAAGACCATCATACATTTAGATGATGTCATGACGAAAAGTTTTTCCATGTGTCCCAGTGTTAGTTGAGTGTGAAGTTGAATAATTTTCATCATGATGGACGGCCGAGAGCCAGTAATGAGTTTAGACTACGGCCATGATGGACGTTGGTAGATGGCAGATCATACATCGTCACCACATACAGAGTCATTATGATGATATGTTTTATTTTATTTGACGAGCGAGGTTTTACTTTACTGTCATCTTTATATCTTTTTGCAGTGTCCAGTTGGGGCATGAGAAAATGAAATCAACGACGGCTTTAATAAGTTTCAACTGAACAGAAGTTTTCCCAGAAGAGAAGAAATAAGGAAGCTTTACTAAATTTTCAATTTTCTTAACAATTTTAGTTATTTAAATAACACATGTTTCTTTTCTAGGACAACTAGAACCTTAAACCATCTGATGGAAAAAATGTAATTTCCTCGCTAAAGAAATATTTTATTACATCTGCTCCAATCGATGGCTTTGACACTATCAAGTTCCTTCTTTTTCTTCTCGCAAAGCTCACAATTTAGAATTCACTTAACAAATCATTGAAATTCAAACGAAACGATATCATTTGCACCAGAACGTTCAACGTTCTTCTTCCCGACTATCGTCATTCCATATCGCATCTGATTCAACCACAGAGTAAAGCAGCACCAGCCGGAATATTTTTTTGTTCCTGCACATCCGGAATTGATCAATATTCGCAAGATGCTCCAACATCACGTGCATATCCTTTTTAAATCATTTCCCTCACCAACTGTGTCAGTTATCATTACAATTGTTGTTTCCAGGATGGTACGTGAGGGAATACCCTTAACAGTCGACGATGTTGAGTCTTTCGTTCGTTGTGTTTTGCAAGAGCTCAGAGAGCAGAACCAGCCACCACTCTGAAAACGAAAAAGAAAAATTATATGGAAAAGCAGACACTGCTTATATTTCTGCTGCTGGCGTTCGTTTGAATTTGAAAAATAAAGAAACTGCACTGTTCGAACTCATCCTTCGGATTTGGACCTGTCGTAAACGGTTCTGCCGGATAGAATCACATTTAAGGAAGTGAAAAAAATCCTACATTTGAACATGGAAAATAGTTAGAAGAAGGAACGAATGAACAGCAGGATGTGCTGCACTACTCACGTGAACGTTCGATACGGGGTGCCAAAAAACACTTCATTTAGTGAGTGACTGCCATCTAGAGACATTGAAATTAGGAAGAAAAAATCAGACCATAAAAGAGACGTACATTTGCATTCACCGAACAATGTTTATTTCCTGATAGATATTTTACAAAACCTTCTTATTGGAAAATTAACCTCGAAGGTTTACAACATCGATTTTCGTGTGCTATGAAGTCTTGCTGCATAGAAGGTAAAGTTTCCTTTAGCCATCGTAATTAAAATAGTTTTAATACTTATCAATTGCTCCAAGGGATGTTCTGAACAGAATAGTTTACAGTAAAGCTTTTAAGGTTATTAAAAATTGGTCTTCGAAAATGGAAGTTGCTATAAATCGCTAATGCAGACCAAGTTGTAACTTTGACGAATTGTGGAAATATGAAATTATACAGAAAAGTAATCGAAACTGAATCGGGAATAATAGGGATAAATATGGTCTGAAAATGTAAAGTATACCTTGTCGATTACAACTTTTGAGCAGCACTTGAAATTAAAATATGGAAAACAGAAAACCTGATGGAAAGAGGAACAAATAAGGCAAATGATCTTATATAAATAAATATTACCAGAATAAAAAGAAGTTACAGCTCCAGTATTCTATGTAACAACTCAATCGGTCTCCTCATCTCATCAGTTGACTGTTGATATATAGACTCCGACTGAGGCTATCGGCTGAGGCACAATTTGATATTATATAGCCATGCGTTTACAATCAAACCTTATCTAACATAGACTACACATTGAAAAACCACATAACAGCGTATAACTTCTCGTCTGGAATTGTGTAATTCATTTCAGTAATTTCAGGATGGTTCTTTGCATTTGGGACACTGTGACTTAGACTTACTGACTGCTCTCTTTTTTCTGATTTTTGCTCCACACTGTAACCTTGTAATAGTTATTCTGGTTTCAATAGTATGTAGACCTCTTCATGACAATGTAATCCATTTCGTCACTCAAAATTATGAGAATTAAAGAAATCGAAATCTTGTACTGTTTTTGATTTTTCTAACAGACCTGAATAAGACCTTTTTCAAAAATAGAAATCTTAAACATTAAATGCTGGGAATCATAGAGAACTAAGCAATATAATTCTTCGTTCAAATAATTCCGTAAGCAATTACTTTTTTGTTAAGTCATAGTCAGTCAGTTCCCAGACTGTTCATGCTGAGGGGAAACAAGTCGATTGTGTTGTTTTTAATATAAAAATTCAAAAATATAGTAAAAAATTCGCGAGAATTAAGTTATAGTTATGTATTATATTTTATTGTTTATAAATGCTGTAATGTTTTCTCATCCGTTAAAATAAAGACCTTTTCAGGACGAAAAATCATTCAAACAGATATGCCTCGCAATACTTTTTCTTCATTATACTCAAGTCTCCTGGATTGCACAAATTTCTGATTTCTGTTTGAGGTAAGTCATCAACAAGGTTTGTAGCTCCACGACAAGACAAGATTGTCTGAAGGAACATCTCACAAAAGACACTCATTTAGACTATTTTTTGTATAAACCTTTTGTTGGTAAGTAATTTCCTTGAAGAAAATAAAAATCAAATGTATCCAATGTTTCTTTAAAGTAATTGTCTGAAATTTAATAAAGCCTAAGGATGAACAACCAACTCAAAGTCAATGTTAAATGAAAATCTGTTTCCCAAAATCCCATTAAGTTGAAGCAGTAGTAGTTTTTGCCAAAAAAAATTTCATTACCATCTTGAGTAATAGACCACTGCAGAAATTGTTGGGGCGTTCTCTATATTTTCCTCATCTTTCCTTCATTTTAACAAATTTTCCAAAAAAAAAACTAACAAAAACAGTAACGACCAACAGCCACCACTTGAGACGCCCTCCATATCATTTCTTTTTTCTTTTTGAATGTTTTAATTACTGAAAGCTTTTTCCTCGAGGCAAGAGGATCTTTCTGGATTTATATAAGATATTTGTCTTTCGTCAAAAAATACAAAAACACAAGAAAAAATAAAACACAAAATATAAATCTTCAAACATTTCCCAAGTTTAAAGTGAAGTTTGGTGCGACTTTGTAGAGCCATCTCTTTGGAGAATACAAGATTCATCATCAACTCTAGGCGCATTTAACTTGGGAACTCTAGCAACACCGATGGAGACGGAGATTCTTCTCCAAAAAGTCTCGTTGAAACTTTTTTATCCAGGAAGTTGGTGGGACAATTTAAGCATATTTTTTCACTTTTCTTATTTTTCCTTCGTTCGCATAGTTAAACTTGTTCTGTGAACCATTCCTCTTAGTGTTGGTCGACGGGAAAAAAAATTATACATCTTTGGCTTTGCCTCGTTGTCGTTGTAACAGTCCTTGTAGTTGGCGTTTAGAAATGGCGCCCGAATGCGACAACGTTAACGATGCGATGCTGCTATCACGATATCAATTATTCAGTAACCACTTTAGAAATTACAAGAAAAATCAATTAGTTGACAACTTGCCTCTGCATAGTTCTGAATATTAATCAATTTAGACGAATTTTTCTTCTCAATTTTGGTCAGAAGATGCAGGAAAAGGAAAGAGTAACAATGAAATGACTTTTAGATACTTATGAAGTTGATGAATGCATTTTACAAAATCCGAGAATTCGATCTTGAGAACTTCTAGAAGTGCTTTAATTCTATCTCTGTTTGCTGAAATATACAAAACAACTTTCTTTAGTCTAACAGTGTGCACCTGCTCAAGTCAATAATTAAGTCGAACTTTGTTGGTGCAAAATTTGGAGTGCATGCCTTAGAAAAGTTTTTATCCAAACAATGAAAAAGTTTTTAAACTCTCTTGCACTTTTGGGATGGTTCTTCGTTATTTTTTCTTCTGTGATATCTTTTCATCTTAAAAAAAACTTTCTCTCACTATCTTTAGCCTTTGCCACAGTCGTCGCCGCCACAGCCATCACCGATTTTAGAGACGGGATGTTTCGAAGTGGTTACCCTGTATTTTGGGCCAACTTTAATGTCGTATGTGAGGGTGGTTTTTGTTTCGGCGTAAAGTAAACGACACCTACCGACAGAGGAAATGCTCACACATGGGTCCTGGCAACATGGCTTGTGAAATGTAACTTAAATCCCGATGAAACCTTATTTACAAAAAATAAAGGTGTGATGCTGATGAAGGCCATTAAGAAAAGAAAAAGTTTTGTCCCTTATCACAACCGAGAACACTTTAGACGAAGATTTCCTGATTTAAGATATAAAGTTGAGGGTATCAAATACAAGGGTTTTGGGCACACAGCAGAAAGATGCTATTGTAATAAAGGTAATTATGTCCTTAAGAGCAATATTATGTTGTGTATACTTAACGTGTTATTTTCTTGACGTATGAGTGAGCTTAAACTTGGTGTTGATAATCTACGTTGTCATTTTTTTTAAAACTATTTTTGTTGAATCATAATACGATGGGAACAAAATAGAGATATTCACATTTTGTTGTCTTTTTTTAGAACTTAAACATATGTGTTTGTGTGCCTAAGTTTATAAGAAACTAGTCCTTCCAATTATCATCGAATCCATTTACATTAAAATGTTTACTTTTCGAGTAATTGGGCTTGTGATTCGTCTAATTTAGTTATAGGTTTTGTGAAACCAAATTTTAAAATTAAGGTTTATTTGCTTTAAATGTTTATCCTTGCCAGAAATTAATCCTCCCCATATAATATTTTCAACAATTCATATTTCAAATAGTTATCCCTCCTAGAAATCCAAATATTTACATTTTCTCATCCCATATTTACCTTTCATTGAACTTTTGAATGATTATTATTATTTGTGAAATGCATGAGTCAGCATAAAGCAAAACTCCTCTTCAGGTCTATGGAAACTTTGTGAAGACAAAGTTTGAACTTGCATGTACCACAAATAGGCTTCATTGGTTTCGTATTTGCATTGCACCATTGGCATTGTGCATTGAATTGACCTTTTATCTGTGACTCTCTTTCCAGTGAAGTGAGGAAAGGTCATGCACTATTTCACCAAAAGTTTGAAAGAAGGAATAATGGGAAAACTTTAACACGGTCAGTAACAGGACATCAGGAAAAAGGATGATTATAAGTTTCAACTTTAAATGACTATGCTGAACAACTAGTCAGAGTAAAATGATTTTTTGGAGTCAGTGGATTCTTTGAATTCTGAGGAACGGTCACCGATATGACGCCGTGTGGCGTGTAGGTTTGCGACAGTTGAGTACAGTATAAAGGAGTTATCATGGTTCTTGACTTTGCTTTATAGATTGAACAAAGGAATGGAGTAAATTTTAATTGGAAGTCAGACGGGTGAAAATTGTAATTGATGCCTGCCTGTTATTTATAAAAAATGGCTCTTTTATATGCGTGAAGATTTAAGTTCGATGCACCAACGGCTAGAAAATAAAATAAAGATGGTTACCATCTTCAAATTCTGTACTTATCCTACTGTCCTTATCGGATTATGTTTTTACTCTAAATCGAAAACGATAATGTTTTTGAAAGCACTGCGATTCTATTTAAATTAAATCTAGTGCGGGATTTATAAAGCTTGAAGTGATTTCCTTGTATTCCTAAGAGTGACCCTTTTAAAAATCTCTCAGTCCTTAAATCACGTTGAAAAAAAAAAAACATCCCCCAAATTACAGTCAACAAGAGCCATTTTCTCATCCACCCGCAATCAACCCAACCGAAATTATTCTTTTCAAAATGCAGAAAAGTACTCATCAGGGAATAAAATCCATTCACCCTCCATTTTTTTCCTTTTCTTGAGAGGAAAACATGAAAAAGATAATAGGTATAAGTTATGACACAGCGCATAGGGGATTAGCTATGGCTGCCGGGATCTTCTGCAAGTTCCAATCCTCCCACAAAATTGAACTTTTAATGGACACTCGACATAACGTATAAAGTCTATGTGTATGACATAACTGAGTTATCGTAATAAAATTATACGAAGGACGCGTGGCTAAGTGCCATTCATAGCTTTGGCAAACGCCCACCCCATAATTCTCTTTAACTGTATACGCAGAACGTCCGGCTCTTCCCCCAGAACAGAACGCGTTATTCTATGAATATTGGCCTATGTGCCTTGAAGGCCTTAAAATCCTCTTGGGCTTACGTGAAAACTGCTAGGGGATATTTTGGTCCCCCTCCCACTTTGTGCGGAGTTTCATGCATTTGGTTCCTTTGAATCACAACAAATCTAATCATGGAACTACTCTACCTAATTGAACGCGTTTAGCGCCTCACAAAGGGGAGTACTTGTGAATCCGCAATCAGCTATTCAAAATCCTCTTGTGCGGTTGCTCCTGCAAACGAAATAAAAATGTACTTTTATTAAAAGCTCAATGGCAAGCCCTGTCGGTCGACCAAGGGCACCAATGGTGAATGCTTGTAATATTTACGCATAAACAAACCACCCTCTCCAAACAAGACTGAATTTGTTGAGATTAAGCTAGCATTCTCTCCACATGGTCAATATATAATAAGTGTGATAAATGGGGTTTCGCTGAAGGCTGAGGAGGATGACGATGACGAAAACCATATCATGTCCTGTAGTCTGATTCCGTCACGGCTTGGCCCTTCACCACGGTCACCACATTGGATTATTATTGTTCCAAGGTGAGATTTAATTAAGCAGAATGAATGCTCGAATTGGATCGGAATTCAACTCGGTTCGTTGCTTTTCACGCGGAAAATAAATACTTGCTTCGCCACAACAGACACCGTTGCCACCACCGCACAGCGAAGCAGCTTGCTTTTGCTAATTGGCAAACATATTTCTGAGTTTTATGGATGGTATTATTGTGTGTGATTGTTTGTGAAGTTTTTTTTTCTGAAGGAATGTTTTATCAGAATTTCTGAATATTCGCCCACGGTGGTAAGTGTGTGTGAATGTGATCTGAGAGAAAGCAATGCCTTCCACTTATGGTAGAAAATTTATGGATTCAATTAAAAGTTTGCAGCTCCCTGATGAAGTTGAACGTTGTTGTAGCATTGCTGGAAGGAAACCATATCAAGGGCGCCGCTTTCAGATTTCGGTTAACAGCTAAAATAAGTCAAAGAGATGTCCTTAAGACACAAGAATCAGTGCGTCAAGTACAGGAAGCTTAAGGTCTTAACCTCAAACAATAATTTCTCTTTTTGTCGATTTGAAGCTTGGATTGGAAATGATTTTATCGACTGGAAATTATGTCAACGAACGAGTATGAGTTCTAAGACTAAATATTCCATCATCCTCTGTTGTTAATGAGGAGAACACTAAGGACAGGTTTTTTTGATGTCCTGACTTATGAACAGCTCCCAACTATGCAATTAAAATTTTATTTAAAGAACAACTTTATGGTTTCGTACAAGTTGAACAATAGTGAAGAAAACGGCTCTAAACTCTCCAAAATTAGTTTACAGTTGAATTCCTCTATTCAGAATCAGGCTAAGAAAATTAATTTTGTACGTAAATATATATATTTTCAAAAAATACAACCCACCTTTTCTGTTTATTTGAACAAACAGTTGAGCAACCTTTATTCAAAATAAATTCTATAAAACGTCAACTTCCATACGAAAGCATCGTCAGTTTTTTCATTACTATTTTCAATTTCGGTATTGAATATTAGCATTCCCTTTTATCCTCGGAAAATATTTTTTAATATATTATATTTCCTTTCAAACATGAATGGCAGGTTAAGGTAGTTGTTTCTTAAGCCTTTTTTTGTATTTATTAAAAAGGATAAGAACAGACTTACCTTAAACCGAGATATCTCTCCAATGCTGCATTTTTGTCATATTCTACTGCTAGGTAAATAATGGAAATATGGTATAAGTACCAATCTTGTGCTTGTAAGTAAGGACATGCAAACTAAAATCAATTTCACAAGATATGACATGGAAGAGGATTTTCATGTTCCTTGTGTTGTTCTCAAAATCATTCTCCAAACCTTCTTCTGCCTTGCTCTCCTTTGTTCGTCCACAAGTGAATCTCAGTGAATTTTTCCTAGTCCATTATAATCTCGTATCTATAGTTTGTTGTTGTTGCAAGTATGACAGGCAAAACGTTTCACAAGGCATCATCTCAAGCGAGCTAATAAAAAAAAATGAACTTGCTCAAGAATAGTGTCTCAACTTGATGGTTCGTTGATTTTTGGACCGAAATTCACTTTCTCCATTTTCGACAACCAACATTATGAAATAGAGGAAAGCCAGCATAGACATTGGGGACACGAAAGCCGACCGAGGATGACGACGCCGACGCGTAGAAAGGGAAGCCAGACGTAGTTCATGGGAAAAACGAGGTCTTTTAAGATTTCTTGGAGAGATTCCAAATTCACAAGGATGTATTTGCAAGGTTATGAGCTTTGCCTCCTTGTTAAGAGGAATTATTATTACATTGTAGAAGCAAATGGATGAGCACAAGTTGAGAGTAAAGTGTCCTTCTGGTCTGGCAAGGACCGTTTCGGCAGAACAGAGTGCATATATAGCGAGGTTTATGTTCTGGAGGCGAATCGTCGTTGTTCAAGAGGTCAATTAATTTGAGTCAAGCAGTAAGAATGGGCGACGTGTAGCAAAATATCAGTCTTTTTTATTCGAATTTTAGCTAAGTGACTAGATAAATAAATATATGGGATTTCTAAGACAATGTTCATACGATGTCCTCCTTCAAGGCCAATATCATCTGCTCGATTCGTCGTTTGTTGGTGATTTTCCAAGTCACATATGACACTGTAGTTACAAAGAAACCCATCCCTGGTGACAATAAGGCTGGTTAATTACGACGAAAGGTGAAGTATATGCCGTAAAATACATACCAACTAGCAGAACTGCTTCCGAAACGGCATTATTTAGAGTTTTTGAAACCACACACAGGAGAACAAATCCGCAGAGCAGTGAGAACGAACCGATTATAGCCGCAAATGTGATTATGACTAGAATAGGGTCCTTAAAGGACTGGCCATTACTGCGACACCAAAGATTATCCTGCATCCTCAGAATAAAACTATAATTGTGGTTTTTGAAAAGCTTCTTCAACTTTAAGTCACTCTTTTCAATAACACAAAACTCCATCAATTCACATTCTTGTCAATTTTTATTTGGCTGCAAAATTTGCTTTAACCTTCTTACAACTAGGTAATTTGTATTAAAAAAATGTTCCTTACTCACTGACACCAAAATTTAGACTACAGAGCATCCAGAAGATTCCCCAGCCCCAACTGCATTCGGGATTATAGAATTCTAAATTTAGCCCACATTGGGAGTCACACTTTATTTGTCGAAAATAGACGACCGACCGATGAACGCGGTCGTGCGCCAACCACCAATAAAGATACACAAAGTGTGTAGAGTCCCGACATGGAACACGAAAATAATGGTGCCAGACACAATTGCTATGGGTGGATTTGGTTTTATAGTAATTGAGCTCGTTTCCTGAGCTAGATACTGATGCACCACGCCAGCAGGGGCAGTTTCCCTTTCCGTTTTAGATTTTTTTTTATTTATTGTATGGAAAGGAAAAACACCGCATAAGGGCGAAGGGCTTAAATGTGCTGCAGGCGATGGCGAATATAGTTTGTAGATAGATAGAAGTATATTTGGAATAAATGCTCTGAATAGGTAAATAATTTTCGAATCTGAGGGAAACTTTGATTAGTCTGTTGTGTTGTGGTATTTTTAGATTTCCACGTAGTATCGTCGCGTCTCGTCACGTCGTCGTTTCAGAAAGGAAAAAGTCCATTAAGTGCAGTATACGAGAAGATGACGTCAGTTAGATGAATTAGAATTTAGTGGCGGTTTTGAACATTCAGCAACAGAGCGAGGAATTTTTAATTAGGAATAGCTGTGGGACTATGTGCATTGTGCATATGTAAACAACATTAGACGTGCCTTGATTGATTGTTTTGAAGACACGTTTTCAGGGTGGCAATTAAACGTTTAGTTAACCTTAGATGTTTTCTTAAAATAGAAGGGTGTGAATATTTATGAACTCGAGTTGTTTTTGCTCATCTAGTTTTTTGGTTAAGCGCCACTATTCACCTCATTTGCTTGACAGATTGCAATTGAGACTGTATCTCTTGTATTCATTCGGCAAATTTAATTTTTTGTAAGCACCTTTTCAACAATTCTTAAATTCAATTGCAATAAAACATGTTGGCATTTTATTTCCATCCTCCCAAAAGATAGACAAAACACAACATTTACATCATTTCCTGTCGTTTAGATATGTTTCCAAGCCTCGAAGGATCCTAGCCAAAAATTTGTGAGCAATCAATAATTATGTTTTCTTCTTCACATGACTGAATGCCAAGTTGGGAACAGCGATTCCCCCATTAGTAATTTTCGATGTTTACATTCAATTTGGGAGGAATTTTGTCATAGATCGATTTCTTGATGAGCAGAGTTCCACATTTTTTAGTTGAACAAAAGATCAACATTTCACACATCATGTGTGTCGTGTAAAGAAAGGTGAATGCCCCGAACGACATCCTTGTGCCATTTCAATAAGAAGTGACGAATAATCATATTATCTGCTCACAGAAAAGCAGGAAATTTGCACATGTTCCATATTTTCATGAAGCTTCTTCAAAATTTATTTGAGTAACACTAACCAAGATTCCTGTTGAAGCATGCTCCCTATGTAACTTTACTTGCTGCAAGATAATTTATTTATCTCGAGAACTGACTTGGTAGAGGGTTTTTGGAAGGTGAGGTTTGAGACGGAGACGGAGTTGCTCCATTTCACATGCGTTGTAATAATCATTACTAGGTGAGAATAATCATTGTGATGGAGCTTTTCATATGTCTGTGCTCGTCGTCAACGAATTTCAAAAACCCGGCTAATGGAGGAAACTATTTATGAAGCCATATAGAGGAGTCTACACATAAACACCCAATACTCAGCATGATAGGGAATAACAGCGTTTTGAATGTAATCCACCAGCGGGAATAATGCAACAAATTTTGCAAATTGGAAAAGTTAGTGTGAATTGCTTCGAGGAGCTTATAATGGAGTTCTGCGGTATCTACGAGTTGATGTGACTCTTATGTGTGTCAATATTTGGCCTACAGAATGTTGTTTCCTTTGGGAAATTTAACTCACTAAAGAGGATTATAAAACAACTGCAGAATTGTACAAAAACTTCAAATGACAAACGTGATCTGATTTTTTCCTCTCAAAAACTACAAGGCAGCGAGTGAAATGCATGTCATTGCAAAAAGGTTACAAAAAAAAGGTAGGAAACTTTTCGAGTGTTGATTCTTTTATTTTCTTAATGTTATTCTTTATATTTGGTTGAAGTGAATTTCCCTTGGAAAGAAAAAGTCCTAATTTAATTATATTTTTTCTTTAAATGAGTTTGCTTGTTATGTTCTGCCTTTTATAATTTTGTCATTCATAGACAAAGTTTTTCCTACGAAGAAACAAGCTCAAATATCGTTTTGCTAAGGCAGGCAAAAAATATTTGCTCCCATAAGCAACTTAATTAAAAATTGAGAAAAAAAAGGAAAAAGGTTGAAGTCATTGACGTTGTTAGAGTTTCTTTGAAAGGTGTGTTAGTTTTAAAAATGTAGAATGAAGATCGAATATTTCGCCTTAAAACGTTTATACACACAACATTCTGAGGTGTGCCCATGTGCCCAACTCAACAACGCCAATGGTTCTAAGGTGAATAGGTAGAGAAGGTTATAGTTTTGTTTGTTAAGAGTCTAATTGCAATTTGCAATATATTTAAGCTCAGAATTACGAACTTATGTATGTCTTTCAATGTGAAAGATATCAGAGCTGCTATGCCTAGAAAAGTTTTCTTTGTCAACAAAAAGTTACTTGGAATTCTTGTTTTTAGAACCTACTTAGGCAGGAAGGAAAACTTTTAACGAAAAACTTCCAAGTGAAAAAAATTTAAAGACGGAGATGTCAATAGTGATTTTGATTTAAAAGACATGAACAATCGCTTGCAATTGATTTGAACATTCAACAAGCCAACTTTAAGGAATTAAAGAAAAATATTGAAAACGGAGTCGTATTCTTGGAACATAATATTAAAAACAACTTCAGATATAAGAAAACAGCTATTTATTGATCCAAGTTCCCCCACATCCTTCCTTGGTTGTTCACTTCACAAGTTTCCTTTGATTGATTTTATTTACATTCAAATCAATAAGGGTGTTAAATCGAACAGACGTTCGTAATTTTTCATCAAATATTTGGTGCGTTATTACGTTTTCTCTACTTTCCAGCTTTCGTCAGTCGGTTGTAAAAGATTTTGCATGAGTGTCGTTCTTCGTGCTCCATCAGCTAGTCGAAATTCACAAAATAGGACGTGTTTGATCATACTGAGTCTATAATCTCAGGTTCAGACGATCCAAGACCGGAACATCTTAATCATCCTATTTAAGGTAAATAAAGTCACGATATTTGAGGAAAATAACTCTCTTTAAAGACCGGAATTAGCTCATGCCTCAGTGTTTGTAAGCGTTCTGGTCGTGTTTAACTAATTAGGTACATTTAATGGCAAGGGGTTTAATGAGGGTTTGCACATAAGATCAATTAAAACGGTGCCGACGAACGAAGGACTCCCCCAAAAGTCTTCATCTGGATGACGACGACGACGACGACGACTATGCAAGGAAAATGGTTTGTTTGCGGAAGGAAATGTTGAACCGACAATAGCTCTAAATCTTTCCCTGTTGCTAGAGCAACAACGAACGAGTTAGGTACACAATCCTGATCTGGTTCTGGATGAAGCCAAATCACACAATTGAATCAGTAAATTTGCATTCCATATAAACAAGCCTCATTGAGTCTTGTTCGCAATTTATGTACAGAAGCTCACTCTGCCACTCCGAATGTCTCTTTTCTCTTGTAATGATTTATTCATCAATCTCATTTGAATTTGGTACTATAAATATTAATGTCCTGTATACAGTTAGGCACTTTGCTTTCGTATTCCTATAGGTACACAAGCGGATGTATTTAAATGAAAGTTATCCTGGGACATGTGCCTATATCTCTTGGTACCTTTTCCAGCATATCCAGGTATCATATGGAATATTTCGCTTCCATGTCTCTGTCGTTTGTCGCAAGGAAAAGGATATTCTGAAAAATGTTGCTTATCACAGTTCCTTATAGTATCATTATATATTTTTAAGGTTGTTTTCGGATTGACAAGACCCCAGCGCACCCACACATAGAATCATATCTAAATTTTATGCTTGTCAAAAATTCGGAAGACTCTGATAGAGATATCACGAGTTTTCTCGTCATTCAGTCGTTCGCATATTCACTCACTCAGCCGTGTCAGACAGAGTGAGTGACTCAAATCGTATAGTCAGGCCGAAAAGTTATGGCTGCAAACAAATTTAATTTGCATAACAAACATGATTCCCGCACCATACAACCTCAGCGACAAATGAAATCCTTTGAATTGAGGAATGAGTCTGGTGCGAGAGATTGTGTCGATGGGGTTGATGCTGGCTGATGTATATGCTGTGCTGAGGGAGCCACTCAATATATTGATGTTGAGTGGGTGGGTATATTGGAACGCTTCGCAGGGTATATAAACTAAAGCTACGTTAGCGTGAGTTTCATTGCGGATCGTACTGAATTTTATGAATTTGTGAGTGGGGTTTTGGAAAAGTCAACCAGAAAAGCGAAAAGGCCATAAAACCTCAGAGGGATGTGGCTAATTTTGCATATTGAAACTGAGGACCTGTTTTTCTGATGACTCTATACCCCATGTAATGAATAAATTAAAGGACATAATATTTTATGACTTATGAAATTGCAAAAAAATAATTTAATGAAAAAAGTTCTAAGACAAAACATAAGAGGCGCATCAGCTGCAGTTCCTAATTTGATTTGTGGTTTTCGACAATTTACGGAATAGTGCATTTGTTTGAATGGACATTTTTTGTCTACGAACTCAGACATAAAGGACAGGTGCATATCAACAAAAATAATTGACTTATATAAAGAACACTGCGTTTGTAAGTACCTACATGAACTTAAATTTTCATGACTGGATTATATACAGGGTGATTCACGAGCGTTGTGCCAAAAAGCTAGAGCGTGTAGGTTGAGTTGAGACAAGAAAAAAATCGTATGGGAGGGGGGGGGTCTATTCCCCCCCGTTTAGCCGGGAGGGGCAATTTTCTGAAAAATTGACTTATTTTATAAAAAAAAATATTTAAAATCAACGGCTTCGTTTACAACACCGTGTTGTACCTTTTTGAAAAGCCAGAAATATCTTCTTTCATTTTGTTTTTTAATTAAATTGTTTTAACGAATAGTTTAAAAAATATTAATTCTCAAACTCAAAATTTTCAAAAAAAAAAACAAAAAAATCATTTTTGAACCAAGTTTTTTTAAAATTTTATGTAATTAAGTACTAATTTTGTTTTCAAAATCCAATGCCATAAGATGATTAAACCGCAATTTTTCTTGAATGAAAAAACAATAAACCGTAGTAGAAGTGCATGTCCGTTAACTCTTCTCGAGAGTATGAGTTTGACATTGTTATGTGTTGACGAGTCAATATTTCAATTGGAAATGGTTGTTTACTAAATATGCGATGCCTTTTATTCACCTCTAGGTATTTTCGTTCAAGAAAAATTGCGGTTTAATCATCTTAAGCTCCTAGCAGGTAAAACCCTTCTCCGACAGGTCGCCGCTGCCCCCAGGCATAATAAGAAAAATGTCAGGTCAGTTTTCAGTGGTTATCAATGAACAAAATGATTATTCCAGGGAAAATCCAATACTTTTCTACTTTATTGAGGCCCCATAAAATTTCAATTACAGAACCAATATTAAAAGAAAGGTTAATGTTTGATAATAAATTAATAAAACTAAAAGTCGAGATAGGTAATAATAAAAACAAAGATTTTCTTAGAAAAAAGTGGTCCTGGTCTTTTTTTATTTCTCAAAAACGAAAAGACATTTTTGCATCCGGTTTTCTGTTTTCGACTAAAAATGAACAATGGCATTGGATTTTGAAAACAAAATTAGTACTTAATTACATAAAATTTTAAAAAAACTTGGTTCAAAAATGATTTTTTTGTTTTTTTTTTTTGAAAATTTTGAGTTTGAGAATTAATATTTTTTAAACTATTCGTTAAAACAATTTAATTAAAAAACTAAATGAAAGAAGATATTTCTGGCTTTTCAAAAAGGTACAACACGGTGTTGTAAACGAAGCCGTTGATTTTAAATATTTTTTTTTATAAAATAAGTCAATTTTTCAGAAAATTGCCCCTCCCAGCTAAACGGAGGGGAATAGACCCCCCCTCCTATACGATTTTTTTCTTGTCTCAACTCAACCTACACGCTCTAGCTTTTTGGCACAACGCTCGTGAATCACCCTGTATAAAGCGATTTTTGACAAACATTTTTTTTTAATGCGAAAGCAATATGTCGAACAGGAACTGCATAGCTATTTAGTTTTTATATTCAAAGGTTTTTTTCATTTACAAAGTCTCCAACTTTATATACCGTCAATTTCATTTGAGTGTATGTATGTACCTAAATCTGTATACATCCTTACATATTTCAAATTTTTAACTAATGCTTTGCTCATCTACGGTGAAACAAAGCGCCTCCTTGTTCTTGTTTGGCCATGGACACTAACATATTCGGCGGTATGCCCTGCGTCTTGGCGTATTTTCTAATTTCTGTAGAGACTATTTGGTCTCTAACAGCCAAATTATTAAACATAGACTAGTGAAAAATGCTATTAATAAAATAAAATTTCTCTTAAGTGGCGTTTACTAACTTAGTCCAGCTTAAGAGGTGGATTAGCAAAGGACTGAGCAAGTAATATGTCAAATAGTGAAAGAAAAAATAAACGTCTGTGTGAAAATAAATTATTGAACATCAGATCCATGACAACAGATTCACAATGCCCAGCAGCAAGATAATTTCAGTTTCAAGAAAATCAATTGAATCAACAACATCGAAATCAGTTTCATCATGATATCACAAAACACAAACAATAAATTAATTGTAAAAACATAAACATAAGCAAAGTCACAGCAAATTGATTGCATTGCATTCTGCAGCCAACAATCCTTCTTTTTTATTATTCGTATTAGTGTCCACCGATTTGTCCTCATGAATGATTGTAATTTTGTTCTTGCACAAAGATGTTAAGAGGTTCTGGAAAAATAAAGGTTACTTGTATTGGTTGACTTTAATTTTTACAAACATACCTTGTCGCTGATGGTCCAGTTTTCCGTTCTTTTTCTTTTTTCGCGTTTTGCATTTTACCTAATATTGCTTCAATTCAAGCACTAAGAAAAATTTGATATTTACATGTTTTTAATTTTCAAATTGGTTGTCAAATATCAACAGAAACAAGAATTTCCAAAGGGGAATATTTGGTAAACGTCACTTTACTATTCTGGGATCAAATTATTTTTATTAATCTATGGACCAGGTTAGACTGTGGATTAAGAGTGGACTAGGCGTTTTTTATTAATATGGCCATAAATTGTTATTCATTTTTACTTACACCAAAAATCACTAAACTTATCGTACCTTTTGACAATATTATATCCTTGAAGGTATTTTTTCACAAAGTATTTTATTAAGATCAGAATGCACGTTTGTTCTTCCTGACTGAAAACCCACAACAAAGAGAACGATGTATACAAATTGCGATTTTTTATTTTTTTTAGTTTTTTTTTCCTCTGTCCTCTGTTCTCGTATTTGTATAGAGAAGTCATCGCTTGTGCGGAAGGAAACGGAAGACTGGTTACACAAAACAAAATGTCCATCGAGTAACATCCTTGTATGAGTAGAGTATATTAAATGTTGATACAACTCCATCACCCGAGGGATGTAATAAAGCTTAAATTTGGTTGCTGCACTTTTTATTTTTATATAAAGACTGAAAGAATTTGACACTCTTATTTTAGTTTGTTTTTGTTTGTTGGCTATAGTAAGAGAGGATTTTCGTTAGCCGCAAACAACATGGAGCTTAAATAAATGAAAGAAGAGGATTTTATACTTTAAACCTTTTGAAAAACGCTCATGTTAAAGAAGATTTCTGCTACAGTTTTGACTTTAAAAAACACAACAACTATCGGGTATTCACCCAGTCGAATGACAATAACTTCCGTTGAACTTTAGAACTTCACTGTCACGTACCAAAGTCTTTTTTAGTTATCCAACCTCCCAACCTCCCGATCGCTGTGATATCTGTGATATTCATGTTCTATTGTAAATAAATGCTCACCATTGTTACTGCATTGGTGAGCTGTAAAAATTGACAATACGCATAAATTTAAATTATGAAAACTCACGCAGCATGCCCGACCCCAGCCGCAGGCAATTCGATGTTGAAGCAATTTAGATTAAATCCGTTTTGATTGCAACTGTAACGACTGCGGAGAGTATGGAGTAGGCTTTCCATGGCACTTTTCATTATACGAATTCGACAGGAAGATTTTTCGTTTTTCCGGTTTGCGGCATGGTCGGCTCAGATTACCAAATTCGGTTTTATTTTTTGCACGTGTCTACCTTCAACCCACAACCACCAAACCAATCCTCTGTCGAGTGATTCTGCCAATTTCCGGTGTAACATTTTTATTCGACATGACGTCAGCGTTATGGTTGGCATTTGGGACTTTGGGGGGTTACAGAGAGGAAGCACATTTGACATTCCCTGAGAGAAAGGAAAAAGTGGTAAACTAGGTAAACCGGATATAAAAAAGTTAGCATTGGCGTGAACACTGAATTTGACCAAATGCCTGAATGAATTTGCAATTGGATTTAATTATAAACCAAAATTACACATTATCCACTGTAGATCGACTGGAAATAATCGATTTCGATAGCAAATTTGTCCACTCGAAATTGGATATGATGTGATGTTGGATTTGGATAATGGATACAGATGCCTTTTCCATTTTATAACTGAACATGCACCTGGGTAACGGTTTAGTAGTTATAATTTCAATTTTGTAGCTTTGATGATGAGGTTTTGTTTCGGAAATGACTTTCCTAAAAAAAAAAATCTGGAAATATATAAAAAAGTAATGATGGTGCGGCTGCTTTGTGTGCAATATGGTTGAAATAGTGGCTTGGGTATTAATTAGTTTTTTTCTAGGGTACATATTTGGTTTTCTTTTGCCATTTTAAAATTAACATTGTTGGGCAACCCTAATTAGTATAAATTATTGGTTTTGGGGCAGTTAATTATGAGTTTACAATGCTTTGATGTAAGAATTTGACGGCTGATGTAAACATCAGTATTTTATCTATTTTTAATGATAAGTTGCTAATACGTTCCATTACGTCAAAGGGAAATTACCCTCATTCGATTTGTTTCATTTTTTTTTAATAGGCTCTTACTTTGAATAATAAAATTGAGTACTTTTATCAACACCTAACTTATTTTTCTTTTTAACTTTTTGAAAAACAAAATTATTTTCTCCAAAAACTTAAATTTTTTTTATTCAAAATCCACCCTTTTCTCTTCACGAACAGTTGTTGTTGTTTGCAACCTTACACCCGCATCATCATAGCAGAACCACAATCTTGAACAGAATAAGTGGTTGGGGCAATCAAAACCTCAGAGAGCCTCGATGTCAGCACCAGCATCCTCATCAACAATCTGCTATTAAATGTCCGTTTTCACTTCATTGAATCCTTCCATTTGATTGCGTATCCTTGCGGCAGGAAACAACTTGAAGTTTTTTTTTAAAGAGCTGTTTGGTGGTTGCGGGTGCGATAGTAGCCGTCAGGTTGTGATATTTGTTGTGATCGATTTGCTCGTCTACCCTCATTTGAAGGGAACAACTTGCGTTTTTTTTCGTCAAATGTTGCAACCTCTTTTTTTTTGCCATTATGGTTTGGCTTTCAAAAAAAAAATTACTTGAATTTAAAATTAGTTTTTAGGCCAAGTATGGTAATCTGGATTTTCCTCTGAAAAAGTTCACTAAATATAGAACAGTGTGGCAGGCTCTAAATGAAAACAACACTAACCCACTTTGTTCATCCTTGAACTCAGATTCCAATATGTTACATTTTAAATCCTGCAACGACCAGACTACGATCAATACTGTAGCGTATTTAGATTTAAACACAAACTACGATGGGAATAGGGTGGCGTATACTTACTTTTAATCTAGAACATATTTGAAATTAGCGTTTTGGTCTACAATTATACTGACGTGGGTTTGTTTAGCACAAATTAAACGAGACAATCTACATTTATTTATAAACGGGTTTCAAGGCTTTGAAAATTAAGCTTTCGAGTCTTCAAATTTATACTTATACTTACCTATACTTTAATAACATAGTCAAAGGTACCAGTACAGCAAAGTACTATCGCCCCACCCTTAACCAAATTAATTTTATACCATTCCTCCGACATAACTTCAGTGAATTAACGTTAATCCTTTTCATTTTTGTGTTCAGGCTTTTATTCATCCACATTATTATCCTTCTCTTTGGTGTGCGGCAAAAACATGATGGAAAAGAAGAGATGAATGTGTTTGCTTACACGCAACACCGTGTGGCAGCCATTAGCGTTTTTATCACCACTTTACTGTACCGCTGTGTGTAATTAGTATCGTTGTATTAAATTAGCTTTCTCATTGTGTTCCGCCATCAGGCGTCCTACAGAGTGTGTGTAAGGTATTTGGTATTATAGGAGTGTAAACTTTTGTCTACTCATTTTTTGTTGATCTAGTTTTTTTTCTGCTTTTTATATTTCACAGAAAAAAATCCATCTTGATGGAATATAATACTATTCTCATTATACCAGCATCAGCATTAAAATTTAAGTTTCCCGACTCCATTGTAAAAGTTAACAATGTTTGCCAGGAGGAGAATGTAGGTTCCCCATTTAGGTTGGGCCTTAAGATACGAATAGGAACCATGTGTGTATGGTTTGACTTCATTACAACTAGTGCATGCTGTGGATGTCAGTGATGGGTGATGGGAAGAGGGTGGTGAACCTTCAGGAAATTCAGTTTCCATTAGAGGATCATATAAGCGCGTTCGTCTTTTTAATAATTCCACTTCCTTCGGTGTGTGTAATGAGTTTCGTCATCGTCATAGCTGTCGTCGTTGTCGTTGTCGTTGTCGTTGTCGCTGTCGTCGAAATACTCTCCTCCAGCTCCAGGGTTTGTGTTGCCTTTTTTGTTGCGTTCATGCGTTCAGTATATTTTCCCCAAGAATATTCTTAAGGTTATGCCTTAAGGACATCAGCTTCTAATATTAGTTGAGTTGAAATTTTTAGAGTTTGTCCTTCTGTGTGCGGCGTATCATCAAGAGAATACATGCTCTTGGTAATATAGGTCGTTAGCTATTTGCCCGCATCTTAACATGTTTATATAGAGAGATGATGCTTCTTATAACGAAGCTTTTTGTATGTTCGTTATGACGACGACGTTAGACAAGGCAACCGGAGCTTCGACTTAATGGCTGAGGGCTGCTTTTTAAAATGAAATTTCATCCTTTCATTGTTGTTAAATTTTTTTTCCTAGATTTTGTTTTTTTATTTTATATTTTTGCTTTCTGTCTGCATTAAGGGGAAATATACTTAAGCCATCATCGTATACAATATGGAAAACTGTAGATGTTTTAATAGGTTAGTCAGTATATTACGTGGTAAGTAGGGATGGGGTTCGAGAAATAAGGGAAGGCGAACGAAACTTTTTGAATCGAGGGAATCGGGTCATGTGCATGGGAAAATGGTTGGGTGAATTATATTTTTACCCCAAAACCTAGATGGCTTTGTGTTTCAATGCTTTGTTACATTTGATGAAAGAAAATAAGGAGAGGGATTTATTATAACAACTGATTCAGGTCACAGGTTTAGTTTCAGTGAGTTGTGGTATTTTTATTTTATTTTTAAGTCTTGCGAAATAGTTGTGGATCATCAAATGATGACAATGGTTGAGGTTATTTTATAGAACAATGTTAACAACCCACTTAAAACTGAACTTTCTAACTGGGAAAACAGTTAAAAACAATCGAAAACCTCGTAAAAAAGTTTTTTTTTTTTCAATTGTTAAAAGTTTGTTTTTCAGTTTCTGGTACTTACTGAAAGAAGTGTTATTCTATACAGGCTGGACATAGGCCGCATTCAACAATTTTGTTGAGATGCCAAAAAGTTGTTTAGCTTCTCTACAAACTTCTGTTGCGCGGGGCAGGGACATTACTCCGCAGGACATAAGTCCATAATGGAATTATGTTCCACTTATGGGGGACATTAGTCCGTAAATCGATTTTGGACTTAAGTCCCACTTTGTTGGGACATAAGCCGCAAAAAATAATTCTGGATTTATGTCCCATTTCTTAATATGTTTTGATTGAAAACAGGTTAAAAAAAGGATGCTTTTTGACGAGTTTTTATGCTCTTGAAAATACGTTGTCTAAAGAATCGAAGTGATTTCATTCCTCCTATTCGGTTTTTTCTCTGCTTTGATATGCAAACAATTTACTCTCAAACGAATAAATTGGCTTCAATAATTTGAATCATATGTAGGTACATATATTTCTCCTGACTTGCTACTCGTTAGAGAGGAAAAAAAGGATATGGTGCCGTGTCATATGACCATGTGTCATATGACACATTGTGAAAGTGTCATATAGCCATCCATATTGGAACATAAGGCTATTTGTCACTTTTCTAAAGCGTTATTTGGCCATATTTACCATATGGTCACTACAGAGAGAATCACTAATTTTCTATAAAAATTTTTAGTTTATTTACTTGATATGAAATTTAAATTAAAGAAAAAATAATTACCGTTATTCGCGAAAAGTGAAGCGAGCGGAAACAGAATGTTTTCCCAAGAGATATAAAGATATGGACGATTTTTTTTATTTTCACACCATAAATTGATTCTCTGTGGGGCAAACAAATTTTTCCGCTGCGCGAATGACGATTATTTTATTGTCAAAAATCAAATTTTAAATCAAATAAATGAATGAAATCTACATCATGCAAAAATAACAACGCAATTCTATAAAAAATTTACACAGGATTTTTTTTTTCAAAAGTATTCAGTGTTGAAATACATTTATATAATGTATGTACAAATATCAACTTTAAATTTCTTGATTAATGAATATTTGTCTTGTTTCAATTCCTTTTTAAATATACTTTTTCGTTATTTATAAATCTTTTCTTATTTAAACTTTGGAATTTTCAAAGTTATTTTTTCAAGAAGAAAAATTGATTACAAGTGTCATTTGACCAATTGACAAAAAGTCGCAAATAAATCTCGACTGAAAAGGTAAAGTATCTAAGTCGAGTTAAGATATTTTGCGTTTTTTTGTGGAATCTAATTGCCATTCCAACGGACTACAGTTCTGTCTTATCGGCATTATTCAATCTCACTCCTTGGCTTTTTTAT
Source organism: Sphaerophoria rueppellii (assembly GCA_920937365.1). Taxonomy (NCBI): domain Eukaryota; kingdom Metazoa; phylum Arthropoda; class Insecta; order Diptera; family Syrphidae; genus Sphaerophoria; species Sphaerophoria rueppellii. The sequence goes on from CAKKXW010000002.1 coordinate 207,903, forward strand.
AGACAGAAACAACTCCATCTTATGTTCAAAAGACACATCTCTGCACGAGGTAAAATATCTTAAGTCCACATAAGATCTTGTGTTCTTCTTTATCTTAAAACCTAAACTAGACTTAAGATTGTTTTGGTTCAAGACTTTTTACATTTTTGTGAAATCCAACAACATATTAAGTTGACTTAAGATGTTTTCGCACGTACAAACAGAAGCAAAAGTAATCCTCAAGTCGACATAAGATGAAAAACGTAACAAAATTCGGGAAAAGCGTAAAAAGGCAATATATCTTATGTCAACATAAAATGATTTTTTGAATTTTTAACTGAATTTTGTTCTCTCCCTAAGTAGACATAAGATATTTTACCGTTTGCAAAAGTAGTTAAATTCACATTGTAACGATAACATAAGATATTACTTTTCATTAGTTTGATCCTTGATTTCTTTTACTGCGAACGTTTTCTTTCAAGTGAATAACTTAAAATTTCAGTTGTTTTTTTTTTTCATATTGTGATTCAAATAGTGTTGTTTTATATCATTAAACAAAAGAAAAGGTATGTTCATATTTATTGTTCATTATAAGAGTATAGCAACTCACGTGCTGCGGCGATTTTGCGATTTTTGACGATGACGGAGCGGATCCTAACTACTGTCCTTTCTCCGAGGAAGATAAAAGTTTCTCGCACAGTATTTTCCAGAAAGAAAGCGAAAATGTTGATCCTCAACTAGGGCAAATGGGTAATGAAGTTGAAAGGCAACTTAATAGATCGTCTGAGATGGACACGTCTTCAGCGAGTGGGGAGAAAAAGTCTGAAACACCAAAGTCAAGAAAATGAAGAGGAATCAAGGTAAGAAGTACGTTACTAGAACTGGAGCTAAAAAAAGTAAGGAGCTTGAACGTTGCCGAAAAAATTGCAAGAATTTAATTAGTAACCGAAACCCAATGGACATTTTTAAGGCTTATTGGAATCTGGGAAGCCATTAACGAAGAATTTGTTTCCTTGCTGGCTTAATTGAGGTTGTGCCGAAAAAAAAATTGTCGTGTAAGGGATTCCGGCACCCGAGGCCATCGCAACCGTTTATACTCAAATCAAAGGGCACGGTAGTCCCAGCCAAGTTCTAGCATTACTCCCTTTTTACAGGATCGAACTCAAGCACTTTTTTAACCCATAGAGTTAGAAGCTTTAAATTTGAATTACGTACTAACAACATGGGCACAAAGGCCCTGTGAAAAACATAATTTTTTAGAACCACTACTTTCTGAGATATTGAACAATAAAAATTACAAAAACCGTAATTGACTCACTGACTTACTGATCATCAAAATTATGAAGCACTTCTAACAATAGCAATGAAATTTAGTACAATGGTAGGTTTTCGGGGGTATACAAAGGAAAAAATCGAATATTTCAATTTGCTCATTCAGGGGGCGTGGAATCCGCCACTTTCTAAAACTGGTCGTAGGATCATGAAATTCGGAATTCTAATAGGGTTTTGGTATATTAGGTATATTGGTATATTAGGTAAAACTAAACTGTTCATCTCTCTTAATTATTAGTATCTACTTTTCAAAATCAAATGTGATTCTATTCTATTTTTTTTTTTATTCAATGTTTTGTTTTTTGTTTACGTATAATGGATAAATAAAGCATATCATTTTAAAACAATTGAAATAAAAATCACAAAATACCATCTTAAGTATGTATTTTTTTCCTTCATGCACATGCAATTCATCTTAATTGAACATAAGAATTTAAAACGTCATTCAAAAACGCGAAGCAAGATATCTTATCTCAACTTAAGATTTCGTAAATTGATATAAAACACAATTTAATGAAAATCAAAAACATCTTAAGTCAAATTTTTCCTAATAACTGGCGCAATATTTAAAATATCTTTTTGAAATTAGTTTTATAAACAAATCATATAATTTTACCTTTAAAAGATGTATTCTATTAAGCATATACTTTAAAGATTTTTTGGGAGCCACCTGTAAAGTGTTTTTTTGCTTTCCTGAAAAATCGTGAAAATTGACATAAGATACTTTACCTTTTCAGTCGAGATATGCCTATATAACACTTTCACAACGTGTTATATGATCATATTTCGAGATATGGCCTAATGACATATGACCATATGACCCGGACACATAATTAATAGCAAGTCAGAAAAAATGAATGTAAATTAATTTCTGACCATAAAGGCTCAAAGTTAAAAATAAATTAATTATTTTCTTCATAAAAATAAAATATATGGACTTATGTCCCATTTATCAAACAAAAGTTGCGGAATTATGTCACAACAAAGTGGGACTTAAGTCCAAAATCGATTTACGGACTAATGTCCCACCTAAGTGGGACATAATTCCAATTTGGACTTATGACCCGTGGAGTTATATACCTGCCCCCTGTTGCGCAGCTAGATTTCCATCGTTCTATACTGGGTCAGGCTTCGTGGTTAAAGACCCTCTGGAGTATGGACACATTATTATTGTCAATTCGGTCTACATTATCTTGGTCATTGAAAATTGAGTCTTGGTAATAGTCAACCCAATCCTTTGACTTGCTTTCTTCCACCCATATCATGCAGATGAGTAATCGCCCTCTCAAGCAGCTCAAGTTCCGCATTGTCGTTGTGATGTTATAACACTTCAATGGTTGGAGCTAAGAAAACACCGCGAATTCGCAGTTGTTCGGTTTCCATCATGCAGTTGCCTTCCAAGCCGGGACCTATTGTGACCCTCTAATTCAAACAATCCGGAGTCAAGACTTATTTTTGAATTATTTTCCAACACAGATTGTTGTCATATTTTTCCTTTTCAGCTCGTACAAAAATAAATAAATTTTTCTACTCCAAAAACATTGCGGATAAAACGTGTCCCGCATGCATAAAATCAAGCCTAATACCTAATCTACTTCCACTTCCCCTTCACATTTTCTGTTTTTACATTATTAGGCAATAAAACAATGTAAGCCCTCTGAAAATATTGTCGTGCTTTGGTCCTGGTTCAAAGTCCAATGACTACAATGGCTCGGTCGGCCGAACTACCCAAAATCGATTAGCACATAATTCCACTTGACGCAAAGCCTCTGCTTTGTTGCAAACACAGTTCTCTCAATCCAATATTTACTGTGGCTGTAGCAGAAGTCTTGTTTATTAGGCAATACGTGCCAGGCTTCGGGCATCTGTTACATTGTCATACGTGTATAAGGACACGATAAACATAAAACAGAAGGCCGAAGGCACTGAAGTGTCTGATTATGAGAAGAGAACCACGAGGCTACTCGTAATTCATACATGAGATAGTATTAAGAGTTTTATTTCCATGAAGAGGACTACTGCTGGTTGCAATAACCACTTAAAGGGCTTTAAACGTTGGACACATTTTTCGGGATCTGTATTCTAAGCCATGGTTGGCGTTGCAATATAACAACATTGTTGCAATCAAAACTCAGCTTTTTTTGCAACTAAAAAAAAACAAAATAAACCACTCGAGTGCAAATGCAAGCGTTAAAGTGTCAAACACAACTTGAATGCTCTTGAAAACTTTTCAATTGGTTAACCAACTGCAAGGGAATAAAGAACGAACTTGTTGTCTGGATCTGATGGTCGAGAGCTAATTGTTTTCTGTCAGATGTTTTTGTCAATAATAATCTACTTTCGTCCTCTTCAACTTTCTCAATGTTTTTGAAGTCAACTTTTTGATGTAAAAATTACAAAAATGAGGAGTAGATGGATGCACTTTGCTACAAGAGCCAACATTTTGTGGTGCTGTAGGGAAAGGGATAGTGAGAGGATGGATAGGAGTTTGTACGTTATGAAGAAGTTTTGTGCTCAATTTATTGAGGGGGTTATGCAGTTTCATCAGAAATTGGAATTATAATGAATTCACAAGCTCGTATTTGCCATCATGGAAGATATAATGAATTTTATCAGGTTTTCGTCAATTAAACTTAAAATTTAAATTGGAAAACTTCCTAAATGGATTTTCAGGAAAGTTTAGTTCATTTTGACTGGAAAATGTATTCAATGATGTTTGTTTAGCAATGACAATAGGTTTTGGAAAGCTTTAACATATAAAAAGATGATTTGAATTGAATTGAAAATGAAACGAATGTTTTTTATCGATGAAAAGGTCTTCTCAAAGTCATGGAGTTAATAAATTGTAAATTCCTGTTTTCTCTTTCCTTATTAGAGTGATCGATTCCTTTGTCAATTCTAAATGATCAAAAAGCTGAAAATGCAGTTCATTAAACAAAATGAATCAACGAAGGCAAAAAGTCATTTCTATGGTTACACAAAGACCTGATGAGCTCTAATCCGTTGATTTATAGTCGAATAGCTTTTAGGAACGTTTTTTGGTGCGTTAAAGATGCTTCAGATTTAACCAACTAACATCCCATCAATTTGTAAAACACAGCATCCATCGAGAGGACATCATTAATCCTTTTCGGTGCAGATTTGTAGGTATTATGCGTTCAATTGAGTAATCACACTTGGAATAGCCCAACCGAATAGAACTCTGAACCGAACGCACTCTCAAGTTCCTGTTCCATGAAGTGTCCCAAAACATTCAATTACACAGCACTTTGTGCTGCCAGTTCGTAGTCGTCATCGTCGTCGTTTGAACATAAATTCAATTAAATAATTGCAGTTCAATGATTTTAATTATATAAGCTCTGAGTTGAGGACCATTGATTGTCGGAATATCTTATTGTACTCAGCATGGAGTGAGCTTTTAATTCTGACATAGTCTGGGGATTTTTGCGATAGCATTGTTGCAAATAGTGTTACAGGGGGAGGATTACACTGTAATCCACAGTGTGACAGTTTGTTGTGGGGCTCTAAAATAAAATGGCAATTAATGAAATTACAATAAGCTTTAGCTGTCAAATAGTTAATGGTGATGGGGAAGGAGAGTATAATGAGGGAATAAAGTGATTTGAATTTGTATAGCTTCCTGACTTTGGTGTATTGTTGTTCGTTTGTGGTTTTTGTTTAAATACTGCACAAGAACACTTCAAAGGATTGCAAGCAAGGATCACCTTATTTGAGGTGATGGGCCGTTAATAAATTAATTAGCGAGTTGCGGTTGCTTTGATTATCTTTGGTTGTGGGTTGTGGCTTTTTATGATAAGGTCTTACCGTGACTAATGGTTTTCGGTATCATTTGTCAGATCAAAAGATTAGTCTGCTGTCAATCTGCTCAATTCAATCGGGGTGGTTTTGTTTAAACAAAATTGTAGGGTACGACGAGTTTGAGGCATTCTCAAGTTGATCAACCTTTCCACATCCATAGCAGCAAATTGTGAAATAAAAGTCCTCAAAACTATTTCCTTTTAAACTTTGCACTCAATTTTTTGCTGAACTCATCCTCCTTTTCATTTCGTAATTTTACTTAGCTGTAAAGAGAAGTGCCGAGGTGTGAAAAATAGTCCTCTTTGAAAATTAAATATTACTTTATTAATTTCGTATGCATAATGAGCCCAATGACGCGATGTCGCCAAAAATGTCGCAAGATGTTTGGGTTTCTTAAGACGGTGCAAGACATTTTTCTCCCCGTCTGATCTGGCTATTATCTATAAAACCTATATCCGTCCAAAGCTTGAGTACAATTCACATCTCTGGGCTGGTGCTCCAGCTACTTACTTAAGCCTCTTGTATGGAATACAAAAAAGAGCTGTAAGAATGATTGGTGATAGAGAGATCACTAACTCATTCACTTCATTGGAACACCGTCGTAACGTTTCGTGTCTCTCCTTGTTTTATCGTTACTTCTACGGTAATTGCTCTAGTGAAATAGCCAGTTGCATTCCTCCCCTTAAACAATTCAACCGTAATACTGGCGCTTCAAGGAATGCTCAGTCGTACGCTCAAGTATAGAGAATCGTTCTTTAGTCGTACTACGCGAATGTGGAACTCTCTTCCACACTCTGTCTTTCCCGATCATTGCAGTGTACAGGAATTTAAGACCAATGTACACCGGCACCTCCTCTCCAACCCCTACCCTCTTTCCTAAAGCACTCACTGTGTCTATGGCATAATAAGGGTATAAAAACCCCTTGAGTGTGTGCATATTATAAAAAAAAAGGTAAAAAACCAAAAACAAAAGTAACAAAAAAATATTTCAGAATGTAAACCAAGATTGTTAAAAAAAATTATTCGTCCTTGTTCCACTTTTCTTCTTAGTAAGTAAATCACGTCTGTACTCATACTCCCATGTTGAGTTGTAAAATAAAGTCCCGTACCGCTGCTGTATTTTGTGTCCGTGCCTTGAAACTATTTCTAAATAAAATTTGTAATTGTGGTTCTGGTGTTTTTTTTTTTCATTCGTTGGAATTATTATGGAAATGAAAATGAAAATGCAATTTATCGCAGTTAAAAAGGATGACTGGCGTTGCTGGAAGGCGAATAAGCAAACCACCCCACATCCGCGGAAAAAGGTGTGTTCCTGATAAAATTCAAGAACAAGAAAAAAATGTGGCAGGGAAGGGTATACTGAGGGAAAGTTATGACTTTAATGAAATTTGAGAAATATGAATTGTAGTGTGTATGATACGGACCTAAGGGGTGTGCATGTGCACAAAAAAAGCAACAACTGAAACTGATGGTTTCCAGAAACGCCTCAGCGAGAGATAATGGATTTTAACTCCGCTGAGTTAAACTTTACTTAAGGTTTTTGTTTTTTCGAATAACTGCATATGGAGAGGGAGTGAAAGCAATAAGGTGCAAAGCGAAACTCACATTTGTTTTTAAGAATTTTGTATTCAGCGTACTTTTCCACATTTTAAGACTTCAATTTCTAAATCGTTTAGACCTGCAGATGGGAAATCAAGGCAAATCCTTTGACCTACTTTATATTAATGATCCAGCTTATCTGTTAACCAACTTTGCTCGATTTATTAGAAACAATTTTGTAACATGTTACTTTGTATCCCCAAACTGTAGCTTACAAAAATGTAAACAAAATTGATTACCTCTATATATCTCTCAAGGACTTTTCAACTATACTCCACTTACAGAAGAATAAAATTCTTAAAACAAAAGAAATGACACAAAGCAATCTCAAGCAATCTCGTCGAAATACCATATCCACATGAAGGGTCGTCTTGCAAGGAAAAGGAAATACCCTCAACCTCGTCGTCGTGGAACCATTCCAACTCACAAGCAAATAAAACAACAACAACACAAAATGCAAGACCAGGGAAAAAAGGGAATGTTGAAAAATGTTCGTATCCTTGTAACGTATTAATTCAAAATGACAAATGCTTGTGGAATTGGTTATCACCAAACACTCGATTTTGTCTCTGATTTACACCTTATTCCTCGGGTTGTTCGGGCAGCATATAAAAATAACTTACGAACACAGCAACAAATTTATATCCACTTTGTCTCTTTTTACGGGTCTCGGAACCATCTAAAAAAATTACAATCCAAATTGGATTATGTATGGCAGAAGGGCTCTTCGGATTGGATGAAATGCGATTGCATCCATCATCGATATTTTTGTGGGAGATGGTTGCGGCAACGACAAGGACCAAGGATGCAGACAAAAGATAGCGACTTTTATCCCATTTCGTTGAAATTCTATCACGGGAAAGGCCGTGTCCTATCGTTTCGAATCGCAGGCTCTTCTCGAAATTTATTCATGACTTTGATCTATCAACACAAATCGAACACCAACCCTCTCAGTGGCAGAAAGCAGACTTCAAGTGTCGCACTTTTACCAAATACAGCTCTGAAATGAAATGGATTTTTATCTTTTTTCACTGGGATCGACTTGAGGACTCGTACTGATTTAGGGAATAAGTGTGAATTATTTACTGTTCTGCCATACAAATGGCCGCGTCCATAGTAATAAATTTGTGTTCATGTCTGGTATTCATCGGCAGTGACGTAAATTCGTGTTGATTCTAATTTAATATAGTACCCGAGTCGCTACTCCGACAGTGCGCTTCCTAAAGGACACTAAATTTAATTACGAGATAAAAATGGGGTATTCAACTTTGATAGTGAATGTCAATGTGTATGTTGATGTGTTAAACAATTAAATTAGTGAAGAACTGTCTGCAACAATACCCAGCTACATTGTGCCAATATTGTTCAAGGAACGATGTCTAGAATCTATCTCATTTTCCAATATAGCTTAATTAATTTGCTTAGTTAATTAATTAACTTTCTATCATCGAATTAACAACAATACAAATTATTTCCAAAGTCGATAAAAGACAACCTAATTCAAAAGAATATCTTTGTCTTAGGTGAAGATCCCAGTAGACCACCTTTTTCAATCGATATTTCGAACACATATACACACCAACCAGACTACCAATGTCCTTATTTCGAATTCAATCAAATGAACAGCACATAGAAATAGAGCAGACGGCCGTCATCGTGAATTAAGATGGTCTCCACTGAATTGTGTTCTCAAACAAATAAATTATTGAGCAACAACACAAACTTCCATGCTCTTAATGATAATTGCCCATGCATGTTCTATACAATATCTAATCGTGTGCTGTGCTAGTATGCTCCCAATCCCAACTCCAACTTAAAGGTAAAAATCGGCACATATACAAACCCAAGACAAGACCAACCTTCACCTCGTTTGTTCGTTTTGGAAATTATTAATGTGACAGTTAAATCGCGTGTTTAGAACAAACCATCGTTACCGAGTCTTCGGCTTTGTCTTCATCCTAGTCTTACAACTGTTGTAAGTATCAAGGATAAAAAATAAGGTGCCACCATTCCACACAAGCCCAACCGAATGGCATATTTGTACAATGAATGTAAATTTATTCTTGCTATCAGGGGAGCATTTTTGATCGAACAGCGTGCTTTCTTCTCAAATTTTGATATCTGGTGTTGGGGGAAAATTCAAATGAATCATTTCAATTCACTTCAAGTGGTTTTCGCTGAAAGGTGGTGTTGGTGTGTGTTTATTTCTTGATTCTGTCTAGAAATAGAAAAATGAGGAGGAAGAGCGAATTTCAAATTTGCATATAGTTATATGTGTGTCTTGATATTTTATTAAATTTATTATTAAGTTACAAATATTGCAAATAATACAATTTTTTACCAAAATGTTTACACCCAAAAAAGATCCCACAAAAAACTCAGAAGTCAGTTTGGAGCTTTGTTTTTAAAGGGTTTTCCAATAAGAGGTGTTATTTTGAATTGCTATTTCGGTAGCTGTCACTTTTGTAGCTGTTATTTTTTGACATTTGACTAGTAGAAACTACGCCATTAAAAGAAATGGAACAATACACGCTTCAACAACGCATTGATATTATTAAAATGCACTATACAAATGGTGCTACGTGATACACAAGCAATGAAACCATCGATCTTTTACGGGAAAAGTTTCCGAACCGTGTTATCTCTCAAAGAGGTGATCACAATTGGCCACCGAGATCTTGTGATTTAACACCTTGCGACTTCTTCCTTTGGGGCCAGGTGAAAGATATGGTCTACGCCAACAGCCCAGCGTCGATTCAAGACCTCAAAGATGGAATTCGTGAGGCTATCGAGGACATAGGGCAGCCACCTCTGCAATTTGGTTATGGAAAATTTCATGAAAAGGATATGGTCCTGTAAGCGTAGTCGTGGCGGCCATTTGCCTGATGTTGTGTTCCATTATTAACAACATACCTTCCTCTTTATAATGACATAAGCATCCGATCATCTATCTCAAATGCCATTTTTCTTTGAATATCAAAATAACACCTCTTATTGGAAAACCCTTTATATTTGGGGAGTACTATCAAGATTGGTTCTCCGCTTGGTTTGACAGAAGATCCACACACAATACAAACTTATGTAAAAAAAACTGCTTCTGTGAAAATTCTCATGATGGCACCACCGTAGTTTCCCATCTTGAGACTACTCCCCAAATATATATACAAAGGTTTGGAGAACCACATACGAATCAAAAACTGATTTTCAATTGAATTGAATTCTTAATAAAAAGTATGCAACAATATTTGTTCATGTCGCTCAAAAGTATGCAGTGACAAGATTCTCAATAAATGTCTACTTTTCAAACAATCCCTTGATGTTAAGGAACTTTTGCATTAAATCTTAAATAAAAATAACTCGCAAGTAAAAACACCGGGATCCTTGAACTTTCATCATGACGTTGACATTCAACAGTTTGTCCTGCAACGTAAGTGCCCTCAGTAAAATAATTTGCAATTCGTTAACCGCCCCGGAAATAGGATCCCATCAAAATGGGTGTGCCTCAATTTCCTGGTCAGAATTGGAATAAACTTTCCCTCTATTCCTTACATTCGATACTAGACACACTCAATTTTCATCCTTTTCCGAATTGAAAATCTCAAAAAAAAAATCACAAACCAGCCAAAACATCGATTCACGAAGGACATTCGAAATTCAGAGAAAATGGAATAGGAAATGAGAAATCCAAGAAATTGGCAATCCTGGATACTTGAAACACACCAATCTTAGACTGCATGATAAAGCTTATTACGTTGTTTCCTACTTCGGTTAAGATTGTTGTTTCTTATATCACTTTTTATGCCATCGATTGTCATCAGATGATTCTTCTCCATGTGGTCGTCTCAAGTTGAGGAACGAAACATGAAAAAAGGTAAAATATTCATCCACCCTCACTTGAGCTTAACCCCGTTCTTATGTGTTTGCACACTTCTGCGACTCAAACAAATTCCTCTCAACCACTTCGACTATACACTGACATTTTTCTTCGACAAGCAAATTGAAAAGTACACAGACAAACACTTGATTGAAGGAAAATTCGACAAAAGTGATGGACAAACAAATAGGGGTGCCTGATGAGAAATGGAGCAAGCTTACCTACTCATCATCGTGCAAATATTTTGATTCCTGGTTCCAGCCCGTTCTACCAAGTAGATGTCTCTATTTATGGTTGCTCTTATTCATCTCCCACTTACAGCTTTTCTACCCAACCATAGCACGTAGGTAAAATGCACATAATTGTGCGAGAAATTGGAACACACACAATTTCCCACCATTTTGCTCAAGACCAGAAGAACTCTACTTCTTGCTGCAACATGAAATTGGCCATTTCGGAAATTGGTCGTTTCCAAGGAGAGGATGAATCTTAACGCCATTCCATTAATGTCACCCTCATTCGGAAGAGCAATTTAAAACGAAAACTTTGTATAAAAAGACACCGACTTCCTTGAATCTGCAACTGCAACTATCCCCTTTTATTATTATTATCAATGCATACAAATGTTGACTAAGGATGTGCACGTGATGAAAGCATCAAACATCAAAGTTGATCAGTCAATATTGACCCAGATCCTAGATTCCCACATCATCTTAGTGTTTTTTTTTTTTTTAAGTTTACCCAGCTAATCATCATTGATTGTGGTTGCATTACAAAGACTTTCTTGAAGAAGAATTTGTTCAACCGTTTGCTAAAAGCTGTACACTTTGTAATTTTCAATCTTTCACTTTCAGAATTGAAAGAAGACATTGGAAATGAAAGAGCAAAGCATGAGTATCAAAAAACTAATTGAATTGAGAATGAGTGGTCTCTGATGCTTCTGATGCTGATGTCTATACTTTGTGCTGTAAAGGCGAACTAATGTTTGACCTAGATGTTTCTTTAATGACCACATCATAGCTCCCACACTGAACTAGATCAATCTAGAGTGGAGACACTCACAGCAAGGACTCTTTTTTCTAGGTTAGGAATTGGCAGTTTGTAAGGTGTAGATAATCCAATAAGGACCTTGCATGAGTATCAAAAACCTTGCACTAGTTGCGAAAGCTACTTTTTCTGTGATGGTCATTGGGTAAAGGGGATATAGAGCTTGATATCATACTATTAATTTGGTCTGATTAAGGTTGAGCGATGATATTTAAAGTGGACACGTACGTGTATTGCAATCAAAGGGCTTTGAAAAAGTCTTTGTTAGTTATTTATGTTCTACTTCCTTGCCACAAGGATTTCTTTACTATATTTTCAAATTCAATGTTCGCTTAATTTGTGTCAATGGCCAACATACATAATATAGGAGTATAAGGAAAAGCATAAATAGCCTTGATTTATTGATTCTAAAAAACTTGGAATGATTGGAAGAAGTGGATTTACGAAGTTTGCATCTGAAGCAAAACAGGCAATACATTTATTTGCACATTCAACCAGGCCAAGAAATCGGAAAAATATAATGAAGTCATCTATTAACTTAATGTTACCAAGTCATCTGTTAACAAAATCTTAAAACTTTTTTGCAACGTTCAATCAATATCAACACTTTCTGTTTGTCAAGTTCACATTCGTTAATTATAGTCATCATTATTCGTCAATATGATTAGTATTATGGCTCTTCTCATTTCTTTAACCCTATTGTTATCCTACATAATTGTTTGTGAAACATTGTTTATAGTAGCCTAACCTTAAAAGTGTTGTCAACACGAATATGAAACATCCCTTGACAATTTTTCTCCTGAAACTATATATTGAATCTTATTAAACTTTGAATACAAAATAAACTTTCGTAATTGAAATCAAGAAAAAGAATAGAGACCCTTTTTTTTGACAATTTGACCCAACAGACTGATGATGGAATAGAATTCTATCAAACCCTTTTTTCCGAACTCACTCATATTTAAAGTAACTTTTTTCTCCTTTCAACTAAAGTAACAAAAGCCTAAGAAAGTTCCCTTAAGCCCACGGGAGCCCTTTTAAATAGTTAAATCTCATTTCAATTTTGTTGGCCTTTTCTTCTTCTCAAGAATGCTGATGAAACTGGGTTGCCATATATCTTTACATTTACCTTAGACATCAACACTTATTCTCAAGTTTTCAACAAAATTGATGTCCTTAATAAGGAACTTAAAAACGTTCCAGATATTAATTAGAGGAGTTTTTTCTGAATTTCGTGTTATCATTGTATTAAAAATTAAAAGTAAAAAAGGCAAACAATACCATCTTGACGGCAATACCTAACTTTTATTAAGGCACTAGCATATTTACCTTTTCTACTTCGTTTTTTTTTTTATGTTTCGACTAACCTATTGTATCCTGAAAATAACATCCTATATGTGTTTGACACACATCGTACACTAAAGTAATTTTTTCGAAATTTGACAACTGTGAGTTGTGAGTGGAAGAGTAAACAACACACTCTTTTGTGCAAAGGATGTCGACCTGACGAGAAACGAAAGACGACAAAACCATCGTACCATGCATTCTGGTTGGGAAATTGTGTCAAATTGGTTTTGACATACTCCCCAAGGATTCGAAGGGCTCAATGTCAATGAATTGCATTTTTTTCGTCTCGTTTTCCTTCTTAAGCCAACCTTTACTATATATATATAAAAACGACAAGGACCATGTCAGTCAGTCCTTCAGGTTATGTGGAGTGGTGTGATATTTATGTTTTACGGTGTTTTACTTTTCCCCATCCCATTTGCTTTGAAAGAAGTTTGCTTCACATTTTGCGCTTCATAAAGCAGTTTTACTCCCACATCCCACTTCGTGTTGGAGTTGCAAGGGTGGTGCATGCCAAAGCTTACAAAACATCAGTGTAAAAGTATATTGCAAGTCCCCCAACGAGATGCTCTCAGCCTCCCTTGAGATGGTCGTAAATTGCAATTTTATAAATTTGTTATGATGATGATGACGATGATGGAGACGGAAGAACAAACTGCAAAACAGAGAAACAGAGAAGGAGAGTTTTATTTTTGAAAAAAACATTTCGTTGATTTGATGGTAAAACGTCAAAATCGTTCCAGCGATATGAACGATGGATATAAACTTGAGGAAATGGATACCCTTGCCATATTATACCTATCGATTGATATAACAAGTCTAGGGTAGAGCGGATAGGATAAACATTGATGGAATGAAGGAGTTTAATTATTAATCGGGTTACTCTATGTATCGCTAAGAGAATAAAAACAAACAGAAAATAAACTTCTTAAAGCTCCCAGAAGAAGTCCAATTTAGTTAATGGCTGGTCACATTTATTGAATGGAATTTTATGATCGTCAATTTTGTGGTTTACTGGTGCATAATTTATATCTCAAAGATTGGCTTTTCGCTTGATTCTTCTTAGTTTTATGGATAGTTAACTTTGATGACAACGATGAGTGGTGGTACGAGGTATGAGGTTTGCTTACTGTTAATTATATATGATTTATTTTCTTGGGTCGGACAGTTTATTATAGTCATTATTCCTTAGAGATTTCCTGCTCTTTAATCAATTTTTTGAGAAATAATTAATTACGATTGATGAAAAGGGAAATTTAATTCATAATGAGAGCCTGAAAACTATAATAACGAACATTTTTCTTACTCACTATGGTAAATTCTTATCAAACAATTAAACACCATATTTCGTTTTTAACTGAACCGTTAAGAAGAAGAAGTGGTAGGTGACACGATCAATGTTAATGATTTTGACTCCCTTTTCCACGTTTAACTTGCAAATTCTGTGTTGCAATTTAGCTTTTTTATACCTCAACGCTCAATTATTTTTCGTCTTGTTATTTACCGGAAGAGAAGACACAGTTTTTGAAAACAGTTAAATGCAATACAATTCGCGTGAATTTCACTTTCTTGCATGAACAATTTGAAATTGACTGATTTTGATTTCCTAAAAGAACAACTGCTTATATAGAAATATTTGAACGAAGAATTTTAATGCTTCGTTCTCCATGATTCTCAGCGCTTGGTTTCTCATAAAATTTTTGTTTTTGAAAAAGGATGTGGATTGTGGACTAATTCAGGGCTCTTCACAAATCTTCTTAATTCTTATAACTTTGAGTTACGTAAAGGAGTAGATTGTCATGAAAAAAGGAAGGACTTCTTCCGGGCAAAAGTACTGCGGGGAGGTACTTTCCGGCCTTTCGTTTTCCAGTTCTCAACCGGAACCAGCAAGATTTTGACTATGTGTAACACTCCGCTAAGCACGAAATGCTATTCATACAATTAAATTCCTGCAGATTTTGTATTTTACTTTGATGAAATCTCTTATCTCGTATCTGTTTTACGCTTTAGGATGCAAGATGTTTGTGCAACGAAGCCATTGTCAAACCCGGACTTGAGCCCCACCTTTAAAAACATAAATTTCTAAATATTTTAACTCGATAACATGGGTATTAAGGTCTGCAAAACAGTGTAATGCTTCATTAAATTTCAAAAAAATCAAACAAAACAAGCCCCATTTTTGTAATAAGGTTGCTTTTTATTTATACGAAAACTTTTTTGTTGTATTTTTGAGCTATGAAAAACTTTCATTAAGAAAAGTCAAAAGCACGGTGAATGAACCAAGGCAATAGGATATTCCAACATCTGAACGACAAACAACAAAAAAAAGTAGGTACTTCCAGTTGTCATTGAAAAAAGCAGCAGTTTACGAGACACATTATGTCCTGCAACTACCAAAATGTCCAATTCCAAACCTCTGTTTTGTTTCCTTCCGAGGCAGAGAAACCTAAATTATCCAAATATTTATTTAATTTATGGCTAAGGAAGTGTAATAACTTTGAGTTTTTTTTTTTCGTCTTTGTGTTCCTCGGATCAAGGATATAAATTTATTGCGTAGGACCTAGAAGACCAAGGCTCTCCATGTTCATGTTCAAGAGCTATCAGGGTTGGTTTCTATATTGAGGCGTGTTGGTAGGTGCTTGAAAGTATTTCTGCAATAAACTTTTTTTTTATGTATGAGTTTGAGCAGCTATGCCAACAGCAGCTTATTATGATGTTATGAAGGTAATTTAGTGACAGGATATTACTGGGAGGAGTACACAGAACACAGAAGTGCTTAAGGCAAAACGTGTCATGATGGGGTCATTATTGGGATTGGGAGTGAGGAGTACATTAAATAAAACTGTTAACAAGGAAGTAGGCAGGATTGGGTGTTAAAAAGTATATTTTTCTTTTGGTTATGGTTGTGTTTTTGGAAAATAATTTATGTTATGGTTTGCTTGTAGTGTTTCGATGTTCTCTTAACTTCAAAAAGTTTTTTTAAGTCGTTGTTCTAGCAAATCAATATTTAAATCTGTAAATTAGAGAATCTTCTAAGATTAATGGAGTCCATTACTCCAACCTAATATTAGTAGGTTTAGCACCCTTTCTATAAGAACACGACTTTTTTCTTGTCCCAAGAGCATTTACTTCAAAATTTTATACATATGACTATACGTCTACACCCAGACACCGAACACAGTGCTTTTTTAAGCCAACTTTTCAATGCTGGTCTAGGTTTTTATCCTTGTTAAATGAATATTTATGAGGCAAAGGCCTTGTTTCACTTTCAGTTGTTGTAAGTGTAACGAAAGGAGTTCCTTCATATCTGATGAGGCTCCCTTCAACACACTATCGGTCCGTCTACCA
Source organism: Sphaerophoria rueppellii (assembly GCA_920937365.1). Taxonomy (NCBI): domain Eukaryota; kingdom Metazoa; phylum Arthropoda; class Insecta; order Diptera; family Syrphidae; genus Sphaerophoria; species Sphaerophoria rueppellii. Next base: position 224,248 of record CAKKXW010000002.1, read on the forward strand.
AAAACATATAAAACCTAATTAGTTAAAAGCTTACTCCATTGCACATCGGTTTTTTTGTGAAAGGGATCCTCCTCTACGGTACTACAATTTGCAAACGACTTTGCACTCTCAATTGCTGACCAAAAGCCAAAAAAAGGTCTGTGGCCTGACAACCACACAAAATTGGGCTTGGGTGCGGTTTTATTGGCACATGAGACGAGCTGAAAGAACAGCCAACCTAGCTATAGTGATAGGGACTCTGGCCTTATTCTCTAAAATAAGTTACCTTCTTCCTTGCGGTTCCACATTGCTGCAGCACAAAGTGCTAGAGTATCTTTGCAGCAGAACACAAAAAATACAAATTTGCTCGGAATTTGTCTGCAGAAAGTTTGATATCTTCATTTGTGCGAATTGCATCTCTTAAAAAACGAACTCATATCTCGTACCCTATCTGTGCATGTGCACACATTGGAACACTTTGTTTATCCTAAAGCAGCAGCCGAATGAATCTGTTGAGGATTTAATCTAGCCGTTTTAGTCCTTTTTGATTTTACAGTGTATGCTTTTGAGGTATGTTTGCGTACGACTTAAACTTCCATAGTGTCTATCAAAAAAAGGTACACCATAAGGAAATGAAAATACGGCAGCAGTGACAAGAAATTTACGGAGACTTTTTTCTAGGTTTTGGTACGAGTCTTGTGTTCATGAAAAGAGTTTCAAAAGATTTTTAAAATTGTCAATAGGAAAACAGGTCGAGCGTTTACTACGCGCAACTCTGTACAACTTGCAACTTTGACACTTTGTTTGTTATTTCCATTCATTTTCCCAGTTTGATGAAAGAATCCCAAAGCATTCGAATTTTAAGGACTCGAATACTGGAGACGACGATGGCGACCGAGCAAAAATGCTATGTGAGTAAAAACCGACATTTCGCAGTTGAATACATTTTCGTTCGCTCATGCAAGAAGATGTGTCGTTCATCGGTTGGTCTATCTTCTCTGTTTGAAGGTAATTTTCTATGCAGACATCGAAAAACTGTGTGTCTGCAGATGCAGTGAAGTGGTTAGGTTGTGTTCTCGGCTCCAATTGAAGAAGATATTTGATTGAACAAGAATTGAGTGCCAAAATAGTGAGGTTTTGGGCTGAGCATGTTGGTTTTGTGGATTTTTTTTTTTTTTTGACACAGATATGGGCTTAAAATGGGTGGCAAATAAAAGGTGTAAATTCATGTTTGAAGTTGCAAATTAAAAGAAGAAGGCAAGGTATCTAAACTTGATTCATTTCGACCTTTAAAGTGGTTTCAGGATTAAGGAACCAAATTGGAATAAATAGAAAAAAACTCGATTCGAAAAAAAGGTGACTTGTCAGAATATGGCAACTAAAATCCCTCAGGCATAACTCAAGGACCGAGCAAAAACTTTAATAAATTGATTGAAAAACTTGCTGAGTTGTGCCTCCCAACCAGCTAATTTATTAGAATGATAAATTCAATTGCTCATCGACAATCCGAAGGAACTCCGCTTAGAAATTCCGTAATAACACCCTCTTCTGTCAATGGTAAAATTAATGATTTTCTGACGCTAATGGCGCCCCAATCCCTAAGAACAACCACAAAAAAGCTTCAGGAAACCAAACAAAACATCTACGTCCACCTTCTCGAACTCTTAGTTCGTATTACTTTTGATCCTGGGCATATTGTTTGTGCACAAAAAACGGCAATCCAAAAATAAAACAGTTTTCCAATCAATTCGGTTATTAATGATTTCCCAACTGTCAAACAGCCACAAAATGCCATCCAAAATCAATCATTAATGTAATCCTTGTTGGGAGCAAGCAAAAGTATAACAATGACGATTCGTCGAACAATGCGGAGACGCTCCCCTTGACTGTGAGGATAAGGCGAAGGATCCCAACCGAATTGGTTGTCACACAAAAAAGATTAATGGAGTCATGTTCAACAACAGCATAAACGTATGAATCCGCCCGATTTGAGTTACGAACGGAAGCGAACGTTCTACAAAATTCATTGAGAAACAAAAGTTGCAGACCTGGTTGGGGCCGGGGCGTGTATAAAATGAAGATCCGCTAGCCATGTGTTCATTAATCAAACATCTTGGAAAATGCCACCAGCTCAGTGTGTCCCATGATGTCTCCCACATTTCAACAATGAAGGTTTTGAAGAGTTTGAACTTACTTAAAGGCTGCTATGGCATGCGAAAGGAATTTTTGCCGCTGCTATCACCGTCTCTGTCTCAAGGTTGGTCGTTAGGTCGGTCGGTTGTTTGAGACAAATCCTTACTTCCTGTCCTTCACTTCTGACCAAAAGCGTAAAATATTTTGCTGACATTGAGCAATTGAAGAGGAGATTTCCAGGATCAGGGACCAGGGTATTTATCTTTTTCTTTATGTGTAAATTTGTTTTCGTTTGTTTGTGTCCGTGCCCGTGCCAGAAGCCAGACTTCTCATTTGACATGATGTATACTATATGACGCTGCCAAGGATATGGGAGGATTCTTTTTTTTCTACGGTCAGTCCCCCTCGCATTTGGAGCCGTCTCATCATTTTTCGTCCTGATAAATGTCAGTGTGTTAACACATATGTTATTCTCTAGAAAACAGATTAGCCGGGATTTTTGTTGTTCCCTTAGTTTGTCTGTTTTTTCTTTCCTCTTCTATGGACGGAATTCCGCACTCCACCCTCGTCAAATCCAAGCACTTCACTCAGACAAGCATATTACTTCCGTCTGCAATCATTTTAAATGGAGCCAATATCGGTATCAGGAATGTGACAAGGACGTGAAATGGGAGGGAATGGGAAATTTAGAACTAAGCTCACAGAAACTTTTCAAATAAATCCTTCAATTGTTTCATGACTTAAATCCCAGAAATTTTTAGGACCAACAAAATAAAGCTCCTATCGTTATTTCCATTCAGGGATTGTTTTACTTGTGTCTTTTTTTCTGTAAGAGGGAGTGGGAACAAAAACCAATCATTCACAACTTTGACGAAAGCTAACTTCGCTTGTATCCGTTTTTTGGTTAGTTGGTGTCTTTTGTCAAAATGTCTCTGAGCGAAAAAGTTATATCTACCTTAGTCGTCATTGTCATTGTTTTACTGGTCGGTGAAACTATTTTTTGCCATTTAGTGGGTCAGAATGGAAAATAACAAAATTTTTAAACTTTAATTGAACACAAACGGAATAGTTGGTATACGAGTCCTACGAAAAAGAATCTCCGGGCTAGAAAAGTTTTTCAATTAAGGATTTGGAAACTATTAGATACAATTAAGTGCAGATGGAACGGAGAATGATATTTTGTTGTGAATGCAGGTTTTTGGAAAAAAAGTTTTGTCTTTATAATAAATTTTGTTGACAATTGCCGAGCTTGCAGGCTTTGGTTTTTACGAAAAAACTGATACTTAACTCATTAAAGTTGTAGTGGCTTTGCGAAAAGTTTTGTTGGTTGTTAAAATCGTGCGGTTTGGGTTGATGTCATTTTCAGTCGTTTTGGGTGAAGATGGGTTAGATATTTTGTTGACTTAGAAATAAACTGCGAGTGTCTACGTGAAGTTGCTATATACGGATTTGTTTGCGTAACAAGCTCATTTCGAAAAAAAAAAAAAACATTTGCCCGCAAAGTAATTACTCGCTGTACATTTGTCCGAATATTATTTTCCCACAAAAAACTTCTTTTTTATGGCAATTTACTCCTTTTCGGAACTCAAAGTTATGAGAATTAATCAGGCACACCCTTTTTCAAAAAGAGAAATTTAAGCAGACACGAAGTGATGAGAATTATGGAGAACGAAGCAAAATAATTTTTCGTTCAATAAAAAAGCAGTTGCTATTTTGTTAAATGAGTCAGCTGTAACCTCCAGATCCAGACAAACTTATAGTTTAAAAAGTCATTCGGTTTCTTAGCTTATTTTTTATATTATATAGTTTATAAACGCTGTATACATACAATACATATTTTCGTTGTCCGGAGTTTAAGTTTACAGGCTTTCAGCTCGAATTTTATTTGTGTTATGAGTATCCCACAGACTTAAAATTGTGAGCACCAGATGTTTTCCATTAAAAAAAAAATTAAAAAACGCAAATATCCCATGGATCAACAAATTAATTATCCACACATGAGCCGCGGAAGTTAGCTATACTTTATCATTTTCAAGATAGTTCCCATCAATCCCAGTTCGCTGATTCTCACTGGTGACAATGAGTTTTGTTTGCGATGAGTGCTCTTGGTCTTGAATATCATATCAACGAGTGAGCACATCCGCCACTAAAAGCAACGACGACGACGACTATGGAAACGACAATGATGATGCTAGTGATTAATGCACCCAAATGACACATCCACTCGGTTGAACGAGCTCACCTCATAGTAAATGTTCATTGCAATGCTTTTTAGCATTCTGGAACTCACACCAGAAGTTGGAGACAAATTGACGAATTCTCAAGTTGGCGTTAAATTAGCATCGCTGCCGCGCAGTAAATGCAGTTCCACTCGAAGAATCATCATCAAACAATCTCATTATCTCTCAGTTGCACAGCATCCTTGAGATGGAAAGTGGTGCGGTATACAAGCTGGAGGCAAAGATACGTGCAGAAGTTTTCTTACTGAACAACCAAAGGATGAACGCATTGTGGTGCCGCTAAAACGGAACACTAAGGATAATCTTAGTAATCGTTTCTTTGACTACTTATGGAATGAAAGCGCCCACATGGGGTTGCAACTATGTGTTTAACAAAACTTGGGTAGTAATATACCACCAGAACTCTTCAACTTTTATTTTTCAGACGTTTGACTACTAATGAGTTTTAATGAAGTTGCGGTTGGTGGATTCTTAAAAAGAATAGTTCCTTGTTTAAAGTTTAGAGTTCGTGCAAACACCGTATCGAATTAGAATTGGGAAGTTTTTATTTGTGGACGGAGAACAGCTTTAATTTGTTTTCTGTACGAGGTGAATAATTTTCGGGTATTTTGTTCAACGGCTTGGAAAATATATTTGGACTTTTCTACGCACATACATACATCGTCATATTTGAGGTAGAAGGTGTCAAGTTAGTAATTTTGAATTCATTTCCAGTTCCAGTAGAGTGAAGATATTTGGGGCTTATGGTGACTGTGAAGGTCATAGCTTGAATACGATTTTGGCAAATTAAAATCCGAAACAAATTAGCAATGAAATTGTTCTTCGGTTTCCTTCTAGCTTAAAGAGAATTCAAAATAATTTTTCAAACTAATTTTCAAGACAGTTTGTTATCCAATTAATAACATGTGTCTTGTGTTATCTAATGATCATTTAATTATTGAGCAATGTTATACGTTCAGGATTATTATTATTATTTTTTAACTTTTTGTTGGCTTGAAATTAAATTATTATCTTCAATAAATTTCCTTATAACATTTTTAGCGTTCAATATTCTTAGTCGAGTATCGTGACACTCTTTAGAGAACCAATGGCGTAATTGGCAAACAGCCATCACAACAATAGGCAGCAATTTTGAAGTGTAAAGGTTTTCTTGGCGATCATATTGAACAAAGGCTCGATCTTCTCACCAGCTTACCGACAACTAAAAGTAAATTGAGGACAATGGGAACAATGTTCGATTAAAATTTTAATAGAATATTGTTGCAAAATAAATCTGGAAATTGAGAAACTTATGCAATACGATGGTAAAAGTGTGTTTATTAAGTTAAAAACCAATGTTGTGAGAAAAACACGAGACCCGAATTGTACCATTGTTCCTATTAATAACACATCACCTTGGTTCATTACAAGAATCCACTTGGACCTCGGCAACAACACATGCCATCAATGAAAAAGCTCCAAACTACAATTTATTGCCATTTAATTTGAGAGAATTCCAAACCTATCTTCCAGGTAACATCACCTCCAACAGCAAACGATTATCTCCAGTTGGAATTTTTTGTAGGTCACTCGAGCAATGTCATGGGACTATACAAGCACCTGGCTGGGAAGTAGGCATAAATTGCGTGCCGTGTTGTAGACTGGCACAAGGTCGCACTTGTCAGATGACCATGGTAACACGAATTGTTAATTACGGTACGCTTAACACCGTTGACGCGTACTTCACGCTTATCAAGCTGTACACAAAGTAGGCAAAGGTAGGTACTTGACAAATGACAATGCGCCTGCAATTCGATGTTTCATTGCTGAAAAATCGAACTCATATTGTTGCTCTGAGGTGCAGTCTAACAACAACCACAGAGGTGTTTTCTCTCTACATCGACGCTTTACTGCCTTGCATCGGGTAATTAACATTCTGTTAACGAAACATTTTCAACCTGAAATAGAGTTTGAGTATGTTCCAAGCACTTGGTCGATTTGGTCACTACTAAAGGCTAGTTGTGACAGGTGATGAAATTAGATGGTTTTGGCTAAAAAGGAATTAGGATACCGGGGCTGGTAAATCGAAGGATAACAAACATCTTTACTGAAACACGCAACGCTCATCAAAAGGTGATTTGGTATTCAGGTTGGTGTTTTATTGGATGGTGTGATGGAATTTGATCATAATTGTACGTCAGATTTTGGCATTTTGATGAAAATCAAAATATTTCATTGACACTTTCTTACTTTTCATTGTGGTGTTTTTTTTTCAACTAGAACTCTTGGAAAACAGGGCCGTATTGTTAAGTCGTTGATAGTTTACTGCAAGTGAAAACCAACCATCACAATACTAAACTGTCTATTTGCCAAAATGCCCATTTCCTAATTGCTTCTCTACTTACTTATGTTCCAGCACATCATCAAATAGTATAGCAAACAAAACTCCTATACATGTTGGCGACCGACCAGGTAGTTAAAATCTCTTTGTCGCCAAAATCAAAACACAGTTGGGAGTGCGATTGAAATTTTCCCTGGGCATATTAATTTGTGCAATGCGTGAAATCGCATTTAATTAGGTTATTTAGCTCCCCCTGCGCACAGACAACAATGTTAAATAAACAGTATTGAATGTGTCTAACGCAGGCACAGGCACACGTAATCTCCATGCAGCGTGGCAATTTTTATTGTGTCAATGTTTAAGGAAAATTTTAATTCAATTTGATGCAAGTCATGTTGATGATTGTCTTGTTTTCTTTTTCTACTTTTAGTTGCGGGAAAATTCAAGCGTCATAAGTTAAAACAATACGTTTCCTGTCAGTTTAGGATGTCAATGCAAATTATGTAATTTTGTTTTAACAACGCTGGACATTGAACTCTCCATTAAATCAAGAAAAGAGCAAAGAGGATTTTGTTGTATAAAGCAGTAAGTGGCGGAGAAAAAGATGGAAAGTGTGCCGTACATACTAGCATAAGACTTGGGGGCTTTTAAAAAAGCAAGATCACTTACAGCCATGTAAAAAAAAAACAACGACTATACCACAGTTTAACTGATCCATAGAATGAGAGTAAATCCATGAGTTTAAATGTCTCAATAATAAAAGTAATTTGTTCCCGTAAAATGACCTTTTTCGAAAACTCCCTTTTGATATTGTTTTGTTTTCGAATGTCGATTTATTGTTGTTTTTGATATAAAACGGCTGATTTTTTAGCTGGTTTGGTTTTGGCAACACTGGTTTTGACAGCTGACGTGTGTTTAGTACCTTGTGTCACTGTCAAACAGCTTCAGTTTGGTTTGCAATTTAACCAGCGATCGTCTTACAAATGAACAACGCTTGCAAATTATTGAATTTTACTATCAAAATTCGTGCTCGGTTCGAAATGTTCATCGCGCGCTGCTTCCATTCTATGGTCGGCATTCTCGACCTTCTGAGCAGTCTCTTCGGTAGATTGTGACCAAATTTCGCACCAAATTTACTTTGCTGGACATTAAACCACCAACACGTTTACGAACTGTGCGTAGTGAAGAAAATATTGCGGCCGTATCAGCTAGTGTGACAGAAGACCGCGATGATGCGAATCGCAGCGTTACTGTCAATGGTGAACGCTACCGAGCGATGATAACAAACTTTTTTTTGCCCGAAATGGAAGTTCTTGACTTGCATGATATGTGGTTTCAACAAGACGGTGCCACATGCCACACAGCACGCGAAACAATGGCGCAATTGCGAGGCGAGTTTGGTGAACAGTTAATTTCACGTTTCTGGTCAATTGGCCGCCTAGATCGTGCGATTTGACACCATTAGACTATTTTTTGTGGGGGTATGTCAAGGTTAATGTCTATAGGGACAAGCCCGCTTCGATTGACGCACTGGAAGCCAACATCCATGCATTCATTCGTGAGATACCGGCCGATATGTGTGAAAGAGTATGCCAAAATTGGACTCAGCGGATGGACTACCTGAGACGCAGCCGCGGTCAACATTTGCATGAAATTATCTTTAAACATTAAATTGCAGGTTCAAACTATCAATTCAAATAAATATTTCATTCATTTTTTCGAAGTTTTTGTGTGTTTTTTTTTTTTTAAGTTCTAAACCTCTTAAAAAATCACCCGATATATGTGGCAATCGATTATGGCGCCATCTATCCATTCCACTCTACGGTGGAATAAGTAGCATAGTATTTTTCTTTTATAGTCCACTGGATAAGGGTTAATCCTTCGCTATTCTGTGTTAATTAATTTGGCTCTTATAGTAAACATTCTCGAGTTCCACCGAAAATTCTTATAACTGACTACCCGCAAGCCTTCTGGTGCTATGTTTGTATTGTTTGTTCTTTTGTAAAACATTAAAATAATTAGCACTACGAGTACTCTACCAGCTTCTAAGAGTTCGGGAGGGTTCTTACAGTTTTATGAACTTTAATGTTCATGGATCGCGCTGCATCAAAGATCGAAATGCTTGAAGAAACTATTTTATGAATATAAAAATGCCAATGGAAGGGATCACGTATCTGGTGTAGGTCTAAAGCTGTTTTCAAGACTCTTATCTTCTCTGCAAATATTTAACTATGCTTTATTAAAGATGTTTATAAATAAAATTATTGTTTAGTATAATTTTCAAAGAAAATCGAACAATAAATTCGCATCTGTTCCAATATTATTGCAACTCGCTTCCGCTTAAATAGAGACGATTGTTTATTTTAAAGCTCATGATCTGCTTACAAGCATTGTATTTATTTGCATTCATAAACTATTTTGTTGCTGTCTAGAATTGCATTCAGTTCATTCATTCAAATACTGGCTCCAGCAGACACCGGTTGTTTCGTCTTAAATCGAACTCAAATTAAATTTTTGTCAACATTATGGGATTGTTTTCAGTAAGTACATGCTTACGACGTTATTAACAGTATTGCAATTAATTTTCGATATTTTCTCTTCTGTTCGTCTTTCCATAAAAAGAGAATTATTTTATCCTGGTCACTTATTCTTCTGACTTCTTATTTGATGTTGGTTGAATGTAAGCCTCAAATACCCCTACGATATGGATATGGTATGTATGGACCAAGATATTTATATGGTTACGGAGGATATGGAGGATTCGGTTATGCACGACCATATGGAATGTTTTATGGCTGAATAATGTTAATATTAAAATATCAAGCTGTATTTCAATAATTTTGTACTTCTTGGATTCCAAATAAATGATTTATTTCCTTTATTAATTATTCCGGTTGTGCTATAATTTCGGAATAACTTTTCTGAGTAGGCAGTTGAAATTATGGCAAGGAAGTGTTTCTCAGGCTCAGTCATGGCTTAAACAAATTTGGCTTATACAAATTATTGACTGCGGAACCTAGACGACCAAACGCCAAAAGACTAGTCCCAAAAAAATTTCGATCTTGTTGTATCTGGCTCAAATTTTCCATAAACAAAACTTTGAAAACGTTATCCAATGTAAATTTTTTGCATAAACAGCTGTTTTCCAAACGTAATTGGCTCAACAAGTCCTGATGTGTAATACGGCTTTTGACGCTTTTAGAAAAAGCTGCCAATGAAGAATGTGCACACATACATTTTGCACCAAATCCGATACCAAAAATACCATCAATCACAAAAAGTTATACCATCACCTCCAATTCTCAATGCCTAGCGAAATTCTCCTTCCACTAGGAGAAGTGCACAACAATACAAATCCACGATATCATGCCTTCTATAGTTACATCTTTGATAAGGTCGCTCTCGTTTCATCATCAACCTGATTTCAACAAAGTCCTTAATTTAACTGAAATGCCTTTATTTTATATCCTTTTTGAATTTCAACAATAACACTCTGTCATTGAACACCATCCACATTCTGATTCCACATTACACCGACGCAGACTCACCACCCAACTGATTGAAGTGAAATTCAACATTTCCCTTGTGCCGAAAGAAGGTCCTGCATTTTCATGTCATAAGTAATCTTTCCTGCCATAGCAAAAGTTTAGTTTCACTCGAGGAAAGGATACGTGATGTTGTTCGTTGAATTATCGTGCGTGCGGCATCAGACCTAAAAATATAACAATAAAAAAGTCGTTTCAAAATAAATCGAAACACAATATAGTCCTTAAGCCAGAGAATACAAAAAAATCTTAAACAGTGTGTGACAAAGTGAAATCAATTTCAATGATAAATCAAATCAAAGGCAATTGAATTCGATATCCTGCCAAAAAAGGTTGGGAAGGATAACCGTGTCGTGCTATCATAACAAAATTAAATATAATCATAGTGAGTGTTGAAAATTGCCAAATTGGTGTGAGATTTGTGTTGTTTGGAGGAAATTTAAAAAGGATACATGCACTTTGCGAACACCTGTGATTGAGCCTTAACATCACTCAATCAACCATCAAACACCAAGAACGAAGGTCACCGTCAAGTTATCATCAATAAACCAAGGTATGTCTGGGCAAGGATACGACATTCTTTCAAACACATCTCGACCCACAAAACATACTCTAGGAGGGTGGGAGTGAAACAAAGTCGTCCTTGCTGGTGGCTGTGTTTCGACTTTTATTCATGTTTTGTTTTTTTTTTGTTCTTCTTTCATCTTTTGTGTACATCGCATCCTGGTGTAGTATTTGCGTTGTGCATGGCAAAATCATCAACATCATAAACAACATGTGATTTTGAATTGAAGCGAAGAAGACGGCCAGAATAGGAATTGAAATAGAAAGGGGGTGGGTGGTTAGATGGGACTTAGTTTGAGTTCCTATTCTCAGTTTCACAAGGACACACTTTGTGTATCTTTTTGCTTATCCTTGAGTTTGATGTGAGTGTCGGGTGTTGAGTGTCGAGGAGTGATGATGATGATGAGTGAAAGAAGTGAAGAGTGAAGACGATATGCAAATGACGAGTGGAGAGCAGTTGTAAGGAAATGGCAGTAGGAACAGGAAGGACACGTTTATGTATGGGGCTCTTAATGTTAACACTCACAGTGTTGTTTGAATTGACAGGATACAATTTATAACCGTGATGTGGCATAGTTATTATCAAGGATACGCTTTTGTTTCCATCCCGCAATATGTTTGTGGTGAGTTTTTGAAGTGCAAAATTGATTTTTCCTCCCCCTCACTGTCCCACCTTAATCATTCATCTATCAGTCTTAAAATATGTGGCAAGAGTTCATTTAAAATGTTCTTAAAGTAGACACGTGTATCGTCTTGTATACATAACCTACCTACTTCCTCCATTGATTTTCTCGAACTTTATGTTGCTCGCCTAATTCGAATTCTCTTCGGTATGCCTTGGCAATCCACTTAGCTTGAAGCGTTCTTCAAAAAAAAAGGGAAGACAAATTGTATGCTTGTTCCGTTAGCTTTTTTGGTTGATGGCACAAATTGGTACTTTGAATTTTGTACGTCTTGTGACTTTATGCCTGTGTGCCCTTGAGCTTGTGCCCAAATTCACTATTTGTCCTTGTTACATAGGACTCTTTTCTTCGGCAACAATAATTCGGGAAGACTTTTCACTTCCTTCGCTTGGAAAATAGAACAAGTTTCTTACTACTACGCCGCCGCCGCCGCCGTCCACTGTCGTTCTCATGTTCCCTGTCCCTCAGGACGAATAGACCTTCGATAAAAGATCAAGAAAAAGGGAATGGACTTTTCCATGTTCTGTTAGATTTGAAAAAGGATCCTGAAAAAGGGAGATCCTTAAACTGCGCCAACTATAGAGGAATAAGTCTACTAAACATCGCCTACAAGATCCTCTCAGCCGTAATATTTGAACGTCTGAAGCCTTTCGTCAACAATCTGGATTGGTCCTTATCAATGTGGCTTCAGGCCAGAAAGTCAACCATCGACCAATATCTTTCACGTTGCGGCAGATCCTGGAAAAAGACCTATGAACTCCAAATCGATACCCACCACCTTTTCATCGATTTTAAGGCCGCGTATGACAGCATCTACAGAGACGAACTGTACAAAGCTATGTCTAGTTTTGGCGTCCCTGCCAAGCTCGTTCGCTTGTGCAAAATGACGATGGAGAACTCACGCTGCTCCATCAAGGTTGGCAACGAGCTCACGGAATCTTTCGACGTCAAAAAAGGATTCAGACAAGGCGATGCACTGTCATGCGATTTCTTTAACATCGTTCTTGAGAAGATAGTGCAGAACTCCACCAGTCAACACCAGAGGCATATCTTCCAAAAATCTGTTCAAACTTCTCGCGTACGCCGAATGATATTGATATAATGGAAGAACACAGCGTGATGTCAATGGCGCCTTTGTGAGAATTGAGACAGAAAGCGGCAAAAATGGGGTTTAGCGGTAAATGAGGGAAAAACGATAAGTATATGCTGTCTTCGAGGAAGGACACCCAACACCGACGGCTCGGCAGAACGTCACAATAGACGCGTATAACTTCGAGGTAGGTAGAGGAGTTTGTCTACCTAGGCTCCGCTATAACCACGGGCAATAACACCAGCGCCGAGATCAGACGAAGAATAACTCTTGCTAATCGCTTGTTTCTTTGGGCTTAGAAAGCAATTGAGTGGAAAAGCCCTCTCTCGAGCAACTAAGGTAAAACTGTACAGAAGCATGGACCCTGACAAAATCGGATGAAAGTGCCTTAGGCTGTTTCGAGAGGAAAGTTCTTCGGGTTATCTTTTGGCCCCGTGTGCATTGAAGGGGAATGGCGAAGAAGATACAACAGCGAACTTTACGGGTTGTACAACGACATGGACTTAGCCAGAAGGGTCAAGGTCAGAGACTCAGATGGCTCGGTCATTTAGAGCGAATGGACACCAATGCTCCGCCCGGAAAGCCTTCGACACTATTCCCGAGGACGTAGGAGGAGAGGAAGACCGCGACTCAGGTGGCGCACTCAAGTGGAAGAGGACCTCAATCAATCTCGGAGTGCAAAACTGGAGACGGACTAGCCAAGGATCGAGCTAGCTGGCGGAGCCTGTTGATTGAGGCCCAAGTCCACAACGGACTGTAGCGCCACCTTAAGTAAGTAAAGTTAGATTTGTTGAGTTTATTTAAGATCCTTTATTTTTTTTGTCCATCCTTCGGTTGATATTTTTTTTTCTTCATTTGTTCAATATAAGCACAAATGTTTGCTGGGAATTTAAGATGTCTTGCCCCACATCCGACACTCATTCTTCATTGACAAGGGTACTGGGTACCTACATAGCTGCCGGGAATGGTCCTTCTATATGAATATAGTTAAGTAAACTTTGACCTTTTAATGGCTTGCAAATTTGTTTAGCCCATAGGTTGGTGAACTTTTTCGCACAGAGTATAAAATGTAGGTTTTCCATCGTTCCGGTTTTTTTTCAGTTTTTGTGTGGAACATTTAAGTTTATTTTGTTGCTAGTTTTGATGTGATGATAAATTGCGGACAAGAAAAAGTGTATGGAAAAAAATGACGAAGTTCAGCAGGACGAAAATGAAAATTTTGTGAGATAGAAGCAGTTTTTTGCTTAAGTTGTGAATATTTTATAAGCGTAAGCTTTCTCTTTCTTGAGATTGTAAGCATAGGGTGGGTTATTGGTACTTGTTGGGTTTTGGGTTCATACAATTATTATTATCCTGTTCGTTGACTCGAAGGCACACTGAAGGATTTCGAAAGTAGATGAATATTTTGTGAATACAAAATTTATAGATGGAAATGTCAAGAAATTTCAAGAAAGTTTTTTTTTTTTTTGTAAAATCATAATATAGGACAGATGAAAGAAATTTGCTTTTTAAGGACCAAATTAAGATGAGGGGGAAATTTAAATCATGTCCTGGTTAACTTTCAAAGGAACTTTTATGAGTCGGTAATTATTTAGTCTCTTAGGTCTTGAAACTTCGCTTGGAAAAATATTCAAAACAATTTACCAAATATAATTAGCATTGCATTTGTCAGTTGCCTTAGGCATTATTTTATGTAGGCAGCAGGGAAGCGTAACCTTGGCTTACGAATTAATCGAATGCGATTCTTACGATTTAATTGAATTCGCAAGGAATTGATTTTTTCTAGGAAACCTAGTCAAACATAGTATGGTAACTTGATAACAGCAATCACCGTACAATAAATAAATAGGTTAATATAATAATGACGAATTTCGACTAGACATGTGAAACAAAACCCATCTAACAACTATCACAATTACAAAAAGAGGAAGTGGCGTATTCACTTAATGTCTGCTTGGTCGGCAAACCCAAAGCGATTTCACTTTCCTCAAAGAGCTTACTGCAATTGCAGTTACTTCTGTCGCCACACCACAAATAGAAATTAAACTTAGGCACTTGCTTGAGGTTAGAAAATCTCACATTTTCCTCAAAAAATGAAAGAGTGTGTAACAAATTTTGATATCATATTTCAGCTTTTCTGGTAATCGGTATTTGGGATCATCAAACTATAAATCTCTTTTTGAAAATTATCAGTGCAGCAATGTTTGTGGTTGTTTACTTGAATCCATATAAATGGCACGGCATAAAGTGTTGTGGTCGAGGTGAAGAAGTAATTGATAATATTGTTCCTGGTTGAATGGTTTACTTACTGCGCAGACTTTAACGCATTTTCGCTAACCAGATTTCCTTGTGCGATATGGCTTTTTGAATAGAAGTGCCTAGTCTCCTTTTTAGTCTGGTGCTAGGCTTTATCAGTTTTTTAATTTAACGTCTCTAAATATATTCATTTTCTGAAGCAAAGATCAAAAATACTCGTACAAAATTGAAGCTCAGAGAAATGTGCCCATTTAGCAAATAACTTAAATTAAATAAATATTCATTTACTCAAATAGAGTGGAAAAGTACCTACTTTAAATCTAAATTCCAAAAGCATCTTTCGTTTGCGGAATTCTATCTCGAAAATCTCATTTATTTTCTCTCCTCTTGAACCTATCCTCAGACCCATCATACTTATTGTACCTTACCAACCATCGTTAGGTCCTTTTTATCCATATTGAAAAGGTATCCTGCAGTATAATAGACTGAAGACTGAATTTTACTATTGGAAGGTTATGGCTCCTTAATTTTTTCCAGTAGACAAGCAGACAGTCATTCAAACTAATTCAATTGAATTAATGAAAAGTTAACGAACTTACTTCAATTTCCAGATTTACGAATGTCTACCTACCATGCTAGTTTCTATAGAAAAGCGAAAAAACACACATTTGCATTATTAAATAATAGGAGGTATTTGATTAAAATAGCACAAATGCTGTTGGTAGTCTTGAATTTTACTCCTTTTTCTTGCATTCCTCGTCTGGGAGAACACAAACAAAAAAATCATCTTATCCAGTTTTGAGGATATAAGCATTTCTGAAGTGACTTCATTTTGTACATATATCCAGTTACTAATGCAAGGACAAAAAAAAAATGAAATTCAAAAAATATAATCAAAATTCAGGAGCGGATGGTGGAAAATGAAATAAAATTGAAAATTAAGTGCTAAGACGATAAATTGAATGTAAGAAATGATTCTTAGGGAATTTTCATACAATCTTATAATTTTGTCATCCTTTGATCCTTTGAAGTGAGAAAACGAAGGCTTTTTAACTCCTTGTGTGCCGAAAAAAAGGTTTGAAATGTCATCAAATCCTCTTCCTCACCTGGATTTGGTGCGAAAGCACTTTGCATATAAATATTTGTGTTTAATTTAAAGTACAAGAGTGGAGCTAAGCCCTGATGACAATGCCATTATCCGGCGGCGGTTCTATATTTTTTTAGATCAGGTTGAGTTCTCGCTGCTTCTTATGTTAATATTATTCAGCTTTTTTCGGTTACTTTTGTTTAATTTTATTTCTTTTTTCTATTGTCAAAGAAAGAACAAAAAAGGAACGTTCCCTCAAGGGAAATCAAATAAAAGCGAACACATTTCTGCTCGCCAAGGGTAAATTGAATTTACCGTAATAGGGTCTTTGTGGTTTTCAAGGCTACCGTAGAGGCGAAATACGAATATAACAGCTAAAGGCATGAACCTGGATTAAATAGTGTAATTGTTAATAATGGCACAGTAACCACCGCTCCCTCACTCACTAATTAGTATTACCGAACAAAAGGAATCTGCCATTCAAAGCACACACACACACTCATTCAAGAATAAACGTACAATGTTGATGATGCTGACGTTAAAGTCATTAGCAGGACAGAAAACTGTCCCCGGTCAACCCAGGGGAGGGCAACCGACACTACAGGGACCTTAAATGGGCAGCCAACAATAAGTAGTCCAAAGGTGTCGTTCCGTCCCGCTCGTTCGCCCTGACTTCAACATAATGTGACACGCGGTAAATGTAGGTCAAAACAATTGGGACTTACATATGACAGAATGTGATTTCTGTTTTGATTTATGTGTTGGCTCGAGGCATCCAAATCCAACTGATGTGATATGTCGCATCAGGATTCGTAGTCGTCGTGGCTTTTTTTGTTATGAATGAATGGCGTATACCACAGAGCGACGAACTTCTTGTCCAGCATCCGGTACGGATGTTAGAAACCAATTGCAGGGATGAAATTGTTTATCTTTTTATCTTCTGTACACTCGTATTTTTGGCTTTTGTGCCTGATGTGTATTATGGTAAGCCTTTGTTTTTGTTGGCATTTTCGTTTTTGTGTGATTTTGTTTTGACATTACTCTGATGTTGAAAAGAGCCGAGATGAGGGAAAAGTTTCAGTTTGCTTACTCCAATGTGGATTTTCTCGTAAGGTCATTGCTGGGTTTTAATTTCGAATTACATGAAGGATTAAGGGCAACCAGGATCGTAAACTATGCCAAAGATCCATTCGTCTGTACAACAAACGGCTCCCAAAGGGAAAGAATATTCAGTCCGGAAAGTCTTACCTCGTTTTATATAGAGGCAAATCCGAAATGGAACTGCAAAAATAAAAATACAAAAAAATATATAAACAAGGTCAGGATTTTTGTAAACAGGGATGAGGTCATCATATTATTCTGCATTGCTGAGTGCATATTGTTCAAAACGTCCCAAGTTAATGTTTTGTGGCCGGTGGTCGGGTTTAACCTGTTAAAAAGATTGTCTGTAATTTAGATTTCATGAAATGAATGAAAGAGAAAATGATTTACAAATATTCAACGAAATGGTTTAAAAAAAAAAGATAATTTTAAGATCAGCATCCATTGAGAACGACTATTTTATTTGGAGAAAGTGTACCTATCTCATTCAATCATCCATTTCCACAAAGCAATAAGTTACTGTTTAATTTTAACATTTAAAATGACAAAAGTAAATATAATAAATAAACGACTTCGAGTGTAATAAGCACTCCACAATGCACAATAGCATTTTTTGAGCTCCTCATTGTCAATACAAGGTATTTCAGACCCAAGACCTCAACGCATTCACTTAAGTCGTTTCATGTCATCTTTCATTACTTATTAAAACTCTCAACTTTCCCATGCTCCATGCCAACACTTTGTTATCCCCAGCTTAAGTATCCCATAACATTATTATTAACATTTTCTCTGTTACTTGCAGGCTGCATTTAACGAAAACCAAACAAAGACGTACGGAATAAAGAAAAATCAATTTTCCCTCAGTCAGTGGACTCGACAACTCGCTTGATTTTCCTTTGTATCTGCGCACTCAAGTAGTCATCGTCGCGTCGTCAGTCGCCAACAAAACGGAAATAAATCGTCATGCGAAGATAATAATTTTCATATCACTCGACACAGCCATGTTGGATAATGCAATCAAACCAGCAGCGGCAGTATAATTAAATTTTTCGCATCAGCAGCGACAGAGCAGTGGAAGCATCGTCATCTTCGGTCGTCATCACTGTCAGGGTGAAAGTGTATTTATTTTACGGATATCACATAAAGCTACACATGTGCCTGGCCTTTTGTGGCTACACAAATCTTCGATAGTCCCATTTATAGCTACATTTCACTTTGGTTGCAAGAATCCCGCCGGCATAACTAGCGCTACTGGATGCTAAGAAAAAACAACTGGTAAGTGTGCCCCGCCCCGTCAATGACTCCTATAGAGAAATGAGGTTGACAAATCATCGTTTAACCATCACCATGACTTTCGACGCTTCAACAACAGCAAGGACCATCAATGCATGTGGCCCAAACTATGTTGATGATAAATGTCAGTTGGCATCAATCACAGACTACTTCCATCATCAACAGAAACCGTCTTCAAGTTGCAGTCTCCATATAGTGTCAATGTGAAATGCATATTCTCCAACAGATGTCAATTGATAATGATGGATCAACAGAGGGACATGCAAAACCAACAACAGCAACGAAGCAGCCATCATCGACGGCCACCCGACGTCGAGGAGGCGCTCTCCTCGATGCTATGGACCCCATACGAACGGACGCCAACGGAAAGCTCCTCGGACGATGACGACGAACGCCTTAACCGAAAACTAAGGAAATCCCAGAGCAACAACGAGTACTACCACTATGGCGGTGGCGGGTTGACACTCGCACCGCCAGCGGCCATCATGCCATATTTCGGGTCTACCGACCCAATCACACCTTTCGTGCCTTTATCTAATCATCATCATGACAGTGTTAGAAATAATAACAATATCAATAACAGTAGTTGCAATATTTTAAGCTATAGCAGTGCCAGCATCAACAACAACAGTGGTCGTAGAGGTAGCGCCACCGGAACTGATTATTTCCGCAAAACCGACCGGTGCGACAACTTTCGATTTAGCTATCCATATTATGGACCAATTCCTAGTCTCAGCAAGTGTCTGAGTGTGGAGCCACCGTCTTATGATTCGCTGTATACGAAGTCGAAGGATGCCACACGAGTGCTAAGTAATTTAGTGACTGTCTCAGCTACACCTGCTAGTGGTGTGTTGCGGGCGCCTGGATTGGATGGTGATGCTATCGGCAGTGGATCGAATGAGAGTTACGGCCGGATGGTGCACTCGTTTACCGACAACTTTGTGATAGAGGTGAGTTTTCATTGAATTCAATTATATTTGTTTGAGTAAGATCTTCAATGGTAGTTGACTTTGGTCACAAGAGATCACTGTCTATAATTTTCAGAAATTTTGTGCTAAAAAGAATTTCTTGATGAAAACCATTGAACGAAATCCTCGCAGAATTAGGGAATGCAGTCCCAAAAGCATTGCTGCCAAAATGTTGATGATCTTTTTTTTGTTTTTGATACATTCCGACGTATTTGTTTTGTTCCTGGTCCGATTATTCTTCCAAAATGAACAGAAACATTGGAAATTTCATAAGTAAATTCTTATCTTTTTTTTTACAAATTATCGCACCAAACAAACAATTTACACATGTACATCTACATCCATAACATGCGCTTAACCTTTGTCCACAGATGTAATGTTTTCTTATGATGACCAAAACATATTTCGGAGGATGATAAGACAAATTATTATGTTATCAACAAATGCAATTAGGCAGATTAAACAAGGGAATACTTGCTTCCCAAATAATATGTATTCCTTGTAGGTCACTGGTCACAAAGCCATTGTAACAAATTAAAACATAATCAACTTATTTCTCTTCAGACTCATGCCATAGCGGTACCCTAATTGTAATAATACATACATACATACATACACTTTTTGTCATCAGAATATAGTCTGTATCGTTGGACGCACAAGAACAATAACCAACAACAAACATTGATAAGGAAAAAGAGTGCACCACAAGAGGGCAATCAATCCACTCACCCAATAGACGATATAAAAACATGAAAGCCCTTTTTTGTTTAATGTTTTCTAAGAATCCAGAACTATGGTCGGTACATGTGTCAAAAGCAATTACACTCCTATCGCCCTCTGTCTGATATTAGAAACAAAACATCGAGAACAGCTAATTACAAACATTATGATGTTTCCCGTTATTTTTGTTTTGTTTATTATAATCTTTAACCGTCATTTAACTCGAAGCGTGACGCATTACTCTTGCCCTTAGGGTCTTCCTGGCTTCGAACGTAGGCAAATATGTGTAACTCGAGTCCAAAAGAACCCCTTAGGGCGAAATGGTCTATTCACGTGTTGTTTTCCATATGCTGCCATTAAAATATACACAAAAAACTCGGGTTTTTATATAGTTTTTCTTTTTTTTGGCTCATGCATGTTGCTATAGGAACTTTGACCAAATCGCATTCACGCTCTAGGAAGCCTATAGAATCAAATCAAAATAGAAATTAGACACGTGTTGGAAATTAATGATTTGTTAAATTGTACATCCCCTTTTCTGTAAACTTATAAATATGCATTATATGCAATTCAAGTAAAGGTATTGGAGCAACCCTATTACGTCAAACATTATTCAAATGCTTATGTCAACACTCCCGCAGTATCATAATTCATAAAGATGTACGTTCAAGACTATAGAATGACAATAGGAAATGCAAATTCGGGAATCCAGTGTACGGGGGGTAGGTTACCGATCGTTTATGTCAAAAAATGACTCAACACTTCACTTTATGAATTTCCTTATATCTCAACAACTGAACAAAATCAATAAAAATAAGTAATTTTCAACAAAATTTCTTTCAGTGTAATTCGTCGTCATCTCCATCGGTGTCATCGTCAACCTCCTCAACATCCAGTGTAGCCCAAACCCTGCATCATCAGCAATACAACACACCAGCAAAACAACAATATCCCAATCAACAAGATGCCAGCAACATTACAACAAACAATCACAATGATTTTCCCGTTCCAGCTCCGAGCAGTGACGTCAGAACGACAAACAGTGACACCCGTCACCGAAAACAGAAAAGAAACGAGGAACAAAAACAAACCGAGGTCAATCAACTTGCCCCTCTTCTAGCAAATCCAACACAAAACCATTCGCAACATTATTCATCGACTGCGATCACTGCCATCAACAAAACAATCACCCAGCAACATGAAAACTCAACATCACCAATAATGTTGAAACAACAACGAAAAGTGGAAAAAGAAAGAATAGCAGAGAGATCGGACTTGAGTGAATCGAGTGAAGTCAGTTCATTGAGTACATTCGTCGCGAACGGTATTGGAGGTATTGCTTGTCGGTCGCTTACAGTTCAAACTGCAACAACAATAACAACGTCAATCACTGCTGTAACAACAACTGTGCCCAAAGCGTCTCTAAGAGTGTTAAATAATATCGGTGCGGGTGGCGCGAGTCCGAGTACAAAGTCACGCCATGTGCAATTAGCCCAAATCAATCCTGTACATCGGGATAGCGAAATTGTGCTTCATGATCCTTCTGGTCGTACCAGACGAAGTAGTGGTCGCCGTCGTTGCAGTCGTAATTCTAGTTCTAGTTCAAGTGGAAGTGCTGAAGACATAGTAGCTTTAGCAATGCGTCTTAATATACCCGCAACAACGGGGACAGATGCGCCAGCGTCTTTTGAAAATAATAATTACCGTGCCGATGTGAGAAATGTTTCGGTTACAACGAGTAGTGTTTTTCTATCAAATTCGATGAGTGCAAATGCACACTCGAAAGCAAATAATTTCAACAACAACAATAATGTTGCAATTTTATCGAGTAATAGTGCGCCAAGTTTAACAATTCAAGTTAATGATAACAACAATACTGCCAATCACGGGGATTTCGTTGTTAACCAATCGATCGCGAATAACGGAATAAGTGTCGTGAATTGCAGCTACGCGAATAGTATTGGAGTGGGTGAAGGTAGTGTGATCAATAGCAAAAGTAGCAGTAGTTCAGTGCCTAAAAGTAGTAGTAAATTCCTTACTGTAAATAATAATACTAATCATAATCAAACGGATACACAATGCTCTACAAGAACGGCTTCTGCCGCAATCGCAACTTCAAATGGATTACAACCAGAACAACAGCAACAGGAGTCGTCGTCGCCAACCAGAACCTTCACATCGACTGAATGTCAGACGGATGACATTCCGATTTTGATCAGAAGTAATGTTGCTGCGACGACTGTCAGTGGTGGCAATGATGGTGGTCTAGCAGGGGGCACTGATGGTGGCAATACAGTCGTTCGGTCACCCCAGCATCCGGATGCTTTGTTATCGCGTGAACAAAGGCGTCGCGAGCGTCGTGAACGTCGACAGCAGCAGCAACAACAACAGCAGCAAATGCAGCACCAACGCCTTAATCGACATCATTCGCATTCACATCCGCCTCCGCAACAGCCTCCTCTCCTACAACATCCCGCGCATCATACAATGTCTGCAGCAGCAGCTGCAATGTTGCGGCCTATGCTGCCCGACATATTGCATAGTCATTTCCCTCCACCCTATAGCGCTTTGCCCCTGTCACAGGGGGCTCCGCCACCTCCGCCACCGCAATTGCCACCGCATCATGCAGCGTCTCTTATCACACCGGTCATATCAACGGTTCCTATTACAGCTACGACGACGATGGTTGGTGACGGCCGGTTTTCGATACCCCTGCCCATCATAAGAAGGTGAGTTTTCCAATTTATAAATTTGCAATTTTGTTATTTTAAGAAGGCAGTTACCAACATGAATTCCTTATTTACTCCAATAGTTACCTAAAACCCCGGGCCTTTGATAAAAATATGAAATTTTGAAAGCCTTGCGTTTGAATAAGAAATGACTCTTGGAAACGATTTAAAACTTTTCCTCGCTCTTACCTCAAAAAACCCAACAGAACAGTGTTTTCCTTTCCTGTTTCAGAATTTCTTGAATTTGAATTTCTGAAGTGCTTACCTTCTTTTTCGAAATTCCGGGTTATCAGTTTCCGATTTCCAGTTACCCTTTTCCACTTTTTAATTTGCGGTTTTCTTTATCCAAATTTTGGTTTCAGATTTAGATTTGGCTGTTTTCGGATAACAATAATTTTCTCCGCTTAAAAAGAAAACCCTGTACACTATCGTTACTTCCGTCTGAAGAAATCAAGGTAACGCTCTATGTAGCACCTTAAGAAGAAGAAAAAAAAAACTTCAGTATCACTATTACGCTAATATTACTCAAAATATTTGTTGTTTTTTCGACCTTCTGCTACCGTCCTGCTTACGCTAATACTTCTAAATCCACAACAACCGTCTTGAATCCTTCAAATAAACATATCCCTAAAGCAATTTTCCAAACTCAACTCACGAATATCACAAATAAAACACAAACACAAAAAATAAATAAGAACTCAAAAGGAGAAAATGTATTCCCAATTAATTAAGCACATAATTAAATCGGAAATTTGTGTGTGTATGTGTGTGTGTGTGTGAGTTTGTTTGCTACTGCTTCTGCTACTGTTTGACTGTAGCAGCTTTCGAAGAAACAACACCATCCACCTCTGAGGAGAGGAAAATACCATGAAAGTATTTTGTTTTATCAGACAAATAGCCTGCCTCCATCATCGAAGGACTAAATAAGTTTTATCTCCCTCGCGGAGGGCCAGAGCAAATGAAAAGCAAGAAAAAGATTTGAGGCAATGTAATGGCATAATTCGAAAGAAAGTCACGTGCTCCGTTAATATACTTCAACCCGCTCCTTCATCCGTTGCCATTTTTTTCCATCCTTACGCAAAACCAAGACTTTCCAATTACATTATTCTAGCAACAGTTCATCCCTTAATTACATCCAAGGTCCCTTGTGGGTGTTGCATCATCAGTGTGGTAGTTGGTGGCAAAAAAAGGGTCACACAAATATCTTCTTTCAAAAAAAGGGTCGAAGAATAATGTGTTTACATCTAAGACAGGTTGAATACGGCGTAATTGCTGTTGAGACCCATCGTCATCTCATCTACGTCACGCACCCTTATCTTAACATCTTTTATAAGAATAATTCAGCGTACCATTTTTTGTTTGCCAAACAAGTTGTATTCTTTGTTGAATATTCTCGATAAGAAAGTATGCGGCTTTGTAATCGCATTATTCATGTGGATGTGGTATGTATGAAGGCAGGATCATCATCAGCAGGCTTCGGTACATCCTGCCGATAGCTGATTGTAATTTATGTATATGGCTTTGTGCAACATGAGGCCCTGTAACGACACTTTGGGTCTGTGCAATCTTATCAAACAGCGATGCTGATATTCCCCCAGCAACGACTTATTTCTTATACTATTGAAGAACGAACTTCCTTTGAAAGAAAGTGGTTATACATTTCTGAATGCTTAGAAAGGGCGACGACAACGCACAGTTCTTTAAAGACTAGTGTGTCGGATCTTCTGCAACATTAAGTCCATAGCAACGATAGAAAAAAGGTCATTTACCCTGAGCACCCCATTTTTATGACTACTCAAGTTCAAACTGAAAATATATACAAAGGTAAAATTACGTAGTAGTAAGGCGCGTGAGAGGTCTTGTAGCTTCCAGTTATAGGTAAGGCCACCATATATTCTTAACTTGTTTTCCTGCTCAACTTCGAATCGCATCGCACCATTCTCATGAACCGTGAACGAATAGCCAAGAGTATTGTTCTCGAAGCAGAGCCGTTAACATTTTCGCTGTACCTACTTTGCGGTGCATGCTGATGTTTGGTGATGTGATGTTGAACTGGGGCTGATGGTGAATAGCCAGGAGAGGAAAAACATAACAATAATATATATTTTTTCTTTTAAAAAGAAAACACAAACATCAGCAGATACAAAAATATCGGAGGGGATATAAACAATCGAGCTATGAACAAATTTATGCTCTGTCACTCATTTCGCTTGCAAGCACATATCCGTCTGTGTTGTGTACGCTGCTTTCATCGGATTTACGTTTCAACCTCAGGTGGTTTCACGGGTGAGATTTCAACGTACTAGGCAACTACCTTTATACTTCTCCTCTCTCTTGGCTTTTCTACACGTCATGGATGTGCCAAGGC
This sequence comes from Sphaerophoria rueppellii, assembly GCA_920937365.1. Lineage (NCBI taxonomy): Eukaryota > Metazoa > Arthropoda > Insecta > Diptera > Syrphidae > Sphaerophoria > Sphaerophoria rueppellii. The sequence goes on from CAKKXW010000002.1 coordinate 249,324, forward strand.
TTTCAGTTAGATAGAGCAAGATGTACCTACACAACATCAGCCTGACTGACATATTGACGCGAAAATGTATGTGCTTTTAGGATGGCTAAAAGTCACTTTCAGGGAACCAGGTAGTGAATCATGCACATAATCTGGAGAACACACACGGAAAAGGTGTTTTTGATGGTGTTGCACTTTGGAAATTTTGTTCAATGATAGATGCGAATGAGTGGCTTGCAACGCTCTTAACTGAAGCATAGTATATGCCACCGATGCTTCAGTTGAACTCTTTAAAGCTTTTACAGTGAGATAGTTAAACAAGTACGAAGCAACAGCAGCAAGTGTGGCGCTTGAGTAAGGCTACTTTTACAGCAGGGCAGAATGAGGCGTAGGGTTATTTTTTCTAAAACAAAATTGCACTTCAAAACACAGTTTTTAAAGTAAGTTTTCTCATTTCCAGGAATAACTGAATTCATTAGTTGTTTTGTACAACAATGTTTAACAGACAGAAATGTTGTTTAGGTTCTCATTTAAAATGTACCACTGTAATGTGACATGACAACTGAAAGAGACGCACAAACGAAGATAAATAAATTTACTATAGGTACCAACAACTAGTTTCATTGTTAGATAGATTGCTGCGATTCCAATATATCATGCGGCGTTGATGGGGAAATATCCCACGGGCGGGCGGCAACACACTCAGTCTTGTATGGTAATAGCTTTTTTTCCTCATTTTCACTTTATGTTTTGTCTTTGTTGTTGTTTGTTTTCAGAAAGTTGCACACACTTTTTATTTGTAACTCAATAGAACATAAGAAAACAACAGCTGAACGATGAACTTTATTCTTTTTTTATTTAATGCGGTAATTGAAAAGAGCTTGACTTGCCATCAGAGGGAACGAAGATGGATGGCAATTTGTCGCAATTGTTTGATGGTGATGATCAGCAGGTCAAACATTAAGAGGAAATACCTTTTATCTTGTATTTTGACTAGCTATTTTCATTTCTTTAAAATGGAGAAAAATGTTTAATATAAGATCACGTTGGAAAAGTAGGTATGTAATTTTTAACCCGAAGCAGACAAAACTTCTCTTTGTCTTACGACGAAAAATTGTGTCTTTGTGTCCATTGTTCTTATGAGGCAATACACACCGAAAAAGGCACGACACAACAAAAAATCCGCTCCTCGGTTGCTATAAATACATGGGGTTGTATAGGAGCAAAAATCACCGAAGAAGACAAAAAGTCCGGTACAAAATGTCAGGTACTAAAACTATACACTATACACCGTCTTATGAAGGAACACACACCACAGTAAACAAGGAAAACAAACAGAAATCGACAAAAACACGTGTCAGTTGTATAGGTTGTATAGGACCAACACACCGAAACTGACACAGAACAGATATTTTGTCTTTGTCGGCCTCGGTGTGGGGTAGAACATAACACGACTTTTTGTCGAAAGACAAAAAGACGTTTTGTCCGCTTCGGTGTGTGTTTAGCTTAAGGGGGTGCAACATTGAGCGCATTCCGAAACCTAGTGAAAACGTAGTCAACACCTTCTAATTGCGCTCATTGCCTTATCCAAATTCCAAGCAAGCGTCTTCAGGGAGCTGATCCCAAGCTCTGTCTAGTGTCTATATGGTTTCGCATACCAACATGGTAGAAAACGAAGACTTTACGAGCTGGAACACTTATTGTCTTTCACTCTTCTTGGATAAGGTATCAATGACGTTTTACATTGACTTTTCTGAGAAGATGATCGAATTTTCATACCCACCTTCCGTTTTCTCTTCCGAAGTAATCTGAAACGTTTTCATCAGATATTGTCAAAGTTCATTTTTGCCTCATTTGGTGCGAATGATAAAAGTTGTATACTTTAAGATACTGGAGAGAGAACTTAACTATTCAACTACCTACTTAATGCGATTAAGCAGCCAGCGATTAGATTAGAGTGATTCATTTCAGCGTTGGTATCCTTGCCTTAATTTATAGCGGATTCTTATTAAATAAATTACCTTGCAGTTAAAGCTAGCTTTGTTTCCAAGACGTCGATGAAATCTATACTTTGGTCCGTCTGTTACAAAACAAAAAATAAATGAAGAAATTTTTAAATACTTTTTGATGTAGGTACTATAAAACCCTTTTCTTTTCTTCTCCTTAAATCAATATGTGATCTCATACCTTGCCAGAAACCTCTTAGTAGACTGTTATGCCTATACCTTCGCTTTTCTTAAATTAAGGTTAACAAAACCTCTATTTTCTCAAAGATCTAATCAAACTATGTCGATGTCGATTTATTGCAAATTTCCCAAGTGAGAAACATTAAAAATGTCAGTAAAAGCAAATTACCACAAAGACTAGATATATGTTCATTGTATGTGTGCCCAAATCGAACTTATTGAACGAATAGATATTTTGAACATATACTGTAACATTACCTCAGAGAGTTGGGACTGCGTGGGAAAACCATTTTGCTTTTCTCCTCCACACCACCGTACCAATGCAAACCACAACGTAGCTGTTTCTTCCTTTAGTTTGTATTATTTTCACATCGAATCCAATCGATATAGGCTCGTATAATCTATCCATGTATAAAACTTCCATTGGATACAAGGTGAATAAATTGATACAAATCAGTCGATGCGGGATGCAAAAGAATAAAAATCGAAACAAAGCACAACAAAAAATTAGATAGAAAATTGTTGTGAGGTGAGACAAAAGGCATACCTAGCAATTAAATGTGCGAGATTTCCCCTCTCATGTTTGCGGTATAAGGGTGAGGTTTGTATACAATTAGGAACGAATATTCTTTGATTTTTTTTTGTGTCGGACTTTCCCGCCCTTATATTGACTTGAACTTATTAAGATAAAAGTCAATTGAGCTGAGCAATCGATTTCTAAATTTGATTTGAGCAAACAAAAAATCGTAATTAAGATCGTATTTTCGCTAATTTTAATTTATTCGAAAAAGGTCGCATTTACCTTCTTTATGGAAAGTATAGAGCTTTGTTCATTTATTAAGGTCAAATCGAGTATTCTGTTGGTGTACAAATCGGATAAGAATCAGTACAAAGTTTCATTCCTTTCACTTTCATCCCAAAATGTCAATCTTCCAACACCCACAACACTGTCGCAATATTCATTGTCACACCTACAGCCACAGAATTGCTTGATTCAGATGCTCCAAAAAGAAAGTAAATATTTTTTGTTCTGTTTTGCTGAGCCATTCGCTGAAACTTAAAATCTCATCTCATCTCAGCTTATGTCATTTGAAGCGGCTAACTGTTGCCTAATATTTGAAATTGCTTACAAACTGGAATTATTGTTGTCAATCACATTAATTTTAGACTTTCGGAAACAAAAACAAAATCTTTTGTAAATCAACCCGGAAGTATGTTTTGACACCTTTCTGTTGGTTCAAGATGTTAACAATAAAATTGGTAGATACATAAAATTAAAATTTATATTTTGTTTTTCTTTTTTTTTAAACCCAAGTTTTGTTGTAATTCATTTTTGTTTACAAAACTTTCTCCAGTCGCCACCACAATAAAAAGTTATATAAGACTCGATTTTTGCTTTTATCTATTTCTAATAGGAACATTTTGTTTTGTTTTTTTATTTTTTTTTTTTTGGTTTCATTTATTGCATGACTGGTTATCTAACAGTTAATTCCAAACCAACAAAAAAGCAAATTAAGTGATTTGGATTTAGTGTTTCTTTTTGTTAAATAATTTATAATTTAGTGACAATTTATTTGCTTTGTGTCAAATGGCTCGCTCGTTCTGTTTCATTATACAAATGTTGTCGATTTTAATTAAAAAGTCTTAAATGTATTTTTTTTTTTTTTTTGGTCGAGACCTGAACTATCGAGTTTTTATGAAAAGCAATAAAGTCATGTTCTATGTTTGAATAGTCTTCTTCTTACAATCCATCGAGTCCTTCGTTTCATCTCCACCTCCATTCTTCATTCATGATATTCTGAAGAGTTCTTACCCACCATTGTCTAGGTGTTTTACTCTGCATATAAATAAAAACTGAAATGAGGAAATACAGTGAAATAAGTATAAGAGTTTAAGAAAGAAAAAAAGGGTAAGACTGATTCTTGTCTTTTTTGAATTTATTGGAGATCCTCGAAGAACAAAGTCTCAAATAGTACCTCCCTTAGTAAAAACTGCCTGTAGTGATCGGTTTGTCCTATCTTGTTGACAGTGTATTAACTTAGTTTTGTCTTATTCATCATCTTCCGACAAGACGAATTTGGAAGTACCATAGTTTTCTAGTTAGTTACTACATTGACAACTTTGTCGACACCAAATATATACGAACGTAAAATGCGTAGTAGATGTTCATTTAGTTTAGTTCAATTTATTTTTAAAACAACGCTCTTAATTTTGAAGAGATTTGTCTCTTACAAGCAATCAAAAACGTTTTAGATGATACCAAAAATCTAAATTTGGTGATTCATATATTTTGCCCAAGAACCAAATCCAACAAACAGCCATCATTATTGTTCCGGACAAAAGCCGATTGCCTCACTGTCTAAGCTCTAAATCATCCGTGAAAAGCGGCTGCGCGCCGGACATAACAAAAAATTTAACCTTAAATCGTTTAGATATAGAAAGACAAAAACTCTAAGACCCATACATATAGACCAATTTATTTCAAAGCCAATGGGTTTCCTAGATATCTTCTCATTTTTTTTAAACTGAATTTTTGTACTTGTCTTCACCGAAGACGGACACGAAATAGAATATAATGACGGTGATCATGTTAATGGTAGTGCGCAATGACCCATTGTCTTTTGGATTCTGTCTTGTTTGTGTGTGATTTATTTGACCATTGTAAATGGGCCTGGCTTCTTTTTCAAAGCTGATTACGAGCAACAAGCCTTAAGTTAAGCAACTTCATGGTTAATTTGCAGCAAAACTCAAGTTCTTGACTAAAACAACACCGTTACTATCAATCTTTTAGCGTTAGATCTTGTATGTGGTCTTCATTTTAACAGCCGAAGGTCTTAAAACTCCGCGCAGCTTGACCCTAATATGGCATTTTTCCACCAAAACGTCATGATGTATGAAGCGAAATACCAAGCAACTTATAGCTGAACCGAAAGTTGATGATGACTTTTCCCGAAAGTCAAGATAGATAATTCATGGAGAAGCTTCATGTACCTTGATCATGTTCAAGGCAAAATAAAAAGACAAAAACTTCTAAATAGAGATTTTAAGAAACAAAATGAATAGGTACTAATCACTTATCAGTATCCCCCAACTTTTTGCAGCCGCACTAACAATGCACTGAGTTTTTCAGAGTCAAGCAACAAGCTTGGGAACTGTGTCAAGCTGAATTGAATGAGAATAGTCTCTCTTGGTCACAGTTTGATGATAATAGCTGTCTGCTTTTTTTTCGGTGAATTTATGGTCTAATTTTGAACCAAGGCTGTGCTATAAATTCGGAGAAAGTCCATAAAACTTTAGTGTAGGTGTTATTATTGTAAAAATGGTGAGAAAAGTAAGGCAGACCATGGTGGTGAAATAAATGATACACATGATTAGAACATCAGCTAAGGATTTTACGGGCAATAAATTTTGAGAAAAAGAGAACATGTTTTTTATTTATCTCGGTATTCAGTGGTTTGCTTTGCTTGTGGAAATGTACCGAAAAACGTGTAGCAATCAAACGAAAAAAAAACAGGTCTTTGAATAAGCAATTGTTTTTGATTGGCAATTGAAATTGATGGCTCACGATAAATAAGGCTTGATGAGTAGGTAGTACCTCAGTTTGCATTTTTATCAAGCAAGATATACTGACCATCTCAAAACCAAATATTTTTTTCAGTTCTTAAGACAGGGTGTCTTAGTCGTGTTCTTTTTTATCTTCCTCCGGTATTCTTGTTACTTCCGTTTTTTTTTTTTGCTTCAGCTTAAAAACGTCCTGAAGACGCGCTTTGTTTGTTTGTTTGCAACTGTGCAGCAATGTTGAATTAAAATTAAAATGTTTAAATAAAAAAAACTGCCACACAAAATTAAATTAAAATTTGCTCGTTCACAATGCCATAAACATAATAAAAAAAAAACATTATTCCTCTATCCTATCTGTGTCCCAATTAACCTTTTTCACACTTTAAAACCTTGCAGGTATGTTCCTTCCGTCACCTACATCAATCTTCCTTTATAAGCTTCATCATTTTGACGTAAACACTTTTTTGAATAACTTGTGTTTACTTCTTGCTAATTAAAAAATTTATGAAAGGAAAAAGCTGCAAACAAAAATTCTTTATGAAACCAAAAAACTACAATGAAATGACAAACAGAAAAAAACACTTCAATGAGTCACTTCTTCTCCCTACATGAATCTTTTGTCACGTTGTCGTATGTCTGGCTGTTGGTAAAGTGTAAGCCCATCCTTTTGTTTGAACGATTTTTTTCAGGAACATGAACCAAACCAAGGTGATGGCATTGAAACCATTTTTTGTTGTTGTTTTCGTTTACTGTTTTTTGTGATGCTGCCAAGGAAAGGAATGGAAAGAACTCTTTGAAATTGAATTTTGCAAAAACGTGAAGAAGAAAATTTGTCTTCTAGAAACGTTTTCCCCCCAAACCCAGACCCAACAAAAACAATTCATTTAAAACCGTAGTAAACGAAAACTTCTCAAGAACCCGCTCATCTTCGTATATAGTTATTGTCGACTTTGTTTCGACGTTGTCGTGGGGCATGCTGTAAATACAACGTCTGGGGTACAGATACAGCTTGAAGTGGAGCTAGTTTATGTTACCCAGAAATGAAATTGTTGAAGTATGCTTGCCATCTATGAAAAAAGTGATCGGTTTGTTTTGAATGTCTTTCGAACTCAGCTAAAAAGATGAAGTTTAAGAATTTCGCAGTCCCTTTATGTCATTGGATCTTGAATGTCATTGTTATTCCAATGATCTTCTTCAGACAAGTTCTGTTCGAAAAACTTGTAACCCCAAAAGACAAATAAGTTGGCAATCATGTCAAACAGACCACAACCATCTTCAACAACTATTGTGATACTGAACCGATTTACACTCTTGGACAAAACTTAGAAGCACACAGAGAAACCTGATTTCACCATCACAGCATTGCGGTCGTTTGACACACTTTATGAGGAGAAGGTAACTCCGATTCCCAACTTTTCCTCCGTCTGATGCTTCTTCATAAGCCATATCTTATGCTCTCTGCTCTGTCTGGTCATTTCAACAAACACTGCATGCTGGCTGGGTATTGTCATCAAACAACACCACTTCTTGTGTCTACTTCGACTTCGAAAAACCAGCGCGGGTTTTGCCAGTTCAATGAATGATAGAAAAGGCTTGGCAACATAATTTCTGAAGGAGGGTGCGCAGAGCCAGAAATGGATGATTGCCTTTCTTTATTTATTCTGCAATCAACAAAAATTATGTTCTTGTTTAGTATTGGTGGCTATGTTAAGCTGTGCTTGCGGTTGCTCAAAAACCTTTTCGGTTTTCATCACAAATTGAGTGCATTCAATGGAGCAAGAGAAGATTGAGTTGATGAAAAAAGAAGTGAAGGGAGGTATGGAGTTATAGAATAAAGAAGGGACATATGGTACGACATGGAGGATGCAAGAAACTATGACGACCATGGAAGCATTTACTAAAGACGACGAGAATCAGAAAAAATATAGTCGGACTTGACTGGCAAGTTGACGTTTGGCTTCGGTTTGGTTCTTCTGCGGTGGAACCAGAAATTGGGGGAGCTGCTTTACTTTGGCAACAAGGCCAGCACTAAAAACTCAAACAAAAGAACCAAACCGCATATAAATAAGACGAAAAACAATCCAATGAAAACCATTTATTTAGGTTTTATTTTTAACGTTTTCTTCAAATAAAGTCAAATCTGGAAAGTTGTCTGGACGAGTTTGGGTTTTTGTTTTAATTCTTTTTAATCTCCGTTTGTTGGTTTTTTGTTCTCTATACATTCTTGACACTATTGATTCATGGACACTGTTTATTGCAGTCTTAACACGATTTCGGCCCAGTTGTCAAAATCAGTGGCCCTGTTATCAATATGTTACATGCACTTTGAATTGTTTGAGTTTCAAAACAGAAGAACTACAATTTTTTGGCTGAACCGTTAGCCTTGATATAATTTAGTTAGTTTTTTCTTAATGAAACCAACTGTTAAAATCAACAAAGAGAGAACTTCATTCACTCTTAAATCCAATCACACTCTCAGCAAAATATCACAAGAACGAAGACACCATTGCAAAAGGAACGACAAACATGACGTGGTATACGAAAAAAAATGCAACGGCAAGACGAATTATTGGCACAACCAAACGGAACGCATACTAGCTGCAAGAATAGCTGAACACAAAGCTGACGTCAGGAAAAAGAGATCATCAACTGGATTCTCACAACATATGACAGAACATGGACACACCGCTGATTTCGATGACATAATATAACATTATACTCCAAACCTCATAGATTGCGAAAAATTATTACAATTTTAGAACCACTTTTGCAACAGCAACGATGATTATTTCTCCAAAAACTCACAAAATCCTTTCGTAGTTTCACCCCTTTCACAAGATTTAAGAGGGTTATTAAAACGTAAGTACCCAAACAAACACAGGTTTAATTGATCCATTTCCTTTGGCTTCGTTAAACAAGGAAGGAGGTACTCCTAGTCTCCAATCAGTCACACACAATTAATATCTCCATTTTCAACCAGTCCCCTTTTTATCTTCGTCGTTAATCCATATTTAACAGCTTTGGTCTGCTCAGCCCTGTTATTCCTTGAAAATGTTAATGTTTTCGTTGCTCGGGTAATTAAAGATCAAAATATTCAAACCTTCAAGCAGTTAACTTAAATTACATAATTCCAAGAAAAATTCTGCTAGAAACTTCTATTCTAACAAACTATACCAGCAACGGCAGACGGGCAGACCGAATCTGAATCTCAATGTTGCAACTTGGAATGTATAATAATGAAATTTCGCTATCGTTGTTTTATAAAGTTATGATACATTTCCATCTGCGTCCTAAACAACCTCGAGGGCATTTTCACCGTTAGAAGAAAGCATCTCAACATGTTTTGTTACTCTTTTTTTTCAAAAGCAACAATTTTCGAGTTTGCATAGAAAACACTACAAAAAATCCCTCCTAAAGCATGCAACTGTCTGAACCTGATTAGCTCACAATGAGTGCAGGAAAAAGTTTCTCCTGTATAGTTTCAATTTATCCCAACTCGTAGGTTTATTTCTACGCTATAAAGTTTATCCGACAACCAAGGTATGTTATATCCAGTTGTCGGTACAAAACTCCATAACAACAACATCAACAAAAACAACTATACACTCGCCATAGTCACCTTGGGAACGGCATTTAATGATGCTTGAATGGGAATCCTTATTAATCTTTCGAGCCTTTTTGCAAGTGAACGAAAAACTGGGAAGAAACGAACAAATCCCCCTTTTAGAATAGATTTCATGCGAATAGAGCATAGGAAAATGAAAATTAGAAAACAACATAAAAATATCTCCAGGATACAGTGAAAAAACTCGGATTTCGACATGTACTTTGGATTGTCAAAATTGATCATTAGTGAGCCACGTGCACTGTCTAATGCAAGTCTTGAAAATATCACGTTTTCTTATTATTAGGATGGGTTGAAGGTTTTTATGGGGGAATTAGTTTGATGGGTATTGTATGGTCCCTAATGAGCTCGTAATCATGAATCGCCATGACATCAATCATTTTTCTTGGTTTTGGTTCACCCTTCAATTGAACTTTTGCATTGAAAGTAACACGAGTTTTTGTCAATGAAAACAACAAATCCTCTATTTTATTTAAATCATAGAGGTGTTGGCTTGGTGTAAGGTGACGTTTTTGAAAAATTTTGAAATATTTGTTACTATAACTCAACATTGTTCGAAATAAAAAATGTTCACCATTCAACTCAAGAAATCAATAAAGTGGCAGCACTTGATTTGCAATGAGCCAACTCGCACTTAGTCATCATTGTTGCCGTTGCCGTGATACACTTTTGCAAAGACAAAACCCGTTTGTTGGTTGGCATTGCCTTTGGCGGAGGCGAAACGATGGAAATAAACACATACAAAGAGATACAGGATGTTCACCTGGGGTAAACCAGTTGCGACAGCAGAGCGATGGTGTTGTTATAGAAGACGCCATATACCGTTTCTACAACCAAGTACCTATAAAAAGTATTTAATCTTCTTTTCGTCTACTTACATACTACAACTCATGAGACCAGGTTTCAACACCACCATTTCTATTGAACGATTGTTCGCTCGCACAAGCTTCCCATTTTGGTAAAGTCATCTGGAGAAGATTCCTCTTCATCATTCGGCCATAAAGACAAAACAGCACACAACTTGCTGGCTGATTGACTGACGGAGAAAGGTTTAGTTCAGAGTTGAATGACTGATGGTCGTGCTTAGTTTTTAGGTTTAACTTAATAGCTAACGGTGTATTTTCTTGTTTTTTTCTCTCTTCTACAAAAAAGGTACCTACATCATTTTTTGACAGATAGATAGATAATCTTAGTTGGTTGAAGATTTTGTTGGTTTGATGAAATTTCTTTCCTCTCACCTAAGACGAATTTGTTTCTTCAACTGAATTCAGATAGCCTTACTTAACACCTTTGCCTTTTGTTTTTCTTCTGCCTGTTTTCTTATTTTTTTTTTTTATTCCTCAACCTTAAGTCAAACGAAAATTTATCGTGATCATAATTTGCAAGACTTTCACTTTTTTGTTTCTTCGTCTTTTTGTTCGTTTCTTCGCTGGTCGTATATTTAGTCGAATTTTAAAACTTGTTTTCCAACAGAGGGAACATTTTGGACACGCCACCACCGCCATTGCCGCCTCCATCGCCACACCAACAACAAATAGTCTATACTCGTCGTACAATGGACATAAAATTGTTCCTTCGTTCGATTCACCATCAAATGAATAATCGTCGTGTCGGTCGGTCGGTTGTGGGCAGAAGGAGATTCGTTTTCGTGTCTGGTCGAATTTTAAATTGGGTATGGGTGGTTCTGGTTAGGTTAGCTTGGCTTGGGAATATTGATTGTGGTTACGCTTAAGGTTTATAAGTTTATTCGACTGTAGACGCTGCTGCTGTTGCGGTGCAAATGAGAGCCGATCCCATGAATGATTCAGCTTTCAACGGCGGAAATCAGACTGTAATTGGTTTTTGATGTTATTGTTGTTGTTTCATTTGTTATTGATTTTGTGTTGAACCCGGTTGGTGCAAAAATTGGTTTGTGAATTGAGGAAGTGTTCACACCATAATTTTAGTTTTGGCTCAGATGAAAAATTAAGAAGTTGTGGTCAAAGGAGACAGTCCAGATGATTTGGATTATTTCCTTACATATACAGATGAAAAGGTCAAGCCCTTTTTTTAAGAAGTACATATTTTCAATTAACATTGCTGAATAGTCATTGTGCGTGTGATCAAAGTTGGCTAACATGGTAGAGAAGTCGACAACACGGTGTTCGTAGATTCCATCGGCCTTCCTGGTGTCTGTCCATCAGTTGCCGTATATCTTTTCATTCGTAAAGCTCACGATTTGTTCTTATTTTTCAGACCAATAATTACAGTAGCGTTTGAAAAATTTTTCGGACTAAATTCTAAAATCTTTTCGTCAATTTTATACTAAAATCTTTGAACTTTTGCTTCTATTTTCAAAATTTTGTTCTATTTAATTCAATTAAACTTGATTCTGAGCTGTTTGTCCATAGGTTCAGTAAATCTTGATATAATTAGGTTCAAGAAAATTAGAATATATTCTTTGACAACTGCAAATCAATCCCTTTGTTTACTCTCATTTTATGGAAACATTACTTACTTACTTACTTAAGGTGGCGCTACAGTCCGTTGTGGACTTGGGCCTCAATCAACAGTCTCCGCCAGCTAGCTCGGTCCTTAGCTAGTCGTCTCCAGTTTTGCACTCCAAGTTGATTGAGGTCGTCTTCCACTTGAGTTCGCCACCTGAATCCCGGTCTTCCTCTTCTCCTACGTCCCTCAGGAATAGTGTCGAAGGCTTTCCGGGCCGGAGCATTGTTGTCCATTCGCTCTAAATGACCGAGTCTCTGGAACTTGACTCTTCTGGCTATTTTCTTCGCTATTCCCCTTCAATCACACGGGGCCAAAGATGACCCGAAGAACTTTCCTCTCGAAACAGCCTAAGGCACTGTCATCCGATTTTGTCAGGGTGCATGCTTCCGCACCATACAGAAGGACTGGGATGATGAGTGTGTTGTACAGTTTTACCTTAGTTGCTCGAGAGAGGGCTTTTGCACTCAATTGCTTTCTTAGCTCAAAGAAACAGCGATTAGCAAGAGTTATTCTTCGTCTGATCTCGGCGCTGGTGTTATTGCCCGTGTTTATAGCGGAGCCTAGGTAGACAAACTCCTCTACTACCTCGAAGTTATATGTGTCTATTGTGACGTTCTGCCCGAGCCGTCGGTGTTGGGTGTCCTTCCTCGAAGACAGCATATACTTCGTTTTTCCCTCATTTACCGCTACATCCATTTATGCCTCTGGTGTTGACGTTGGAGTTCTGCACTCTTCTCAAGAACGATGTCAAATCGCATGACAGTGCATCGCCTTGTCTGAATCCTTTTTAGACGTCGAAAGATTCTGTAAGCTCGTTGCCAACCTTGATGGAGCAGCGTGAGTTCTCCATCGTCATTTTGCACAAGCGAACGAGCTTGGCAGGGACGCCAAAACTAGACACAGCTTTGTACAGTTCGCCTCTGTAGATGCTGTCATACGCGGCCTTAAAATCGATGAAAAGGTGATGAGTATCGATTTGAAGTTCATAGGTCTTTTCCAGGATCTGCCGCAACGTGAAAATTTGGTCGATGGTTGACTTTCCTGGCCTGAAGCCACATTGTAAGGACCAGACGTTCACATATTACGGCAGAGAGGATCTTGTAGGCGATGTTTAGTAGGCTTATTCCTCTATAGTTGGCGCAGTTTAGAGGATCTCCTTTTTTCAGGATCGGGCAAACAATGCTGAGGTTCCATTCATCGGGCATGCATTCCTCTGACCATATCTTACAGGCAATTTGGTGCATGCTCCTATCTAGCTCGTCGCCTGCTGCTTTGAACTCAGCAGCTAGTCCATCTGCTCCAGCGGCTTTGTTGGATTTCAGCCGTGATATTGCGGTTTTCACTTCTTCTAGGTCGGGTTCATGGAATTGTTGGCGATCATCGTGTCCGATGAAAGGCTCCTGTCTGACGGCGGTATTTTGTTCGTCGTCACCGTTATACAATCTACAGAAGTGGTCTTTCCAAATCCCCAGCATTGACTGCGATTCTACTATGATGTTCCCTTGTTTATCTCTGCAGGCATCGGTTCCTGCTCGATGACCTTGAGCCAGCTGTTTAACCTTTTGGTAAATCCTCCGAACTTCATCCTGCTGCTGGCTTTCTCAACATCCTCGATCTGACGCTTCTCATGCTCTCTCTTTTTACTTCCGACATATAGAATATATGGCAAGTATTGAATTCGTAAAAAAAAATTGAGATGAGGATGAGATATGACATTACGATGATAGAGATGTCGAAAAAAGTGGGTCCGGCGATTCCGTCTGTCTGTCTGTCGGGAAGTTTACAGGCATCTATAGCCTTTACTACTGGTCCGATTGACTTCAAATTTGAAAATTAGAGGTTTGAGCAAATACTCATATCCCAGTTTTTTTTATTTTTGTTTTAAGATCAAAATTTAGGGTAGCCACCAAACGATTTTTTTGGCCAAAAACCAAAACCTTCATTTCCTCCAAAACGGCTCCTACGAATTTTTTTAACTTCCTCGCGTTTAATTTTTTTAAACGTTCATGTATTAAATGTAAAAAAAATTGTTTGTATTGCTCCAAAACGGTACCTCCCATAGAACCGTTTTTTTGTTATTAGATTTTCTCGAAAAATGAAAGTCCGATCAGCGTAAGTTTTTTTTTGAAAGTACGTATATATTGTTCAAATAATATTTTGTATTCAAAAAAAATTTTACATTTTTTTAAATACTGTATCTCTAAAACGGATCAATTTTTAAAATTAAAATTAAAGTATAATATGTATATGTAAATGGTCTTGAAGACTGCATACCCAAATTAATTTTAAGACATTTTTGAAAAATTTTATGCATAAAAATTAATTAAAAAAAAAAAAAAACGGCTCCGACGATTTTCAATAAAAAAAAAATTCAATAAATCAAGAATAAGGTTTGAATTTGTTTGGCATTTAAATTTTTGGACTTAAATGTATTTACGAGGTACATTTTCAAATTTTAACAGCCATATTTATAAAAGAATATTATGGGCGGCTTAACTTTAAACAACTTCTAAATAGCTCTTAAGTACAAAATGTGTATTTATAAAGAATTTGCTCATTTAAGTAACGTTGTTTAACGATTGTTTAACTTAAACGTCAATCACCTCGTTTAGAGATTGTTTAAAGCCATTTTTAAAAAAATTGACAAATTAAACTATAATATATTCTGTCACTTTGATTGGCTTTTAAATCAGAGATTTTTGTAGCTAACCATATTAACAAAGCCGTGGGTCAAAAAAATGGACCCATATTACCGAAGAATTGTTAATGATTTAAGAACTACAGGAGAAGACGAACAAAAAAAAATTACGAAACAAGATTCAACCCAATGGATCTTGAAGAAAATTTGTTCAAGCAAAAATACAAATTTTCAAAAGCCATATTTTTTTTATTATTTGACACAAAATTTTTGAATTAAATTTGTCAAAAATGTCAAAAAGTCAAATTTAAAGATATTTTTTTGTACTAGATTTGGAATTCCCTTAAGTTTTTTGACATTAACCGTGTTTAGTTAAGCATCAAAGAAAAAATGATTATAAATCCAAATTTAATTAACGTTGTTTAAAGGCTGATTAAATATATAAGCAAGCTTAACTAAACAGCCTTTGAGAACCATTTTAAGAAAATCTAATAAATACGGCAGTAAGTTTTTTAAATAAATTCTAATTATTTTTATTTATTGAGTTTTTTTTTGTGAATTAAGTGTAAGCTGTAAGTAAGAGTGTAATCAGAATTGCTGAAAGTATAATCTCTTATTTAAGCACTCCTTTTTTTGAAGTAATCATAAATATTTAGTTTTAGCATGCAGGAGGAAGTTCGTACGACCCAGTGGTGCACATTTTTTCTCCTGAGATGCCGGCGTTCCTCTCTCCTCTTTTGCTCGTAGAGCTCACGAGCAGCTCTTGTCCTTCTATGCAGTGCCGCTTTGTATGCCTCCTGCTTGGCTGCATGGGCCTGCCTGCATTCTTCGTCAAACCAGGGGTTTCGTTTTGGTGGCTGTGTGAAACCCAGCACATTAGAGGCGGCATCTCTAACTGCTCTCTGGCAATGTTGCCACTGGTCTTCGATACTTGATGTTGACGGCATAGGACTCCTTAAGAGGTTACTTGACACTCGATCAGAGAAGGATCTGGCGATCTCTTGCGATTGTAGCCGTCCGACGTCGAATTTTCTTGCAGCATTTCCTTGTTTTGGCCGTTGTCGGGATATTCGTAGCACTACCTTGGCTACGATGAGGTAGTGGTCCGAGTCGATGTTAGCTCCTCGGAAAGTTCGAACATCTTAAATGCTGGACAAGTGCCTTCCGTCGATCGCAATGTGATCAATCTGGTTGACGGTTGATTGATCAGGAGATCTCCATGTACCTTTATGGATTTTGAGATGAGGGAACCAGGTGCTTGCTACCACAACATTTCGCCCCGCAGCAAAATCGATCAGCTTGAATCCGTTATCGGAAATGGTGTCATGCGGACTGTGCTTTCCGACTGTTCCACCAAAGATATCCTCTTTTCCCAGCTTTGCGTTAAAATCGTCGAGGACATCTTTAATGTCATAACTAGGACATTGCTCGTACGTTTTGTCAAGGAGCTCGTAGAACTCGTCTTTAATGTCGTCCTTTTTCTCTTCTGTGGAGCATGCGCACATATTAGGTTAATGTTGCCGAATTTAGCCTTAATTCGGATTGTCGTGATGCGTTCGCTCACGCATTTGAAGCTCAAGACTTTTTGCCTGAGTCTGCTTCCCATGACGAATCCGCATCCAAAGAGTCGCTGTTGTTGCTCTCGGTAACAATTACCATAGTAGATGTCGCAGTTTCTCATCCTCCTTTTGCCCGGTCCATCCCATCGCATTTCCTGGGTAGCGGTAATATCTGCTTTGTAGCAGTTGAGGGTCTCCGCTAACTGTTCGGCCTGTTAAGGGACCTAACATTCCACGTGCATATCCGAAAATAGTTGTCCTTTGTGCATTTGCTTGGGTCGTCATCAGTGTATCCGTCCGTTTCCGAGGCCTGTTGTTGCTTCGCAACTTAGTTATTTTCTACGTGCTCGGGAAGTCACCCCGACGCACAACCCCCAACCTGGAGTACCAGGCACTTGATGTGACTCCAAGTGCAAGAGCCGGAAAAACCGCTCCTTTTACGGCCTGGGCTTCAAATAAGTCGAAGTAGCCCGTAAAGGTGTTCACCAAGTAGTTCGGCCTAGCTGGAACTGGAGACGCCACCGTTTATTTCAAAAAAGAAATTCATTCGCTGCCGTCCCTCGGTGGGAGTGCCTTGGTGGGAACACTCCTTCGTTGTGGAGTAATTGGTAGTAACAGCCTACTCCGCTTCGACCTGTCGACCATGGAAGGCCCTTCTACGAAATCAAGTTTCGCGATCGCATAGATCTAAGCTTCATAGTAGTAGTTACCGTAAGCCGCTCTGCCACGTCAAGGCTTCCTGCAGGAATTCTCTACGGAAGGTGCCCTTTTAGTGCCTTAGCCTTAAGTTCAATCACTTGCAAGAGGCAATTTGATCAATAATAATTAGAATAATCATCAATTTTCTGAAATAAAAAAGAAAAAACCTTATACATCGACTACTAAAGACCAAGCGTTTCTGGTGTTCTTGACTGCTGTTTAAACTACTGCCAGAGGCGTCGTGATATCTCTAACAAATACAACAAGCTTAAAAGAAAAGTTAAGCAAAAAAAGACACAAAAACCGTGCCCAGGGAAAAGGCAGAAGGAACATGAACAACAAAAATACCCAACTCATCGAAATTCGACCTCAGCTTAAGCGATACATTTATACCATCAGAGATAATATCACGTGGGGTTGGGGCCAACAACAACAACAAACTACAAAGTATCTTTTTGTATTTATAAATTGTAAAGAACTCTCCTTTCAAGACTCTAAGAGTTAAAAGTTAAAAATAAAAATCGTGCTTCAAGTCTTCAAGTCCAACGCGAGTATGATTTGCCAGAGCCAGTCTATGCAGATTAAGATAAAAGCTATTCAAAAGGATAACAAAACAACGAAGAGACCTAAAAGATTGTGCGATTTTGTGTTTTGTTATTGTTGTTTTTGTATTGTAAATATACTCTCTGTTCCTGGGACCTTGCAATTAAATAGGTGGAAAATGGCAGCAGCGCGCGGAATTATTTATGAATACACTCCCAAGGGGATTCGTTTGGATTTTTTTCATTATTCTTTTTTTTTGTGCTGTTGTATTTTGATTGGATTAAGACCTGCGGTGGTCAAAGAAATTCACATTGAGAGGGAGTTCCAGAGAATATTATTAATTTTATAGCCTTTCATAATTCATATTGTTTTTGCTGCCAACAAAACTCATAGCATTTCGCGATATGGTAAAGGAGGTATAATTGCAGGATTAACAAAAAAATCTACAAAATAGATCAAATCCGATTCCGGGGAATAAAAATAAAATTTTGTTTTATAGGTTTCGCCCACTCTCTCGTCTAGTCGATATAGTCATTCATTCAAAAAAGGTTATGCAAGCATAATATCACCCAAAATCTAAGGAACTAAAAAGAAGAATAAAAATAATGACCATGGAGCGGTGGCGCTCGATGGTGGGGTCTAGAACATTTTTGAATTATGTATGTTCATTAAGACAGCGATGATGACTTGCAAAAGCAGCAAAGAAACATAACTTTCTCCTCGTGTTTTGTTTCTTATTTTTGTTTTCTTGACTGTCAGTCTTTTTGCAAGGAAAGTGACAAACTATTTAAAAAGTTCACGTGTATTATGATTCATTGGCTAGCATTGGAAATCACAAGCCACAGCCGTCGAAGACTTAAAAATGTTAGGCAATGTTTGACAACATTGAACAAAGCCACAACTCTTAAGTGACTAAGGGTTTCAGCCAATCTAGTTAAAAACACAAGCCAAACGAAATTACGTTATCTGTTAATCAAAAGCTCACAAAAAAGTAAATAAAACGCTCTTTTCTAAAAAATATCCCCAAAACATAATAGGAACATCGTTTTCAATGTACGTGCTTTTGAAGCGATAGAAAAATTATGGTTCATCATAAATCCTTCAAACGTCTAGTCTGACAACGTGTTTGTGCATCAATTTTCCTTAAACCTCACGTTCACCTCATAACCGTCTTCAACATAGCTTAAATAAAATTTAATTCAATTGATTGCTTTTTGAATACAAATTTGTATATTATGTAACTGCCTTTTTTTCTTCCCAAACTAATGAAGGTTTGTTTCCTTTTTTTCAGGTAAGAGGCCAAACGACATGAACATTTATTAATCTGCACGTGTAAAGTGTGGGTTTTCCGGAATCTTTATGCATTCATAAAGACACCCTTTAAAAGTGAACTTGTGTTCTTTTATTTGATCAGTGATAAAGTAGGTAGGTACATATGTATATGTGTTTTCGTGATTGTAAAAATTTACATGCTTAGTTTGCTTCTAGGTTCATGTCAAAAAGCGTGAGAATAGGGAATTCTTCTCCCTGACCCTGAAAACTTTAGCTCTAAATTTAATGAGCTTACATGGTTTATAACATTTTAAACTTATTTTCGTGTTTAAAAGGCTATTATTAAAAGCTTTAGATAGCAAGAAATTAAAGAACAAACAAGAATACAAACGTCTAAGTCATAATAAAGCCAATTAAAAAAAGGCTTGAATGGAAAAGGAAACCAAAAGCTAATTTTATCATTATTCTGACAGAATATTTTTTGTATAAAAATACATTTCGTTGTCAGTGGAGTTGAACGATTCTATAAACGGAGATTTAACTTTTGGTTTTGTTGAAGTGGCTTATGTTTTGAACATTATCTAATTTAGAAATCTGTCCAATTTAGATTTTTAACGAGATAAGCGATTTTTATTTCTTGTTCTTTGTTTGCCGTGTGAAAAACTCGAATATTCACAAAAGTAAAACACATCCGAAAAACCCTTAAATCTCATTCCTAAAAGATTATCAATTACGTCAAAAGTGATCTTTAATTGCAAGTTATTTCGTCTGACAATTAGAAACTTACGTAAGTCTCAATAAGTACAATAATTAAAGGAAAATTTAAATCACCGGTTAAACATTACTAAACTAAAAATCGTCTCATACCAGCATGGAATATTAAAAAAAAGCGGTTTTAGTTTAGTTTTTTTCGGTTCGTAGCTTCACTGGTTTTATCATTCATTTACTTCAAAGGTCATTTAAGTGTACATTACTATAATCTTTCGGCGCGTCTCATAATCCTGTAGTTTTCGGCCCAGTCGAACAAGGCTCCTACACAAAGAAATCGGCATAGATCCTTATCCACTCTGTAGGATACTTTAGTTTAGAGTGAAGATCAAACGAGGTTGAACTATACATTTCGAACAATTGCAATTGCATACTATTTAATAACAAACATATTTTAGTTATTAATTTAACGCTACATATCTCCAATTGATATTGATACTATCCCTTGCATTTTCCCATACACCTAAATATCCTTTAGTCCTTCGTGATATAAAATAAGGAATCTAGTTTTTTTTGTTTGTTTGGCAGATATATCAACGTGTACCTACAGACTTTGCCCTACCGTCAAGTCAAGATGTAGGTACATTTTAGCTGAGCGTATTTCGTCTGTCAGATGAACACCGTTTGCCAAACCTACTACCCACCTTGCACATAATTTAACATGAAATGTGATAGACAGCTCATAAACATTATGTGCATTAGTAAATTGCATCAGAATCAATTTGATTCCCGAGAGATATCCTGTTCCAGGTATCCCGGTATTAGAAGGATATGTACGAACAAACGAAGCATGATGAGAATGGTAGGTCTATAATAAGTGCGGTGTGCCATAGATATACCAACATCAAGTCAGTACAAACAAGAAATGGTATATGTATTCCCTTATCGAACCTTCATAAAGCATTCCCCATACCAATCATCCCGTCATCTACCCGATAAATTTGGGTTGGGCACAAATTTTTGCTCTAGAGGTAAACAAGTATTTGATTCTAGAATTGCAGACGAGGAATTCAGAAACTTCTCAGATAAACTTACGTCCGACAACTATTCGGTACGACGGAGGTTCGGTATACCTTAGTTTGCTTTATTGTTCTAGACTTGTCAATATTGTGAATGCACTCTGTTCTGCTCCGTAACTTCATCTTGTATGCATGAACGGGAGTGTACTCAATTGTAACCACACAACGTCATCTTGCGACGTCGTCAACATGGTGTGTTTATACACCGGTTGTATGGATCTCGAAGTCAGAGATAAGTAAAACACAAACAAAACATGAGAACGAGGATACAATGATGCCTCAAGCTCAAGGTCAAATTTGCAAAGAACTTAGTTACGGCTGCTGTGATGCTGACATTTGGTGGTAGCAGCTCCATAACCGCTGCTGTTGCCGTCATCGTCATGAGAATAATTTTGGTCAAGCACCTCGTTCATGTCAACAGCCAAGACCAGCCGCAGCAACAAAAAAAACAACGACTTTATGGTGGCAAAGACTCTTTCCTCAAGGAGGTTTATGGTTTAAGATGCAAGGTTGAGCCATTTCGTCGGAAAATATACCTTCGTTAATACTTTCTGGCTGGGAAACTGTGTATTAAATTTTTTGTCAGAACGAATTTTTATATTTATGTTACTTTAAAGTGGTTTCTAGACTTCAAATACAATGAATTGCTACTTACTAAATTCTGGAACTTCTCTCACACGAAAAAGCAATAAAGTTTATTTTACGGCAACAATAATCCCAAGCAAAAAAGAAACCTAATTAAAAAGTTTTTTTTTTGTCTCTCTTCCAAGGAAATACCTATGAAATGCAAAATTGAGAATAAAAAAATATAAGTTTCAATTTGACCTATACTGTTTGTAACAGATTGAAACTAAGGAAAACAGTGGTGAGGAAGTATTCGAGTTGGATATTTTTGGAATTAACTTTTTTAAAAGGTTTTTTCATCAAATTTGCTAAGCAGTGGGATATTTTTTACATCCGACAACCAATCCGGCTTTTCTTTTAATTAAATTTAAAGCTTTTTCTCATCTCCTTTATAGAACCTAAAACAAAAAGTACCCTAGAAATCCTCAAAGAGCTACATAATTACGTAATAAAACGATTCTGATTTTTCTTCGTTTTTGAATTCAAAAGAAATGACAAAGACGATTATACTTGACTTCCTTTCAAACACCAAGGCCAATAACAATAAACGAACTTGGCTGCCTCATTCAGGCTTTTTAATCAAAGGAAAAAGTATTCTCAATCCGAAGTGACATTGAGTTCAAATCCCTAACTAATTTACATTCTAATTGTTTTTATTTTATTTTTTGTTTCGTTTCTCCTGTTTTTTGTGTTGTTTCCTTTTTCCAATTTTTTCCTTTTTATTGCTATTCGTCTTTCTTCCACAAAATTAAATTCAAATTAATAGGCATGAGATTACCTTATCTTAAAATATCAAGATTTATATAGCTTTGGGTGAAAAAGACACCACCAAGAGTTGCCGGGTGACATTGTACAATTTTTTGTTACCTCTTCCCGGCTTGAGGTGTGTTTTTTTTTTGTTTTCAAAGAAGCTAATTAATAAACCTAAACCGAAATAAAAGAACTTTGGGAGTAAATAATATTCACTTCTATTCCGGTTATTCCTTAGGGTTGCCAGCTTTAAAAAGAAAAGAATTCGTATGCTTTAAAAAGATTGGCTACCCTATATTCAACAATTGCAGATTTTGAGATTTGAGAAACAAAAACAACGCGTTGTTAGATTATTGAAGGAAAATATTTACCACAATTGCGACGCACTTCACCGCTGCTACCGCTGCTGTCGCACCGTTAACAGCGTCATTCCCGCCCGCTGCTGTGCCCTATACACACAATATGCTCGGAGGAGGTCATCTGAAAGAAAGTACTTTCTCTGTTTTCCAATGGATTAAACATAAAGCCTTTTATTATACCCTTGAATAGAAATGGAAAAGATTTCACTTTACTTTGTTGAGATTTTTTTCTTTTTGCTACTCGTTTCCTTCCTTCGTCTCGTTGCCTTGTTTATGTTGTCGGATGTGATTTTGTTTCTCTGTGTTGCTTACAACTCTCGGATTAAGAGTATGTAAGAAGGGAGATTTCCTGAACAATCTTACGAAAAGGAGTCTGAACTTTATGAACATTTAATTAACATAAACGACAACGATCACGAGAAAACGGATTCTACTTTGTTTAATGAAAAACATCCTTGTTAATCCTTGCAATCCTAAATTGATGAGCTGGTTTCAAAAAAAAAAAAAAAAAAAACGGCCCACTGACCACAAACTCTTTCCGTTCAGATTTCCAAATTTATGCATCTTTGACGCAGTATTGTGCTGGTTTTGAGTGTTGCTAAATTTAAATGAACAAACCAGTAACTCATAAATGCAATACTTGTCGAAGAATAACACCGAATTGCGCGTTGCTAGCCCCGGTTTGGTGTGTACTAGTAATTGGATGAACAAACGAAATAACTGAAAATGCTTGTGCGAGATTATGCAATTCACGTAACACGGCTGTGCTGAGTCATGTAATATGTTAGTTTATTTTTGAGTTTTAGTTTTTGAATGATCGTTCGATCGAGATATCTGGGGTTTTTTCGCTGAAAGTTCTTGCGGCAAATTGAGTTATAACATAGAGAATGAATTCACTTAAGATTGAAGTAACAGATATTACTTGGAGTCAATGAGCGTGACTGAATTTGTCATTCAGTTTGAAATAGGCAGGTTTGGTTTTTATGAAGTATCAAGTTTAGTTCCAGCAGTGAATATTACAGCTTTTGTTAGCACTTTAATTCATAATGAGTCTGTCAAATTAGTTGCAGGTCGTTTGCATGTTAATGGATTTGTTCGAAATTCAGACATGTTAAAATAAAAAGAAAATACGTTTACGCCACAGTGTACCTTTTCTTAAGATTCACGAGGTGGGTTCTGACTTCTGAAACAATATTGAAAAATCGAAAGTTCAAATATGTATGGCTATTGTCTCGAAATGTTTGCTGAGTAAATTTTTTTTGTTTGCTTATTTCATTGGAAGGAGTGTGACATGTTGCATTATCTCGACAGCAAATTTGAAATCATCTAAAATGCTTATATGTATGTATGTTTGCATGTTCAATGTTCAGCCACTCGAAATAAATAATTCGTAATGCTTTTTTTATGGTTTGTCATGTTTGTAATATTTGCTGACTTTGTTTTATTAAATTTATCCGATGGTCTTTTCTTTCTCCTAATGGGTTTTGTTCGTTTGCTTGTTTCTTTTTTGTTTTTGGATTCGAATCAATGGAAATTTGCATTCATATTTTAATGAGGAATCTCATTTTATTTTGTTTTTGTGAATCTAATAAAGCATGCCGGGTGATGGTGATATCGAAATTCACGTTTTCACGTTCACTTTATTTGCAAATGGCAACAAGACGTAGCGTGGCGGTATGCCGGGGATATTTTATTCAATTAAGTTTTTGTCTCTTGTTTGCTTTGATTTTATTTTCCCTCTGTGTCATGCAAAAAGTAAAAGTAATTTTTTGTTTTCTGTGTGGACGGAAGATTGGTGAGTCCAATTTTGTTTAGTACTTGAGTTGAGGTCTGTTTTCTTCTGTTTATTTTTTTTTTTATTGAACGGGAAAATGTATACAAATTTCTATTTATGTACATATAAAGGCATTTTAGATAATATGCCATTTAAACAAATATAGAGTTTCTCTCAGGTTCAATAAAAAAAAGCCGTTCAGAAGTTATATAATTTGACTGCAAGAAAAAGCTAAGATTTATCTAAGATATAGGAATTTTAACAAAGAGCATTTTGTCTTTTTAATTGTAAGATGAAAATGTTGCAACAGGTTTATTAAAGTTGATTTGCTTATCTCATAATTTTGTTTGAGTTTTAATTGTTTATGACTTGACGGGTGTCACTTTGAAATTTGAAATCTGATTGTGTGGGTTGACAGTGGGAAATTAAATGTAAATAAATAACTTTTTCTTCAACAGCCTTTACTATGCTTTTTATAACAATTATCTCAAGTGGGTGCGAATAAAAAAAAGGAAAAGTTGCAATTCAACCAATTTTTGAACTATGAATAATTTCATTTGAATCTATAAACACCGAAACCAAAAAAAGAATCCTTTCTATAGCAGCACCTTTATCATAATTTACATCATGTGAGCAACAAAACCTTTCTTCATATCATTCAACTTTAGCTAAAATTTGATTTTTGTACAAATTAACTAAAAAAGCGACAAAAACAAATAGTGAATAAAAAAATTTTCAATGTTGTACTTTGCTTTTTTTTCTCTGTGTTCGTTAGCCTAATCGGTTATTGAATCCATTATATACAAACGCGACCTAACAATCATCCCAAATCGAAAGCACTTTGTTTCTAAGTAAGCATACTTATAGCCCCAGCTTCATCTCATCTTCTCATGGGTTTTGTCTTGGAGACACACAAAAAATACAAAAAGAAGTTGAGCAAAAAAATTACCCAAAAGACATAGAATGAAATTTTCAATTATTTCGTTTTCCTCTTGATTTCTCATCTCGAATCGAATACGTTTATATATTTTTGTTCTCAATTCCCAACAATTTAGTCGCGATGGCGATATGGATGGATTTCAACGCTGAAGCAATTGAATGTCAAGCTTCTTTGGAATCACCGTGTCCAAGGTAACGACATTGTCAAGAGGAAATAGCTCAGACTCATCCCTAGGAAACGGTTATAAGACGAGCATGAAAGACTATAAAGGCAAAAAGAAAAAAGATGTTTTTTTATGCTCGCATTTGCCTGTCCTTCTTCTTGCTATTCATTTATCAATTTATTGAGAATTACCTATGATGGTGCTTTCGGGGCTAAAAGGCAACAACGAGACATCATGCTGAAGGAAGTCATCAGCATGCCACCCACAGAATCCGGGTCTGCTGACGTCCCTTCTTCACTCTTACACTTGTCATTGACAGAAGAAAAATAAGAGAAGAAGCAAAAGAAAAAAGAAGTGAGTTTTCTTCATTTCCTTTAAAAAACCGACGAACAAAAAAAATAAGTGAAGAAAAAAATACTCTTTCTCTAAAATAAAAAATAAAAAAAAGTTATGTACATAATTTTCCTGGAGGATTTTGCTCCCTTTTATTGTATACCTTTCGTCGCCAACGGCGACCCAAGTAAGGTCCGCAAAGTAAGTGTCTTGCCTTAATAGCTGTTAGGATATTTGTTTCTCTTCACTTTTGTATTGGTAGGAATTTTTATTATAGCGTTGCCAGACGGTTCATATAATTGAATGTTATTTTGAAAGGTACATAACCGAATGGAACTTGTTTTTTCCTTGTTTTTCGGTTTGTGTAATTTGACAAAAAGTCTTCTTTTTTGTATGATGTTCTTTTTTTTTCAATTTCATAAGATGAAAAAAGTCTCAATTAATTTGAAAAAAGGTTGACTATGTTCGACATGTCTGAAATTGAAAAGGATTGTTAAGTTTGTTTTTAATACTTTTTGTAAATAAATTGGAACCTAATTCAATCAAAAGTATGGTTTAAAGAAAAATCAATATCCATTTTCATCAACTAGCGCTTGTCTGCTCTATTAACTCTCATAAACGAACAAAGACCAGACATATTAATGACATTCAACCAACAATCCACGCGAAGACAAGAAAGAAGTCCATCAGTTCGATTGCAACCTCAGATAAAAGATATTTTCTAATCATAATGCAACAACGGCCAACAGCCGCGACCCACATTTTCAACATCATCTTCCCGGATGCCAATACCGCGAGTCGTGTTGAATTGTGTGGACGGAACCACAAAGAATCTCAACTATTGCTGTATCCCATTAGTCGGAGTCCCGGAGGTTTTTTCTTTCGATCTCAACTTTTCATTCTTTGTGGCTTTGATTTAATCCATGACAAGATCATAGAAAAAAAGAAGAAGAAGGATGGAAAAAACACTACACCACCGCAAGACAGATACAAATTATTCCCTGAGACAGAAAAAGAAAAAAAAATTAATAATTACGCCGGCAGCCAGGGCAAATTAAAAATCTTAATCAATAGTTTAATTCTATGGAAGTGTCTGGGGATAAAGAACAGAAAGTCTCTAACGACAAAAACGTAACCAACGACTTGCTATAATAAAGGAGCTAAAAACGTGTCGTGTCGTTCGTCGTAGTTTCATTGCTAACACTGAAGCCGTTGAAGTTGTTGTATTTGCTGCATGTCGTTACTAGCTTGGTTGTTCGTGGCTTTTTGTAGGTCACCGCTGTCGCCGTCATCATCATCGCCATTGCCTCTTGCCAGCCGGAGTTGGAGAAGCAAAGTGAACTCATCATCAAGCACTTTCAAAACACATTAAAAAAAAAACACACACACACACAAAAACATTGAGTTCATCTTTAAGTAAAATACTTACTAACTAACAATGAGAGTGGAGTTGGAGTTGTCATGATCATCTTCGGAGAGGCGTTTGTTACTTTTTCCTGGGCTTTTTGGTTTATGGTTTTCCTTTCTCCCTCCGCTTTCGTGCATGCCATATAGTTCTAATTCAAACCTACAAACTCAAACCTACCTGAGCCAATTTAAAACAGAATGACATGAGAAAATATAGTTTGTAGGTTAAGCAACAAAAATACGTACCTAGACCTACTACAAATAAGATGGAAGAAAAGAGAGATTTTTTTTTACAAAAAAATGCAGATTTTTTGTTTCGGAGGTACATTGCTGACTAATGAGGGTATTAAAATAGCTAATAATAAAAAAAAAAAAAAACAAAAAAAAACAAACAAACAAAACGGTAATATGTCATTGAAAGAATATTACAATGATGCTGATAGGCACTAGTCTTGAGTGCTTTGTTGTGGACCACTACTCATTTCAATCCTTAGACTTTTCCAAACTATTGCTAAGTTTAAAATTTTATTTATTCTTACGAAACATTTTTATTAAAATTTTGAACTGTTTCCAGTTCTAAAAAAAAGCCAGCTTGACCATCTTTTGAATCCATATCTTCCTATAAATACATCGCCACATTCATAGTTTTCATTGAAGAAAAAAAAACTCTAAAAATTAAATTAATTTCAATAAATCAACCATAAAGCGGTGCATTCATATTTCATCAGCAAAGTCTGTCAAGCCAATTTCAACAAAATCTATATTTAAAAACAGAGCAGACATATCCAAGTCACAACACAAAATTTAATCAATTTCATATGCCTCACAAGTGCCTAAGTTCCCCCCTCAAATCATATCGTAAATTTTATGAGGATTAAGTTGGAGCATGATAGCCAATAACCATGAATATATATTTCTTCACATTCTGTTGCCATGCTACGCTTTTCTCGCACATAGTAAACTACTTTTGGACTTTGTTTCACGCGGAAATGTAGGGCAAGACATTCAACAGCAAAATGCACCACCGGACGTGCAACATATGTGTATGGGATGGGGTAAAAATAAAACGCCAAAATATGCCCTTTTGTTCGTTTGAGGACAGGCTCATTACTCAACATCATAAACAATGTTTAATTCAAAAAAATGTTTCGGCCCGGCCCTGGCCGTCCTCTTGAATTTTCGGAAGAGGGAGATGTGTTGCTAATAAAAATATTTGATTGCTGTATTTTTTAACATTTCCACATCGTATTGCTTGTTCAATTTATGAGCTTTCGCCTGGACCGAAATTTAATTTGGTACTAAAATTACTTTTGAAATTCTATACCCTTCAGGACTTGTGCTTGAGCAGTGTTTTTCATATTAAATTCTGAGAAAATATCCAATTCGATGGACGCTAATTGCATTCGTCAACATAATTTCAAAACCAAAAATTGTAGAGCTCCCTAGGGAACAAAAAGATTTTGAACCCAATTTTATAAATTTAGGAAAGTATATAAACCACAGAGCAGACCCGTAAAACTTAATTTCAAAAATCGAATCCGCTTTTGGCTGTAATGATTCATATACGATGCACAACACGCAAACAAAAAGCGGCGGCGACAGAGATTTAAGATATGATTTCTGTATGGAGATGGAGGCAACAGCTTGAACAAAAAACACATTTTGGAATTCTGCCCAGAAGTGTTCCAAATTTCATTTTAATTTGACCAAGTGGAATCTGTTTATTATTTCTTTTTTTTTTTATCGTTAAAAGCGATTAATGATGCTCCATAAAACTGCTATGCTTTATCCTCTGAGCTAAGCTCTAGAATGGGAGAAGTCACGATGTTGCTGTTGGTTGGCTTGGCCTCAATGTTGAATTGTTGGTTTGACAGAGAAAAAATGAAAAACGAGATGTTTCGTCACAAGAATGAAACGTGATGATTGCTTTGTTGGTTACGAAAGCAAAAAGAAGACAAATTTAGTTTTATCTTTAACGATGTGTAAAGTATATGAGTTTATATGTTGGCTTGAAACTTTGAAAACTTTTCCCATATAAAACGCAAAATCGTTTGCTTTAAAGGAGGGATTTATTACACTTTTAAAAACCTGTGCGGGGTATAACAAGATTTATATTCAATTTTTCTTTGGATGGTTAAGTTTTTTTAGAACAATATGTTGCATTTTATTATAGTATTCTATCGGCGTTGGCATTTTTACATTTTTAATATTCTTGTGTCTAGAAGTAAGTAAAAACTGAAGCTAAGAATGAGTGACGAGCAGGAAGTTAAAAAAAGAAAAACTCCGATATCATTTCATAGTTCTCAGATGCATAGTACCATGATTGCCTCCAAAATTCATCTCCTTATACTTCTTTTCCCCTTGTGACTTGTGATCTCATTAACTGACAATATTGTTTTCCTTTTTCGTCTACATTTCAAAAGCTATCAACACGCCTATTTCTGCTGAAATGCCACCATTGTGTATTAATATAATCGGTTTTTGGTTCATTTCCTACAAATACACCTTCTGAAGCTGTTCAAGCTCCACCTTAAATAAAAACCTGCAATTGTCAATTCAGTTCACAAAATAAAACTCAAACATATAAACACCATCACGACAAACTCAAAATGTCAAAACTGCATCGAGACTAGTTTTTAAACGGTCCATGAAAATTGTTTTTTTTTTTTCTTAATCGGAATTAGCAAAACAAGAACAAGTTAAGATTTATCCACGCCAATCAACATCATGCTTAAGTGGTCTAAAGCTCGTCGATGCCGGTAACCTGTTTCCACAGTTAAGTGGCAAGTTATATAAAACTCGGCTTGAGTACCTATAAGCTAATAAAAAATGTAGAAAAAACGCATGTGACTAAAATGAAATCAACGAGAAAATAAAATAAAATTGGAAACACCAAATTCTGCATCGGTCGAGAGGACGACTTTATGGAAATTTAATGTCGCTTTCATTAGTTTCTGCAACTTTGACAGTGGGAACTAAATGAAAATCAACAATTCTTTTTTGTAATAAAATTGAGAAGCGGTTTTATTTTTTTAATAAAAGTCAGTTATGAAAGAATGATTTCATTCATTAGTTTTATTTAGTCAAAATTGAATATTTTGACTGTTGGTCTTCTTTTGGCCTAGACTGTATACTATATCAACCATGACACATTTGGAGGCTGTGCCATTTATTCCAGCATTTTTTATGCATATCAGCTTACATCGTTCGATATCGGGTCTCCGCTCCCCACCATGCCCGGCCAATAGTGAAAAGTAAAAGTTGTCGTTTTGGGCCTGTTGCTGGACTGAGAGGATTTTGATCTTCGATATTTTTGCTGCCGCTTAAAATTTTGTTTTCTTCTCTTGAACTTCCTTCTGATGCTGCAACTCTTTCCAAAAAAAGTTAAAACTAAAAACCTTTGCTCACATGCTTGTACGCAATAAGTTTAGATGCCAATCTGGTGTGTATAGATATTCAGATAAGTATCTAGACACCAGCGTCATATTGACGCCGGTCATTAGTTAATTGAAAAAAAAAAAATGAAGCAAAAAAAAATCAACAACCAGTTTGAATTTTCGGTATGCTTGAAGGCATTTAGTTTGGGCTTACAGTTTTTTTTTTCTGTTTTCTTGTGTTGAAAGTGAAGCAATCATTTGAATGAAAAGCAATTTGAAATAATTAGGCCTTGAGGAGGATCAATCATTTTACCAAACTCTGCAATACATATAATTTGGATAAAGCTGCTTTTGTAATGCGACAGCAGTTTTGGGAACATAATATGATTTTATAGCAAACGTTGCTTCAATATTGTTGAGTATTGAAGTGCTTGCTGCTCAATGATCGTGTTTTATAACAACTCAAATGTGTATCTAATGAATCATTGTATTGAAATCTTTTGCGCAGCAATTTAAATTACAAAAATCAAATCGTCTTGAAGTATACACTTTCCTTTAAGACTCTGTAATTTATTTATTAATGCACATTGATTTGTTATTGTGCAACTAAATATGGTTAGTGTTGTTTATTTTTCACTGGCTATAGAGCTTTGTTCGATTAATTATCCACATGATATTAGCATTTGTCGATGAATTTTCACATCTGATGTTTAATATTTAATATAAATAATTTTTTTTCAATTACTAATGATCTAATTTAATCTCTATTCTAAACCAATATTGTAAAGAGGTAGGAGCTGTTATCAAAAACGAAAACTGCTTGACCGATTTCAGCTGTCCTTGCAAATATAAAATAAAAATCATAATAAAATTGTCACCTTACGCAACAATTTTGAAAATCATTTGAACACAAGCCGCATCGCAATCAATTCAAATGGCGTGGGATAGTTTTAAATAAATTGAATTAGTTTCACCTTGTGCACTCGGTTTTATTTTAATACTTGCCAACAAACATTTTCTGCAGCAAGAAAAATTATAAATAGTTTCTCTCAAATTTGCAGTTTGCCGGGACATGAAGAAAAACAAAGAACGTGTTTATTCGATTCAATAAACAACTGAAAACCTAACAAATCTCAAGGATTTTTTTCTACGTGTTGTTTGCGTTTGCCCAATGTAGTTTGTTAGATGTTTTTTTCATTTATAATTACCCTTTGTTAGTCGACAATGTGCCTTGGTAAATGAAATGCTACAATCATCAAGCAAAGGTCTAACCAGACAGCTCTCTGTCTGTGGCTAATAAACGTAATTCGTTGTGGTGGGCCTGAAGTGCAAATATAGACAAACCTGAAAAAAAAGAAAATTAAATAAAAATAAACCTTGAACTAGTTTCGAGCACAAAATTACAACTTGAAAACGTATTTAAATAAGGCGTAAGTGTTGTGGCTCTTAAGCTAATAGACGTCAGGAATAGCAGACTGCATGCTAATCCTACATATTAAAGTCATTGTCAATGGAATTGTTCAAATATGGGGAACTTTGTTTGTTATTTTTAAACATATTTTGAGGTTCTGTTTAGATTTAAGTGGTGCTTTCGTTCATTCAAAGATTAACATTTTTGTCTATTAGTTAAAGTAAACATTTAGACTACAAAGAAATTGAGGAGGACGCAACTTGTTAGTTTTATAAGTATTTTACATATCCGCACAGTAGCCTTCCACTCAGTCTATATATTTTGTAACAGTTTGCTTTAAAATAATGTTTTACATTCTCAGAAGTGGGTTGGCCCTGAAATAACATCAAAAAGTTCTTTTGCACCTAATTCGAGAAATGTTACAAATGTTACTCTGAGGTGGACTGAAATGAAATAATATTTCTATATTGGTTTCGAAAATGACCCCAAATTGCACAATTTCATTGATTCTTTTCGATAATCGTTGCCATAAAAACAATTAATAAAAAAAAAAAACATTCAGAAACAAAAAAAGAACAATTCTGCTCCATTAAAATTGAAACCCATAAAATGAACACACAACAATTTATAACACTTTTTCTCAAAGCATTTGAAAAGGCGACGACGACGAGCCGAAGACCTATCGCTTTAATGGATTTCTTTTCTTTTCAGTTTATTTTCCAAGAAAAAAAAAATTATTATTTATTTTCTTTCCAATTCAATTTGCTAACCTTAAAAATATGAACGAACAGAAAAAATGAATTATTATCCAATCATAACACAGCAGATCGCACACACGAATTATTGTTATTATTTTATTTTTATTTTCTTGTTCTCTTATAACTCCATTTCGAGGATTATCACTTGAAGTTTTAATATTAACAGATTGTTTTGTGGGGGCAACCAATGTCAACATTAACATCAGCTTTAGGTGGATTGCGTTGTGTCGCGCAAAACGACAAAGTTTAAAAGTCAAAATTTATTCTTGAAAATGTTATAAAACAAAGTAAAGTGACTTTTATTGGATAACATCAACTTAAGAGTTTTTTTTTTTACAACAGAAAGCGGAAAGTGGGGAAATGTCTTAAAATAAAGAAAACAATAATGCCTGAGGTGTTAATGGAAATTGCTTGCTAAAAGTTTTTGTTTTTGTTTATATTTCTTACGATAAGTTCTTGACAGTCGAATGATAACTTTTGGGAATAACATTAGGGTTACAATAGGTACTCTTAAAAATTTGAGTCAATAACACACGAGTAATTGATCTGAACTGGAATGAAAAATTTTAAGATTGGGAAAGTCAATAATTATACTATGCTTTTAACTAGCTTTCAAAGTTTCCATTTACATAAGATATTTTCAATTAAAAAAAAGCATGACATTTTTTTAAGCTCAAATCGTTTAGGTCGTTTTTCAGATATCTGATTCGAAACCATACATTCTTGCTCCAAGTAAAAAGAATAATTTATTATCCTCGTTTCAATGTACCTACGCAACCAAACCAAACCTCACAAAAAAAAAAAACATTTCCATTTTGGCTGCCATTCTGCTCAGTTCTAGTCAGCACCATACAGCTATTTCATTTCAGGCATAGTCATCGCAAACCATTCATTCATCCGTTTGGCAAGTATTCCCTAAACAATTCTGTTTGTTTTCACGAACCATGAATGATGTTTTCCACCTACCTAGATATTTTTGTGCAGCAGGCATATCCTTTACGACGTGGTTTTTGTGCTTGAAGTCGTTTTTCACGCTGCTGGATTATGCCCATTTGGTTTTTGTTGAGATGTTTTGCTGTATACCTTCCTTCCATGAGATGTGATTTATGATTTTCTACATTAGACAATGAAAGACCGCCTGCTGAAGTTCCGCAACATCTAACATTAAGGACGAATATTTTGAAAGCGGATGCAAAGGAGTCATCTTCTCTTTTGGCTCGCTTTTATAGGGGTATACTTCTTATTTGAATTTTGGGTCATAATTTTTTCTTCTTATAAGGACAAAATGCCTAGTTTGAAGACACCTGGAGAGATAGAAGGAAAAGGTATCATGTTATTATCACTCACAAAAATGCAGGCCTCTTGTCTTGAGAACATCTTTCTGCTTTCTTGTGTTGATACCTGCTTAGCATGTGCCAACACCTTTGCTCCATTATCATGTTTCTTTTTCTTCTCCCGTAAATTTACGCAGCATCATCGTATAAACGCATACATTCAAGGAACATCCAAACATCTGGTTCAGGTGTTTGAGGTTATGAAAATGAATGAAGAAAATGAAATTAATGTTATCGGTTAGAATATGTGGTCTTTGTGTATGGGACGCATTAAAATAGACACCAAAAACAGATAGCGTATGCCTGCTTATCAGGTTAGAAGATGCACCTGGTTCGGTGTGGCTTTTGAAGACAGTCAAAAATGTTGGTTGTGGATGGATGTGTAGAGATGATGTAGAGGAACCTTTAAGACTTTAAGTGACTCTAGATTGATAGCTGTACATGCAGCAGATGTGACCGGAATTTCATTTACATTTTAGTGGATTTTTATTTGAGAAATGTGATTTATTTAAGTAGCCAAAAATGTGAAAGAAAATGAGGAAAACTTGATGGACACATAAACTTGAAGAGCGGAAAAAAGGATTATCACTTTCAATACTTGCACAAACAAAAGTGGATAAATGCCTCCAAAATTGTTCCACACACTGGTAAAAGTACATTCTTCTTAATTTAGAACAAGCAAAAGGCCCAATTCAAATTTTTCTACAATCTTTGCTTCCATCTCAAAAGCAAGAAGAGCTCCAAAAGTGGATTGAAAATTGAATTCGATTGTAGGACAACTTTCAAATAATTTATCTGTGGCGTTATTTTCTCTGAAAGACAGAACTTATTATAAAATTTATCTATGAATAATAATCTTCATGAATCATAGCAAATTGTATCAAACACCTTAATTCCATTTAAACGTCAATAAAAACCAGAACACAATATTCGGCCTCAACCAAAATGGTTATTAACTCTCTTAAAGGTGATAAAACTATAACTTTGTACATTATTTTCTTCAATTCGATTCTTAACGACATTTTTTTATTTGACTCCCCGATGTGGCTTGTCATAATATTCTCTCATAAACGTCATTAAACATTAGTTTCTCTCAGCCTATAACATATTTTATGCATTAAAGTTATATTGCCACCTAAGTGTCATTCTCATTAAGTAATAAAAGTATATAAACGAAACATGCTTCCATTTCAGTCGACAAACGTCTCAAATGACAGCTTGACGAACTTTAATTGCTTTTTCGATTGTCATCTCTAAAAGCTTTCATAAGGTTATGACGAAAATAAAGAAAAGCAAAGTTGATGGTGCTACGACTACGACGTAAACTATTTCAGAAACATGTTAGTTAATCAAAAGTGATATGAGAAAGAGGAGTTGGAAAATTTGTTTCGTAGATATTAAATAACGACAAATTGAAATGTTTTTTGTAACAAGCTAAATGAACTTTGAGAGTGCGCACATTTAAAAATACCTTCTCAACAAATTATCATATTTCTTTACAAGTGTGCAACTTATAGAGTCAACATCTCAAGTACAACTTTCTACCCTTTTATTTATTGTGTTGTTGTTGTTTAAATAAGAACATAGTTGTACAATTGCATGTAAATAACAAAATAGATTTCGTGTAGAAACTCGAAGCACGCCAAATGTCAATTTATTCAAGAAAAAACGAATTAGTATGCGAAAAGTGTAAAATAACAATCTAAATATGTCCATAACCGAAAGTAGTTCAAAGCCATATCGACAAAAGAAAAAACGTAGATAAATCAAATAATTCCATCATGGTTTGGAGTCACAACCCAATGATATATTTTTTTCTTGCAAATTTTGAATAAAACGTATTTTAATTGTAATTTTTCAATAATTGTAGATCACCTTCGGAACGATCGGGTAAGGGATGCTGCGGCCAATGGTTTGCCGGACCGCCATTACGAGCCTTAATAGCTGTGGTTGCATTAGGTGGCGTTGCCTGCGCTTTGGGTGGTGCTGCATTGGGGGCGACGGGATTGGCTGGCCCACCATCATCGCATTTGACAGCGGCACTTTTAATGATTGGTGAGTAATTTTAGTTATTCCTTAAATCAAAAAATGATTTTTATAAAAATACTAGCTGAACCGACAGACTTCGTGCTGCCTCAAATAAAAGACGTTGACTTTTGTACCCCGCTGCCCAACCACTACCCGCTATCCCATTACCACACTACCCCATAGCCCGCTACTTTTTACCCGTTACCCAGCTATCTACGATTTCTACCCGCTACCCCATTACCCATTAACCCGCTACACCGTTACCACTCTACCCACTACCCGCTACCCACAAACCGCAGTTCGCTACCCACTACAGGCTACACTACTCCCCGCTATCCCGTTTCGGTG
The DNA here is from genome assembly GCA_920937365.1 of Sphaerophoria rueppellii. Taxonomy (NCBI): domain Eukaryota; kingdom Metazoa; phylum Arthropoda; class Insecta; order Diptera; family Syrphidae; genus Sphaerophoria; species Sphaerophoria rueppellii. The sequence continues at coordinate 285,266 of CAKKXW010000002.1, forward strand.
CTACCACTCTTCCCGCTAAACCACTACCCGCTTCCCTGGCCATATCTCATGAACAGCTTCGTCGATTTTGTAAAAAATACTTAAAACCCATAGACACCACTACCCGAACATTCCCTTAAGACTAGATACATAGGGGTCGGTGGTAGAAGGGTAAAAACTTAGGACTAAATGATGTTTCAATTCCACACCATAAAAAAAATAACAAAAAAAAGTATAAAAAAAAAATGTTTTTAAATGTTTGGGGTAAAGCACTCTTAACACCTTAGGGTGTACAAAATATTTATTAATCTATTCTCATACCTACTGAAGATTCATATGAAATTTCATCAAAATTGGTCAAGCGGTTTCTGAGGAGTATAAACACTTAAACTGTGATACAAGAGTTTTATATATTAGATACCATACCCCTATCATTCCATGAAAAAAAAAATAACAAAACCAGTGAAACAAACTCAATGCATCAATTTTATTTGAATGGTTTTTTGAAAAAGCAATTTGGCCAATACTGTAAAAAGTGCACTGATGAACATAAAACTTCAACGAAAAAATGAATTCCAGCAGTCCATTGAAATAAAATGCACTTACCCACGGACTCTTAACCCCATAACAATTAATGAACTTGAAAATCTAAATTCAATAACAAACATAAGCGAATGCGCTGAAAGCATCAGCAAAAAAATTCTGAAAAATCCTAGAGCGCAGTTTTACTAGTTCAAATGCAGATGGCAGACCATTCAACCATTGTCCAAATGTAAGAATGAATAAACGCAAACTACCCCTATTCCCTAACTTTGCCAATACATTTGCAATTATTTTTCATTCCAATTCCACATCTCTGGTGTTTGTTTACGTCAAAATCACAACCAACATTCAGTTGTGATGGGAAATGAAAACAAAAATAAACTATTTTTGAAGTTTTGCACATAAAAAATATATATCGAGATATTCGTTGAATCCTTTTTACCAAAAAAAAATATCTGCCCGTGGGCAAGAACTATTCCTCGTCGTCATAAAGTCGCTGGGCATGTCCTGGAGAAAAAACAAAAATAAAAAAGTAATAAAACAAAGTAAACAAGTTCGTAAACCATTCACCTTTTATGTCCCAACGACTGCCATTGACCGATTTCAATTAAAAATCCTCGCGCTACTATAAAAAAAAAGCGCGGGTCATTTCCATTTTGTTTTTATAAACGATTATGTATATCCACTCTGCGAAAGCTCAAAGTTAATTGAGCCGTACCGGATAACCACATTGAAGTGGTGATTTTTTAGTGCTTTGCTTGGGTGTGCAGACTGTAGAGTTTTATTAATAATTTATTCCTGGTGGCAGTTATAAAAATTTGCATTTTCAATGCGACACGGTGGCTGCCTGGAGGGGAAGTGAGGAGCGCTTATATTTGTTTTGACATAAAAATAAAGCAATGCAATCCTAAACAAGCAATTCTTTGCGCTTGCACAATCGATGATGCGGATAACTTTCAAGTTAATAAAATTTAATCATATTTTCCCATTTCAAGCTAACCCAAGGAAATATTTGAGGTAAAGTTTTGTGTCGACTAACACAAAAAAAAATATAAAATATATACGCCCTAGGTTACGTACAACAGTAAAACTCTTACACAATTGCCAAAATTATAATTGTCGCCCGGGTAAAACAATCACGTTCAGTTTAGTTTAATGCCACTTATTTCGTCGAATAACATGCTCATTGCTGCATTTTGGCATTCATTCAACTGTGACGAAAAATTCGTTACGCTATTAGGACAGAGCTTGAAAAAAAAATTCGCTTGACCTCTATTGTGCGTTTATTTCGTCTATCCAGCCATCATTAATTTGTCCGATTTGACGTTGACAAATGTCCCTGAAGCTTGGGATGATGCCACGGCCTTTTTCGACAGGGACCACTACTATGAATTGCCACGTCTGTCTCTTAAAGTATTTACAAATTTATTGCCACCTTTTGTCTTAAATAAGTGCTAAAAAAGTGATGGCATACACTTGGTGTTGACGCACAATAGAACAGAGGGAGAGAACACAGAGGGAACCTTCATGAAAGAAAAAAAGAAAAAACACCCTTTTTGTTTGTTGTGATGAGAATAAAAGACATGTGAAGTGCATCAGCACACTTCATGCTTGCCCGGATAACAAATTGGCGTGAAACAATATAAGCTCATACACTCACCGATTCCATCAGTTTGGGGTGAATGAAGAAGGGTTAAGAGGGTAACTCGGGTGTTGCCGTTGCCATCCAAACACAAAGAGTTGATTGTCTTGTTATTTCCTGTGTTTACCTTGTAGACATTCTTAATCGGAAAATTACAAAGAGAAATTTGGTGTTAAACTTAGATACTTCGAAAGCAATTAACAAAGAGTAGGTATTGGATTTTGGCAGTTTGCTTTGTTTCCTTTTGTTCCTTCGCGGGAACAAACCACGAGTGGCTATCTACACGTACACACTTCTTAGTGAAAAAGAACAAAGCAAGAGCATGCTAGATATTAGACATCGCACATCATTCGACACGACCAACGAGCGACACGGGTTGAAGTGAACAACTTAATCGGTGTTAATCGTGCTAATTACTATGAAACGTTTCTATTGGCTATGTAGCCCAGTGATGGACGATTAACTGATATTTCTATAAAGTTGTGACTTTTTCAATTTTTTCCTTCTTTCCTTGAAACTATTTATTTGAAATGTTTGAGCTTAAAACCGATGTAGAAGTGGTATAATATACCACTATTTTTTTTATTATTATATTACAATCAGTCTGCTAACTTACGATAGTAAACGTAGGTTTCTGTTATAGGTTCAATTCAGAGGACATTCAGTTAAAGAATTGTTTCATAAGAGAACGTTCTTACCAAATAAATTGGACTCTTATAAAGAACCTTAAGCTAATGGGTAATTCAATAAACTTACTTTTGAAAGTATGTAGTTTCTTTACAACTTAAAAAATTAATTGACTAAACGGTTTCGTTTCGTTTCCTTCAAAATTTTCAAAAGCGCAATGCAGAAATAACTCATTTCTTAGCGAATTTTAGTACAAAAACTTCTTTCTGCCCAGAGAACCACAATCCACAACACAGTTGATGGATAATCAAGACACAAAAACTACTACAAAATAATAAATAACGTTTCAACTCCTTCAGGTATGGGATAGGGATAGAAGACCTTTCGAAAATAACAATTTTCAAAACGAAAGAAAAAATAACTCGACAAGTTATAACCACTACGTGCACTGGTTTGACAATAAAGGCAAAACCAAAAATTAAAATTAATTTCCCCAAAGCGCACTGCCATGAAAATGGACATTTTCCAAACTCTAAACTAATTTGAGGATGCTTCGATGAGCACTCCCTCTCATTTTGAATGGCTCTAGAAATTTTGCATCTGCATTGGCAAGGAAACCCATAATTTGGATGCACCATGATGCAGAAATAGGCTATGTTCTTCCTGATTTCCCTTTCCTTGATGCGATTGTCGTCGAGTCTTTTTTAACTTGCGGTATTGTCGCATCATGGTGGTCCTTATGTAGGATGCTTTTCTCTCTTCATATTTTTTCGTCTAAAGTGGAACTTTTTTGTATTCCATTTTCCAACTTTAATAAGGACTCTCCTATCGTCTATCATTGAATAAAAAGATGCTGCAGGAAAGGAAGCCAACGAAATTCAATGAGCTAAAAAGAAAAATATCTCTATGAAGTACGAAAAGAGAGTAGATGAGGTTGAAGAAAAAGTTAAGAAGCGACGAGGGGCAGCACAGGTTTGAGATTCAGTTATATTATGATTGTTAGCTATTGTTGCACTCAACATTAAGTGAAATGGGCAAAGTTTTTGTGGTCGAATAGAAAATCGTCATGGTAATCACGTTCGTTCATTTTCCATGACTATGACGTAAGGTTAGTGTACGCTGTTTGCTGTTGTTCCCTGCAAACTCTGACTCTAACTGCTGCAACAATAATACCGGTTCAGATGAACAGTGGATAACCGGTCAACATCTTAGTACTTAATCTAATTGTTGGAAGAAAATTAGTTTTCCGTTGTGAAAGGCATCAATAAAAAACTTTCACTGTTCTTGTTGTTCAAATTAAGCGAAAGAAATGTTAATTTTCGGCATCTATTGGGTTTGGCTTCTTACTTGAAACTGAACAACAACACTTATGATTATTGGTTTTGGGGATAAAGTTCGTTTATGGTTGAATTTTGTTGTGGAGCAGCAGGTTCTAGGTTCAAATTAAGCGAAAGAAATGTTAATTTTCGGCATCTATTGGGTTTGGCTTCTTACTTGAAACTGAACAACAACACTTATGATTATTGGTTTTGGGGATAAAGTTCGTTTATGGTTGAATTTTGTTGTGGAGCAGCAGGTTCTAGGTTTTGTATTTAAAATAAGATTTATTGTTATAGTGGGAAATCTAATTGTTTGCTGTGGCTAAAGTACGCTGAATGCGCCTCATTCCTACGATTCTCAACAAAATTGTTACTTTTTATACCTTTAGTGTGAATGTGAAAACAGTAGCAGTTTTATTAGTAGGTTTTGTATTAAGAATCTCTGATTTTCCATTTTTCGATTATAAGTCCTTTAGGACGCGGCTATGAAAACGAAAATAGCAGCTAAATAGAACAAACAATCAACTGGAAATAATTATCTGATTTTATCTTATTATTAAATGAACACCTTTCGTATTTCGTAATCTACATTCATGTTAAAATGCAGAACCTAACCGTTTCACTAATTGCTGTAAGCATTGTTATCATGGTGTATTATTCAGCTCAATTCGATGTTCAATTTACTTCCCATCTTAATTATCCCTTTATTTGAACACAGCCTATCCGAAACACGCTAATGCACACGTTCTTAAAGAACACGCATCTTTCCCCCAATGCCATAAAACACATCAAACTTAACTGCACAATGAATCTGCATGACCAAATTCGTTTAAAACGACTAGGTACTTCCTGTTACGTTTCGCAACATTAAGTTTCGCTATGTCGCCGTAACCGTGTGGAAACACACACCCGATTCCCTTGTGACCAATACAATTTTCCTCCTAATAACAATCGTTCTAGAAATTTCCAACTCACCTTCACAAATTTTACTTTTGTTTTCTTGCTTTATTTTCAGGAGTCGGTGTAGTCCTTGTTACGGTTAGTGGTGCTGCATGGCGTCTAACAGCACCAGGTGGCCCTCCTTGCTTGGGCTTAGGTTCCAGTGTTGACCTCGGTCGCTGCGGTCGAAGGCCATGCAGTCGCGGTGGTGGTGCACCACATGGCCTTTTGTATCCTGAATTTCAACATAGACCACCACCACCATCCTATCAAGCCAGTATGCAGGAATATCGGCTCAGGTTAGTAAAAACATAAAATACAAAATTGCGTGCGTAAGAGCTTTGTGCATGTCTTTCCCTTGCTATTAATAAACAGGAGAATGGAGAAATATCATACCAAAAAAAAATGTACTTCATGAAAATGTCCTCGACACCAGGTGTCTCTGTTATTAATCAATACTTATATAGAAAAATAAACACCCACAAAAAGCAATTTATTATTTCCGGATCATTAAAAAAAAAGTTTTGTGTCTTTCCTTTGCAGACTTTTACTTCTGGACCGTGACAGACAGAATGGAGTTGTGCGAGGGAGCTCACCACCACCAACATATCGATCTCATACAGGAAGTCTCTTAAGGTAAGTGACAGGAAAAAGGATTTTTGTTCACAACTTTTACTTTGGTTCATTATTTTTCCATTAGGAGGAAACTTGATATCAAGTTTTTTAGGGAGGTTGTCACAACCATGAGATACGAAAGAGATATAATCACATAAGCACAGGATGTCAACCAGAAATCAATAGATGTTTTGCCATTATATTTCATATTTTGATTACATTTCTTTCATTTATCGCCGTCACACCTTCAAACATTACATTTTTTTTTTTCTTAAACAGAAATTGTTTAAATTTGTAAGAAATGATCGATCACATCTGTCGTAATCTATCCCACGTTATTCTAAATTTGTTCATTCATGTAACAGCATAAAATTGCTTGCAAAAAAGTCGCAGTAATGGGAATTGTGGTGATTGCAAGAGAAAATTTAGAATGGGAGGGTTCTGGTGAAAATTTTAGTGAAAAAGCATTGTCTTGTAGATCATTTAATGTCCTTTTAACATTTTTCCTTCCTTTAAATCATGCAGCGTAAAGGTCACACCGACATCACTCACTCGACGTCTTTCATAGCTCTAGCGACCAATATGGCTCACCACGAGGCAAAATATCCAACTTTACAGCCTGCTATGACTACCACCTGTGGTTAGAGAGTGTAAACGTAAAGGTCATCCAGTGAAATAACTGCCTGAACTTTTTGATTTTTTTCTTCTTCATCCTCATTTTGATGGCGGTTGTTTATTTTTTACAACTCCAGAGTGATGGTTGTGTCACAATTTTTTTTATTGGATTCTTCAATTTTTGTGTAAGTAAGTGTTTTTTTTCTTCTCTGTCAAGGACGACATCAAAATAATAAAACAAAAAACACTCTCGAGAGATAAAATTTCAGTGAGTAAGTAAAGCTATTCAGGCGAAAGTGTATCTCATTTCTTTTTCTCTGATGCGAACTCTTGAATCTACTTCAAAGTCACTCCTAATAAACTCACGAAAAAAAATATAACAAAGTTATGGAACTCCATCAACATGACAACGATGAAGATGAGACTTGGAGACTAACGCTCAAGGAGTAGATTTTAGAATTTCTAAGGCTTGAGCTAGCATAAAAAAAGAAAACCTCAATCATAATTGACCATTTAAAATTATTCCCGCCGTCAGGGTTTTGGTTGGTTTTATCTCCTTGGTGAACACCCTGGTTGCCGTATTCGCCGACAGTTCCTCTTGAGTATTTATGAAGTCCCCCCATCCGATCCCATCTTTGGGTGCTTTTGAGCTTTTATTTGTTTAGAATTGCCTCTTTGATCATGTAATGACTTCTAATTAAGACGAGTTTATGTTTCTCCTCTCTGGTTTTTGTATGCCAGCAAGTTTGGATATTACTTTTTGCTTTGATGTTTTAGAGACTATTTAAACATTTTCGTTTTTTCTCAGTGAAATTAACATAGCTTTTTGGGTGACGGAAAAGACAGAAACACCCTTTTTTGGTGGTATATTTATAACCTTCTTAACTTAAATGTATTTTTCCGTTGACTTAAAATTCGTACTTTTATGTCGTTTTGTTTGTCAATCTCGAAGGATTGACGACCATCCTTAAAGTGTTTTATTAGCCTAAAATGTCAGCTCTGGTTTAAAAAAGAAATGTTTTGGAAAACTCATAAATCTTCTGATAAGTCACTCAAAAGGTCATGTTTTAAAACTTGAAAATTGTCATGGTTTCATGTGGTTTTTTCCACTAGTACGGTTTCTAGGAATCCAAAGCGGAACTTTCATTTTTAAAAAGTAAATTAAAATTTGTGAAACATTTTTTTTTCTTTATTGTGGCAGCTCACGTTTTCATGGATAACGTCCTTAAACGGTTTCAAAAGGTTTGATTTTGTCATAAGAGAATTCTGAAGGAAATCAAAAATCCATCACACAAACAGTTATTGTTCCCAAAAAAGCATCACCATCTCATTTGAGTCGTAGCTTCCAAAAATACGGGAAACAAATTGAAAATCATGAAATATCCGTTAACGTACCCAAGAACATTCTTTTCTTTTCAATCGACAAATTCAATAGAAAGAGGCGCATAAACATTCCTGATTTACCTTTCAACAAAAACTCAAAGGCGTATCTCAACTGAGTTCTTGCTTTCAATGTTGGGGAAAGCATATCGTTCCTGGGATGAAGACATACAAACCTTTAGATCTGTATACGTGGCAATGAAACAATTGCTTCCTGCTTCTTCATGTATAAAAGCTTTACATTGGCGTAGTTAAAGTAGGGTTGAATTAGTGTTCAAACCTAGTGTTAATAGACCTTGCTTACTACGTTTCATTGAGGTACTACGCGATACGATACTACGAGTTCAAGTGCTTTCAACAAAATTGTAAACATTTAAAAATGTTAGTAAAGTAACATACTAAGGGTTAACAGTATCCCCTCTCCCCCTCCTTAATACGCCAATGCCAATGCAGAAGAAAGTATTTGTTTTCCATTTAATCCTTACCTTCCGAAAAGGGTTATTGTCATAAGAAACAGTTACAATCACCTCCACATAAAAGTTTCAAAACCCAACAAGCAAGGACAAACGACGTGATGTGATAATAAAGACGAATATCCATGGAAGTCCAGTTTTTGGAAAAACATCCAAATATTTTACCGAAATAAGACCTGACATATTTTGGGGAACTTTTCCTTAATAAGTTTACTCCATGTAGGTGAATTTCTGAAGCAAAGCTTTTGTTTTTCATCAAATAGATTTCTCTTGTTTCAGCTAAAAGGGAATTTCTCAAAAACAGGTAGTAAGGTTTTGATAAAACTTGAAGCATCCAAATTTACTCTTTTATACTTGAATGTTTGTAAATTCCCACTTAAAACTGCATGTCTGCAAATTATAAGAGCAATTTTGAGCTTTTTTCAATTTGGTCCTGGGGAATTTCTCATTGACTCCAACATGGTTTTAATAAAAGTCACCCTTGTTATCCAGTTGCATACAACAGAATTATTATTAATTCTATTAGGCAACCACCGGAATAATGTTCACCAGAAGGAAACAACATTTCTCTCGGCCAGCAGAATCAGGACAGCAAAACGCAACCTCCTCTTTACCTCGGGTTGGTCTGTCTCGGTCTCAGTCGGTGGTTGTCTGATGCCTGGACGCAGACAGAAGTTAACATATTATAACCTAAACGGAATGCTGGATCTCAAATAATAGCAACGAGTACGATTTGACGTAGAGCAGAAGGAAATATTGAATTCGCCATTGTGTGCGCTTGTTGATTGCTGTTCTGTAAGACCGACCGTACCAAGGTACTCTGTTCATCACAATCATAAATATGACAGCATCAGGATAAGAATTTGAGGGAGTGAGGTTGGAATGGCTCAAATATTTGCTAGCTTTTTCGCCTCATTCCACAGAGAAATGGTTTTGCTCAAACCAACAAAACAACAGGTAGACGGGTTCCGACAATTTTTGATGTTTGTATTATTTTTTTGAAAGGGTAACTTGTTGTGTTTTGTCAGGACACAAAAGGTTTCTATTTGGATTTTGGAATTCACCAAACATATTTTCATGTCCTAGTTATTGTGTGCTGGTCGTCTGTGTTTTATAGTAAGATAGGGTTAATTTGAAGATTTATGGACGAAGAGGACGCAACACCATTCACCAAAATGAGAGAAACACAGGACAATAATTCTTCAATCTTGGGATTCTGGAAATGGTAGTGAAAAAGAGAGTGGTAGAGATGAGGAGGTTTGAAAAAGATTTCAGAAGAATAAATTTACATTTTGATTGATTATTTATTCAAGGGATGATTATTCTTTGCATCACTGCCGTGATTGTGACACCAGCACGTCGACATTTTCGTCTTCGTAACCCAGCCAGCGTTCTCGTTTTCCGCCCTTCTCGTTTTGATCGTTTCTTTAAAGTTATGAATCGCTGGGCAAAACGCTAACAGGGCAAACAAGCCCGGCCGAGTTGTAGGGGGTAGGACCTCAAAATAAATTGTTAAACGCACGACCTCGAATACAAAATCCCAAGAATGTCTAAGATTATTTTGATTTATGTTTTGGGATCGGGATCGGGATGGTTGTTTTGAAGGAAATTGAATTAAACCATTTGTTTGTGTGTGAGTTTTTGTCGTCATCGTTGTCGTTAAGGTAGGTAGATAAATTGTCAACATTGTCACACAGTGGGTGGGAATATTGAAAGAAGAAAAAAAAAAACAACAAAAACAAGGAAAATAACGATGCCGACGACGTTATAACTGGGTGAATATTTGAAAATTTATGTTCGTGACATTTGTGTGATTTAGGCAAGACTTTAATTAAAAAGTCGTGTTTTTTGGCTTTTTTTTGTTTCACAAAAAGGTTTCTGATTTTTACATCGTGTAAGAAGCTTATTGGAATTTATGTGTGTTTTTTAACTTATCAGAAGTCACAGTTAAAGGGAGCTTAATTGAAGCAATGAAAGGCTTTATTGTCGATGCTAGCTCTATCGAATGCTGAAAGTGTTTTTTAAGCAAATTGCCTTTTTCCTCTCCTAAGATTTATCTTAGATTTCTAACTACAAACTTCTTTCTTTTAATAAATTGCTTTTTTTCTTACTTTCAGAGCACCCCTAACGACAACAATACGTGGTGGTGCCAGCTCTGAATACAGTTTACCACCTAGCTACCGCTCCAGAAATGCCACCCCTGTGATAATATCAAGCGAACGAAGCATCGAAACCACACCATCTGGTCGGCTTCTTGCCAACGAGGATATTCCCGAATCCTCTCTGTGTACCATATCGTCGAACCTTGAATCCTCACTTCCGGCATACACTGCAATTATACATGAAAATTTACATCAGCCACAGCCAACGCGAAATTCCCAACAGGGTTCAGCTACAAGCACTGACAATCACATGCATCCGAAGGATAACACAACTACCACAACACCAACAAAACATAACACAGAAACGTCAGAGTCTCAAAAACAAATTACACCATCAACGCTCAGCGATGGTCATCAGTCTTCGTCAACTGCCAAAGAATATCCTTCGCCTAAATCAGGAGACCGCACTTCATTATTGCTCCTTCAGGCAGGCAGCAACAACGATAGTGCCCGACTTCGAGAGCAGCAGTTGCTTCAACTAAGTGAAAAACTTAATCCCAGGGTTTTAGCGAATAACAACAATAGTGCCAGTAGCGTGGGTGTTTGTGGTGTAAGCAACCGATCAAACACTTCCCTGACAACTGGCAAGACCAAGGATCTTGTCACAATTGTCACAATATCAGCAGCCCAGGATAACACTTCCAGCCAGCAGCAGCAACAAGCGTCACAGTCATCGTCGAATTCTCAAGGTGAAATGGATATTTTGGCTCATCTGTAGCAAATGGCAAAGTTTTTTTGGTCCTTCAAATTATCCTTTTCGGATTCAACCATATCTTTATGTCTTTTTTTTACTATCTTGGAGATTTTTTCAAAGTGTATCATTTTCGTTCGAAATTTTACTATTTATTTTTTGCATGTTTTATCAAAAACGTTTTTAACAATTTCATTTTAATTCGTGTATATTTGAGAGTGTTGAGTGGTCGATTTTTCATTCATCACTGATTCACCCAAAGGTATTTTAATATTTATATTATTATTTAATGATTGTTCATTTTAATTGTTTTCATTAAAAAACAAAATCAAATTGTGTATAAACCTATGATGAAAAAAGAATTGTTAAAAAGAACTATTAATTATAGAGAACAATAAATTACTAAACATCCTCGAATTATAAATAAGAAAATATTGAACAACCTTTATTTTATTGTAAAAGAAAAAAAGCATAACAATCTTAATTTTTCCTGATTATCGATTCTATTGTTTTTAAATGTTTCTTATCGAGATGGTGAATTTTTTATTTTTTGCCAAAAAGAAAAACAAAAATTAAATATTGCTAGATGTAAATTGTATTAAAATAAAAATAAAATATATAAGTATGTAAATATAAACCTAAATTATAAAATGTTCATAGGATATAGTTCAGAAAGGAAACAAAGAATATTAAGATTCCCTCACTGATCATATAAATAAGATGATTGAATGTTATTAATTTTAAAACTTCGTGTTTTTTTCTTATTAAGGAAAAATCGAAAGTAAATGAAATAAAATTTGTTTAAAAAATTAGAGGAAAATGTTTTTTTCATCTAACTATTGCGGATTAATTCGAACTATTAATGTCTTAATTTGAAAAAAAAAATTAAGCTTGTGTAATACACGTGTCTGGAAAACATTGGCACAGAGATTATGATGTTGGAAACACACACATGTACTCATGAAACATATCTTCGAGTCAAGCCTCAGCAAGAAGAAATAGCATATGCAAGATTTTTTTTGACTACCGTACGATTTACAGTCAGTCGTTGCATTAAATATCACCATTACTTACAATTGAAAAATAAGTTCTAGTTCCAGTTGATGGACAATAAACATGTTCATTGCTCGATACTAGCAACTAAGACGAACGCCCTGAAATGATACAAATAAACTACCGGACCCAAAAGGCGTGGTCCTTGTTCAAAGATGTCTGAAATTTTCGTCGTATGCTTGGGACTGTATAATGACAAACTTCGCAATTGTCTGATTCACTTGAATTCAAATATGAAATTCTTCGTTCCGCCACTGAAGTCCTATAAAATGATGGTCCAGACATGAGAGATGCCTTTAGTTTTCAAGTCCATTTCAAATAAAAGTAAAATTGCTTTATTTCTCAAAAAAATTTACATTTTTCATTTAAATCTTAATATTTTACAATAATCCAAACAATTAAAATCGCTTAAAGAACCCAACAAGAGTTCTCCAACATTTAGACAAATTACAAGAATAGGTTTAGTTTCATAATCTAGTTTTTTTTTACAAGATTTTCAGTTTATCAATACAAAAATAAAATAATTAAAATTCGGGTTTTCTAAGCAAGCAAAACACAATTTCGAAATAAGATCCATCAGACATTGGAGTAAATTGTATGTTGAATCGATACATTCTTTTAGGAGCTCTTTAGTGATGGTCTTACTTTTTCGTTGCATAGCATCAGGTGATTTTGTGAAAATGGTTTGCATCCTGGATGCCCTTTGATACACAGTAGAGCAACAAATCTGACAATTGAACAATTTTTTTTATGAAGATCTTAAAAAGTTTTTTTCATAAATTTTAACATCCTTCCTTCCTCTCTCCATCATCGATTCGAGTGACTCTCCTTGTTTCATTTGTTTATGATTAAAACATACAATATTTTTGTTTTTAATTAAAATTAATAAAATGATAAGCTCTAAGCGATAATTTTATTTATGTTGTAATAATTGATTTTCCGGTTTAAATATGCACATTCCCTGAAGTGGTTTTAAGACACAAATATTGACATTGGGACTATGGTTTGACCTTAGCGCGCGTGATTCTTGCAGAATGGACGGCCACCCTTGTTGTAGAAGCTCTGTCCTTCAAGATTCTTTTTGCAATACTAAAAATTAAACATACAACATTTATTTCTGAGTGAAAAACTCTAGTAAATGCATACTCACAGTGCAATTGAAGCATTGGCTGTGATAGTTATTGCCTAAGGCTTCAACCCATCTGTCGCCAGCTTCAACTGGGAATCCACATGCGAAGCATTTGGTAGTGAAGAGCTCATTCCAGTCGGCTTCACAATAGGCCATACCCTCTTCTAGGAAGAATGGAGTATTGCCAAAGAGTTTGCCACAGTGAGCGCAAGTGAAGCATTCAGGGTGGAAGTGTCTTCCGATAGCGTTCAAGCAATCACCCTAAATCAAACATTTTTTTAAGTCATGAGATGTCTTCAGAATAGAGCAGAAATTACCTTGATTTTTCCACCGCACTTGCTGCATGTTGGGGCCAAATACTTCTCGAAGCAGTACTCGCAGTACAAGTCACCCTTCTCCTCAACGAATCCGACATCTTGCAATGGACGACGGCAATTGGCATTGACGCACATGAAGTGATCGGGGCACCAAATACGACCTAAGGCAGTGATGAAGGGTCCCCTAAAAAAACCAACATTAGTCAAATACCTAAAAGACTGGGACAGAGTTTCTCAAAACAAAATATAAATCATGCAACGCTAAATCGAGCTTTACTTCTTGTGTAAAACCTACCTGCTAATCTCCTTATCACACTGACAACATATAGGACGCTTACCGTCCTTGAGAAGCTGACTGACAACAGCTTTGGTCTCATCGATTCCCTTGTCGTTGTCCTTTTCAGACGTTGTTCCTCTTGTGGGCTTAACAGAAATTTCGAAAACAGGGACATTATTCCCACTAACCAACGACGACGGGGGCTCATCACGTTCAATGTATGACCGACGATCGTTGGCTTGGGTAGAGAGTTCCCCACCTTTGTTGGGGCGTTTGTTCTTGTTTCGGAAGATCACAGTTTCAAGAGGCACTAATTCAGAAGACGGAGCTTGGACTTGAGCTTGAGATGAAGGATTAATGCCAACATATTCTTGTTTGGCTGGTGTTTGTGGTTGAGCTTTTTGTTGCTGTGGCATTTGCACCTGTGGAATAGGAATGGTAACCAGAGCTTCGGAACTGCCAACCGAATTCTTGACATTCATGGCAGAGTTCTGCAAGTTTTTAGCGTCGCAAATGTCTAAAAGATTTTTCATATGATGGATCGGTTGTGCCATGCCGCCATCTGCAACACTAGATGTAATGTTTACACTATTCTGTTTAAGTGGCTGCTGAGCCCGCTGTTGCTCAAGAGGCATTACAACTTGTGTTGGTTTCAGATCAGCCGGTGCCGTAGGGTCGACATTCTTAAAATCATCAAGCTCGAAACGCTTTCGAACAACCATTGGACTTCGAGTTAAGGAGTTAATGTTGCCATTGCTCCCGCTTAGCGTCGTGAGATCATTGGTGCTGTTGTTCTTGGAATTATTGGCTAATCTGGATTCCAGCATATTGGATATGATTTTGCCAGCTTCGGCCATAAAGTTGTTTTTATTGTTAATCGAGATTTTTCCAATGGAATCGGATAGCATACTGGTTGCATCGGATGTTTGACTAGAACCCATCGCCGTTGTCGTGGGAGTACTTACGGATGCAGGCGGCTTTACAAAAGTTGGTTTTGTGCGGGGTAGTGTGGACGAGGTCGCTCCACCACTTGGGAACTTCTGTGTTGGGGCAGAGTTAGTATTAGGCTCTGGAAAAGCGTCAATAAAGAAAAAAAAAAACACAAAGCACAAATCAAAACATATTAAACATGCAAGTTTAAAAAACAAAGGTTTAAGGTTTCTTTTCTGTAAAATGTATTTTAAAAACACTCTTAGAGCTAGAGCATGGGACAAAAGCTTAGCTTTGGGGGAAAATATTTGAATTTTTTAAAGTGGATGCTTTAGCATAACATAGTCTGATCTTATCATGAAATGGTTACGAGGTTACGACAATTGAAAGGACCAAAAATACAACTGTTTCAGAACATGTCAGTTTTTTATTAAGAGAGATTTAAGGTTCACTAAAAAGATGTTAGTTCAAGAGAATTTCAAAACATCAAAATTTAAAGGTAAAAAAACACTTCAAACCACACAACATTGAACACACGTATGCATCACCTGATCTGCATGTTGCAACTGCTGCACAACGGTACACGAACACCGGACTCGACTGCTTTGTTTAAAATACCGCGACCACGTTTCGGTGCTGAGGTAGCTCCAAAAGCTTTACCCTTGCCAGCGCCGCCAGGAGCGCCACCAATGTTGCTGCTGGGACCTGAATCCGGCAATGAAGTTGGAGGAGGAAAAGAAGAATTTTGTGAGTCACTAATATTCAAAGAAGATGGTTTTGGCTGTTGTTGCTGCATTTGCGGCGCTTGCGTTTGCGGTGGCTTAAAACCAGTCGGACCTGTGGAAGCGGTCGGCTTGTATGTGTTATTATTGCTACTCGGCTGCGATTGCATTGATTGTGAACATGGTGCACGACATACATTGCTGCCAGCACCAGTGCCAGTTCCGAGACATACCGGACCACTTACCGGACATCGAGCGCCACTACCACCCGACGACGACGGGTGGACGGGAGCCGATGTTGATTGCGGTTTGTAGGCAGGCACCGGAATAGCACTGGCCTGACTTTGTTGTTGGTTAGTAGCAGAAGCATTTGTTAAAGAGCAGCTTGAGCTAGCCGTTGCTACTGATGCAGCTAATGACGATGATGATTGCGCGGTATATGTTTGTTGTTGTTGTTGTTGTTTTTGCGAAACTGATGATTTTGTAGAAGAAGACAACTGTTGGTGTTTGAAGCCTGGTGGTGGAGCAACCATTTTCTTAGCAGAGGGCGAAGAAACAACGTACTGCGGCGGCTGAGGTTCAAAGTGTGGAGAAAGAACTGCTTTAGTGGGGAACTTAGAGACGGGCTCCGGCGAATGTAACTGTGGAAATGTAGTTTCGGTTAGATTTGCAGCACGTGCGCTTATTGCCTGTGATTGGCTGGTCAGATTCGTAATTTCCTGTTCAAGACCTGACAATCGGCGAGCTTGATTGGCGACGTAACCGGTTTTTCCATATGAGCTGCGAACGTCAGTGCTAGTATTGGCACTTGTGCTGATATTGCTGCAGCTGCTTCCCGTGCGAATTTCAATAGTTTTTGCTCTTTGGGTGTGTTCATACTCTTCAACAACTTTGTGTCGACGTTCGATTTGAGTATTGCCAACTTGCGACGTTGTCTTGCTCTCCAGCTGGGATTTCTTCCCTTCGGCAAGTTGAGACTCCTTTTCCCGTTTTTGGATGGTTAGATCTCCAACTTGTCGTTGTTGCACCAGCTCCGGCTTTTCGACATAATTTTGTGAGCCTGACTGACTAGCTGTTTGATAGTGCGACAAGATTTGACCTTGCTGTTGTTGCATCTGCTGAGCTCCTAAATATGACTGGCCAGTGGTAATCGAACCTACTTGGAGAGTTCTGGGTGAAGCGGAAGGCAAGTCACTATCCTTAATCCTTGGTGCTCGAATGGCACTTAGAGGATTTGGTGGTGGACCAGGTGCTGGAGACTTTGCGCGATCTGGACAAGGTGAGACAGATCTGCGGTCGAACACATGACCAGTTGTTGCTGGGCACTCCTCAAAACAGAGCTTCTCTGGGGTTTGATAGAACGGTATGATTGGAGCAGGCTTGTTGATTAGCGACGGTGTGTAAGGCCGTGATGGTGGGTACGATTCGTCGTGAGTCTCATGCTCATCTAAGGATTGGAAAGCCATGGTTACAGGACCCGATCGGTCTTCTACAATAATGGGTACTGTGGGTTTTGGTTTCAAGAGTTGCTGATGTGAATATTGTTGTATCTGCTGTTTTTGAACGCTTTCTCTCGTCATAATCCAGGAGTCAGTTTCGCTCGAAGTAGCAGCAGATTGTGTGGCTGTTGATGACCTCATTGTACTTTGTGTTTGTTGAGTATTAGTGGACTGCTGTTGCTGTTGCTTTTGCTGTTGTTGAGCATTTGAGCAAGTGCCCTTACAACAAGACGAAGAACTGGCCGTAGGTGTCGCCATTGTCGGTTTTGGAGACGGTGGTGTATCTACGAAAGCAAGCGGTACATTCTCTCTAAGCTCGGGTGGTTCCGGGGTGCGACAAGGTCTCTGTGTTGGTAAAACTGTCCAGTTTCTCTGATATTGTGGTATTGCGTCGGGTTTGTGTAGGCCAGATGGGGAAGCACGCAACTTTAAATGGCTCAAAGGAGATATGGGTGGTGGGTAGGGCATCTTGCGGTCATCAAACAGATCATCAATTTCTCGAGCGCTCAAGGGCAATTCGGCTTTAGAATGGATAGCAGAAGTTGAGGTGGTTGACAAGGATGTAGTAGTCTGTTTAGTCTGTTCAACGGACTTGGAGGAGGAAGAACAACAAGTGGAAGAAGACATTTGAGACACATTGGAAATGGTGTTGCGCTGAGATGCGACACGCATGGAATCGTATTCGGCGTTGTCCGCTCTTTGTTGTTGAATGGGAACAATTGAATTTCTAGGAGAATTTGGAGGGAGAGGTTCGCGTGACGGTTGGAATGGTTGTTTGGAGGCTGTGTTAGTCATATTTGCAAAGGCAGATGTTTGACGTTGCTCAGTGGTTCGATTTGTTTCTGAAGTGGTTTCGTCATCGTTAGAAAGGACTTGGAACTGATAAGGTTTCTTTTCTTCGGCTTTTTTTTGTTCTTCAATCAACTGAGTTGCCTTCTCTGGATTCAAAGGGGTATATGGGCGATCGGGGGCCGTGATTAGAGCATCTACCATTGACAGCTTTTGAGTGGGAGTAGGGAGATCAAGAAGCTGTGAACAGACATCATGGCCGAAAGGATTGTATGGAGTATCAGGGGCTGTGGTAAGTGCTTTTAAAAATGGAGATTTTGGTCTTCTATCTTCACGTTCGTAGGGGGTCATATCGATGGGGGGAGGGAAATAGGGTTCTGACTCCTCGGGCAAGGGTATCTCATTGTTTGGGTTCGGGGCAAATTGCAGTTTTAAATCAGGTGCTGTTGTCATGGCTTTGGTAATTTTAGTACCTTTTGGGGGTGACTCACGCAAAAACACCGGTTCAGGCTCTGGAGCAGGCTTTGGCTGAGGTATAGGCTCTGCTAACCGTGCTGCTTCTTTCTTACGATTGCATTCTTCTTGCTTTTCTTTTTCAATGGTGTCTGGATTACATTGACAAGCGAAGTCGCATGGCTTGGGGCAAGGACATTCAACCATATGCACAGGAGTCTCGGGTGCTGTCATCAAGGCCCGAACCATTGGACTGATCCACTCTTTAGGAACAGGATTGGGAATATTTGTTGGTGGGATTGGTTTCACTGGAGGAATTTCGATTTTAATCTCTGGGGTCGGTTGAAATATTCGTTGACTTTCAAGGATTTCAGATCGGTCCTCTACAACAAGTTCGTCAGACTTTGATTCTTCTCCGCAGACTGTGTAGTTTTCTTTAACAATGACAGGTTCTTCAACAGGTTCTTGTTGCATCACTGATTCAACAATCTTAGGAGGTTTTTGCGGCTCTTCTCTTTTCTGTTGAGGTACTTCTCTCTTGGGAGGATCTTTTGATCTCCGATCAGGTTCTACCTGGGGCTCATCGGCAAATTCCACATGTCTAGGTGCTCTCGGTTGTGGTATCGGACTTGGTGTTACTTCCCGGACCATATCAACCAAACGGTATGTATTCAGGGTTCCGGCTAAACTATCCACACATTCTTGAGCACTTCTGCGGCCGGAAAGACACTCAGATGAACTAAGATAGCAATGCTCATTCTGGTTTTGCACTGCAGCAACTTCCATATCCATGTGGTAATCTAATTCCGATCCCGATTGCTCATAGCCTTGCATTTGGTAAGCCTGTACTTGCGCTGCATACATTCTTTGGTATTCTTCCGAAGTTGTCGTTGTAGTCGTACATGTTGAAGTATAGCTATCTGAGCTAGACTCGATTTCAGGCACGTTCATGCCCCTCAAGCCAGTCAATTGTGGTGCTGACCTACTCTGCCATTGAGATTGTTGTTGCTCGTGTTGCTCTTGTTGCATGTGTTCCTGGGCTTGCTCTTCGTGGGTGCAGACCTGTTTTTGCTGCATTTGCTTGGGAACGACATGCTGTGTTTCTGGCGGTGGTATATACAAGGGAGCAGCTGTGGGTGCGTCGTGTGAGTCATCCCTAGGCGGAGGCCAATTGAAGGAGTTTCGAGATTCCCGATTCGTTTCACTTAATTCCGTATCCTCTTCGAAATACGATGCTGCCCGATGCTCTTCAACATGATGATGATCTTCGGCTTCGTAATATTGATGCTCTTCGAAGTCTTTAGAATTTTGACGTAGTTGAAACGAACCATATGAATTTTCAACCGGCAACAACAGACTCGACGATGTGGAAGGATGAGAAAGGATTGCGATGTATGGTTTGGTGTGGGGATGGGGTGTTTTAGAATGATTGTGTGAAGTATGGTGAAAAATGTATTATGTTACACAGCGTGATTTCAGTTTTTGTGGCAGAGAGAACCATTTAAATGGGAAAAGAAATGCATTTACAAATGGTTTTTCGCATTTTTTTTGTTTTCAAAAATCAAAAAAGAGAAAAATAAAAAAATCAAACTGTTAAGAAGCGATATTTACATGATGATGATATAAGCTAAGCTATAAAAAATGTTAACACACAAAAATGAGACAAACTAAGGCACAAACAAGAAAAAGAACAAAGGGAAAACTGCGAAAAATCAAAGTTGAAAATGTTTGATAGTTTTTGAAAGTGTCGATTGAACATTGTTGGGACAAAGGAACTAATTTCATCAAATTGATGATTGTGAGACTTTGTTTTTATTCGTGTTCCCCGGACCCTTTTTTTATTCATATTTTGATGAAAATCTAAGCAAAAGCAAACAAATTTTCCAAAACAATTGTAATAATTTTATTACAAGGAAAAAGGAAAGATATGAAAAATTGATAACCAAACCCACCCGAAAGTTTCATAAATTGCCTCAAATATTCAATTTTGAAAACAACATTCAATACGCAATAAATTGACAGCAAAACCAGGAATACAATATTCTATTTCGCGGATTCGCGTTCAAATTCAATATCCTTCAATTTGTTTTGATTTTCTATTGTCTTGAATAATAAACAATATTCAAGAAAAACTCGAAACTTTTAGGAAAAACAAAACGTACGTATTTGGAGTCTTATTTTTTACTCCTTTCTACCTTTTATGTTTATTTTTTTGTTATGATAAAATTCAAATCGATTGAACCTATAAAATTCATGGAGCTGGAGACATATTCTGCACATTATGTATTGCCTTTTATCTTGCATGCATGAGCTTATAGGCAGGGAGCTAAAGGCATATATGCTTGGAAAATGTTTATCCACTAAGTTGGTAGACGAACAACGTTCCTCACATAACCATTGAAAACAGAAAGAGGAGTTTTTTTTTTGTTTTTTTTTTTTCACGTGAATGCTTCGTTGAGCTGCTAAATAAAGTGGAAAGATGCATTTCTTCTTATCTTTGTACCTAAGAGATGTTCGTAGTTTATTTAAAAAGGAAGTGTTATTTCAACGGCTTTGTTTATCGTTTACGGCTTTATTGTAAGGGCTGACAATGCTGAAAGAGTACTTTCAACAAAATGTAGAGATGTCACATGGGTAGGGAAGGGATGTATATAAGTCGTTGTTTTGAACACAATGAGCTATTTTATCATTGAAAATGGTTTCGATAAGAAAGGTTGTATTGTTGAGGTTTGAGGTGAATCCAACAAATGTTCAAAAGTTTTTCCTGACTCTGGCGATGTCAAAAAGACTTATTTTTATTTCCAACTTGTAATGAAACGTATTCATTATATAAATCGATTAAAATTGCTATACTACCGCTTTGTTTTCTTATATGATTTTGAATTTAGAAAAACATAAATCACAGTTTGTTTTCCTACAAAAATCCTTAAAAGAGCAATCAAAAATTAACTACAAAGAGAATAATATAAAGGTAAAAATAGCTCGAAAAAACTCTCATTAAATTTTGGAAAAGTGGCTAGTCCAGAGTTGACGTGGATATAGAAACTTAAAATAGTGTACGACGCTACTCAACCTGTGCCTTGTGATTACAGTGCACGACTGCTTTCTCTGTTTGTGATTATGATTACATTGTACGACTGCTGTTCTCAGTTTGTGATAGAAGTGTCAGCTGCTTTCTCAGTCTGCATCTTTGCATCTATGGAAAAGAATCCTGCAAAAAGTGGATGCACCCCAGCCTTTTATAAAAAGCAAAAGGTATGAGGTTTCTCAACAGAAATACACTCTTACAAACTTCAGGTTGTGGAGTTGTTTACCAATATTCAAATGTCTTGTTTTCTCACGCACATATAAAGTGATGTTTATTATCACTCAGAGAAAAATCACATCATAGAATTTAATAACAATGTATTCAATTCTAAGTTGCAAGATTTTGAACAAAACAACTTTAAATCAAACACTAAATAACTTTATTTTAAAGTGACAGCTCTTGAGAGATAATTATATTACAAAAAAGGATCGAAACAAAACGTTATCCCTTTGATTTCAGTAGGTGTATGATAAATTAATATTGTAATGTATTTAAATCAAATATTCTCAGTATTAAATTTTATTTTGTGTACATTTTCCTAAAACAGATTTAAATCAAAATATAAGAAATTTGATTTGAAAACTAGCCGATCTGTTATTTATTAGGAGAAACGGTTGAAAACAAAAGTGACCAGTTTTATTTTAAGCATGTTCCGATATACTTCAAACAGGGGGCAAAAATCTACAAACTACTGTACAACAGCATTAACAGCATCACCATAATAAATAATTGTTATTTCTAATTTCAAATAGGTGCATTGTTTGAATCAAAAATGCGCTGTATATAATTCAATTTAATACATTACTTGAATCAAACAAAATGTCTGAAAGCAAAGTTGCACCCTCTTAAATCAATGTTCTATGTTTTTTGAAACAAACAGAACTACGTGAAATCAAAATTGAGACGTTTTACTTCTCTCACGTACGCAACCGTAAGAGCCTAAAAATGTGTGAGTGTAGGTAACTAACTGTAATCGGAATCGTTTGTTGCTTGCAGTATTGCAGCTGGATCGCAATTTGCAAATCATTTCATCTTAAATTGTGTTGTGTTGTCGTCGCGTTAGTTGGTCGGTTCGTGATCGCGGTAGATTAGAAGCATGGAAAATATAATAAACGTGGATATCGACAATTCGTTCTTGAATTTAGAAAACAGTGAAGTGCTTATTTTATATGATAACGATTTATCTGAAGACGAAAAGCAGCTCAGAAAAGTTCTCACAGAATTTAATCTTTCTTCGCTCCTGCCAATTTTGAAAGGTAAGACAAAAATTGTATTCCTTGTTCTTTTCGTTATCGTCCTGGATGTTTGTTGAATTTTATCTTATGTTGCTCATAGTAAAATTTTTATTTTCCTGAGAATTTTGTTTTTGGATTGCAGTGTATTTCTCATTTTTTTGAATTGTATCGAAAATTTTATTTTTTTTTTGTGTGGAATGCTTTGTTCTTTTTTTCCGAGTTCTAATTTTTTCAAGTTTCAATAAAATTCTCGAAGAAATCAAGAGATATTTCAAAGCTTAAGAAATACACTGTAATTTCACAGAAAAATGCCCAGGCAAACGTATATTTGAATCCAGGATCACGAGAATACAAATGCTTTTTGTTCGACTCCGTTATGTGGTGGAATCGGTCATGTTTTTTTTTTTTTTTGACGAATGTAAACAGTACGTTTTGTCGTACTTCTTTGCGAAAAAAATAAAAACAGAACAAACAATGTGTGTTGTTTGGTGAACACGACGTTTTTAATGGTCTAACGACTTTGTTCTCGTTACAGAAAAAAATATAACATACCATAGCCTTCAATATCTCGCAAAGGAAGACATAAGGGACGCCATCTCCAATATTGGTTTGAGGGCCGAATTTAGAGAAAAACTTCTGGTTTGGAGAAAACAACAGGTAATTAAATAAAAAAATTGCTCCTTCTGGCTTGTTTCCATACAATATTTTTTTTAACTATTTGAAAAGTCAACCTGGACAGGGACATAAGTTCCAGTGACATAACGCCCAATTTGGACATAACACCCAAAATGGGACATAACACATAACACGTCAATTGAGTTTGGGACTTAAGTCCCACCCAAGTGGATTAGGTTAGGTTGGAGTGGCTGTCTAGATGTTATTGACTCACTTAGACCTCAAGGGTCCATTGTGATACCACTAATGAAGTTACTCATGGGAGAGTAATGAACTTAAACAAACCATTTTGCAATTTTTATTGAAGTTAGAGAGACATTTTGTGTCGATCGTTGCCAGTTCACTGGTATTATCAAAGAAATATTTACCGAGATAGTTATTCTTTCTATTGGAGAGTGCCGGACATGTACACAGAAGGTGTTGGACTGTTTCCTCCTCCTCCTCGTCCATGCAGCTTCTACAGAAGTCGTTTGCGTAATCATCAACTGCATACAAAATTTTAAAAATACTTTTTTTATACACTAGTTTGAAAAAGATGAAGAAACAATTTCCTGCAATTCCAAAGTAGAACACTGGAGAGAAACTTTTTCTTCCAAGAAAATCACGACTGAAAGAAGCTTACCACTTGTATGTAAACTAATCTTATTATAAACAAAAAATGTTGATGCATTCAAACTATTTTTCTATATCTATTTAAGAACCTTGCACAGATTCTTACATCGTCGTCAAAAGGAAGGAGTTTGATTCAAGTTTACGAAGAAAAAAAGAGGTTTGAAAATTTGCACAGGGAGGGACTGGTACAAATTATAACGGAGGAGATTATATTCGCCAAAACAGATCTGAAACCATCCGATTTTCCCGGCATTGTGGATCAGATAGTTCATTTATTCCCGACTGAAAAAGAAGCTTCCGTAAAGACTTTAAAATTTGGTTGAATTTATCTTTTACTTAAAGTAGTCCTTTTTTTTATTTCATTTTCAGGACTTTTATTTCATCCCCAGGGAAAAAAAGAAAAATCCATCTGGGCGGTTATACTCTAAGTACGTCAACAGCAGAGCCAAACGTTCAAAATCTGCAACACCAACACCATCGATTGAAACAATAAATGAAGAGTCAGATAATGAAGTCGATTCATCAATTTGCGAAGCTTTAAAAACAAGCTTACAACGAGACTCCTCAGACTGGGACAGAGTCAAAGAAAACTGGATAAAAACGTTTACTTTCCGACAAAAAGATATAAAATTGTTGACAAACTCCGATTTTCTAAAATCTTGGCCAAAGCTTTTAGATGCCAGAGCACCTGAACTGGTAACGTTGTTTATTATATGTATATCTGTTTATATATCTTTGTAAATACTTGGATAAATCTAAATAGAGGCTTATATAATTTTATTTGCAGTTTGAAATCGATTTTAATTTCTTATTTCCCTCGAAAAGCCATCTGTTATTCGCCAAGTGGGAAAATTTCAAGCAAAATATTAAGAAATATTATGACATCAATATCCATAATGAAAGTTGTAAGAAAAAGCTTTTACAATTAAAAGCCACACCTGACATTTCAAAAGGTAAATTTAAAAATACTTTGTTAAAGCATTCAAAAGTAAACATGCGTTTCATTCAATTCAAAGATTCCGAAGACTTCATACTAGCAACGTTGCTCAACTCTGTTGTACAACCGGTTTCAAGGTTCAAGGACAAAGCTGGCAGCAACAAGCGCAAAGTGACAATCAATGACGCCCAAGAAAGTTTTGTCCTCTTGCTCCCTGCCATTAATGGATACAACGAAAAAATCCAAGAGTTGGTAAATAAATATTATAATATCAAGTTAACAATTCAGCCATTTATAATTGTTGTTGGGGCGGATGAGTTTAACCTAAATAGCTATTTTATATTTTTGGACAAAACGTTATATAAATTCGATTCTTTTATAGAAGCACTTGACAAATGCTTTAAAGTATTTCAAGTTCTTTCGCTAAGATATCCTTTAGCTTGCCAACCCTGTTGGGTTTTCATTCAAAAATATTTTTATAACATTCAAACTGCTTTTGATTTACATTCGCCAAGAATAACTTCGCTTTTAAGTTTTTTGAATTCCTTTGAATAAACCCAACAAACATGTATATTTGTTTTAAGTGTTCACAAAAAAATGAAACAATTGATCTCCTTATACGTCACTTTAAATTTATTCATTTGATAAAAGATAACACCGATATTACTTGCAAACAAGATAACTGTAATCAAGTATTTTCGACTTTTAAAGTATTCCGTCGGCATTTAAACAAATTGCACCAGTGTCCTGAAATTGAATGTAATAGTAATTTAGATTCAAAGCTTACGAGTAATCATTCTTTAGAAAATGTTGATGAAATTCAGGCAAGCTACACGCACACTACAGTTATAAGTACAGCTCCTGAATATGCAATTTCGGATATCGTAAGCGATTTAAAAACAGAAGCAATTGATTTGACATTAAAACTATATGCTCGAACATTTATGCCAAGAAAAGAAGTTTTGGAAATTCAAAAAATTATTTCCATCTTGTTAAAAACCATTACAAATTCTATCAAGCTTATTACTTCAAATAAAATTCCGGAAGAAGTTCAAAAGGATCTTACATCTGTCATAGAGTTTTGTAATGAGCCATTTCAGCAAATTAAAACGGAATACCGTATTCTTAAAACTCTGACAGAAATGGGTATTTATGAAGCACCAAAAACATTCCTTATTAATAACACCATTTCTCGTAGAATTAAGAAAGGAATTCCATCTTTTGCTGAAAACCCAATAAATGTTTATTTGTTGGCTATGACATTTCAATTTAAATCATTCTTTCAACTGCCGGGAGTCCTTGATTTAACCCTGGAAAACCAAGAGAAGTATTTAAGTCAAGGAAATTTAAGAAATTTCGTAAATAGTAAATTGTTTAAAATCAAAAGAAGCCACTTCGAGCCAAACGCTGTAGTTATTCCTTTTTTGTTATATTTCGACGATTTTCAAATAAATAACGCCTTGGGTACCCATACAACATCGATATGCGCATGTTATTATTCATTTCCAACTCTTCCACAAAATTTATTATCAAAATTAGATTTCTTGTTTCATGGTGCTTTCATATTATCCGATAATTTAAAAATCTGTGGAAACGAAGTTTCATTCCACCATCTAGTTGAAGAACTTAAGCTATTAGAAAACGGTATAGATATAACAACAGATAAAGAAACTAAACGCGTACATTTTGTTCTTGGTTTGATAGTTGGAGATAACCTCGGTCTTAATAGTATATTTGGGTTTGTAAAGTCTTTTAATTCTAAAAGATTCTGTCGTTGTTGTACTAGAATCCGAAGTGAAATGAAAGCTGACTGTAAAGAACGATCTGAGTACATAAGAACAAAACAGAAATATGAAGAAGACCTTTTAAAGAATGATTATTTGGAAACAGGTTTGTGAAAATATTTATTTTGATATAATGCATGACGTTCTAGAGGGTGTTGTTGTTTACGACCTGTGCAACATATTGACACATTTAATTAATGAAAATCATATCACACTTGACATTTTGAACAGCAGAAAAGAGTTTTTTCCTCTAGGTGAATATGAAATAGGTAACTCTTCTCAACCAATTGATATGCACCGATTAAAGTCATTCAATTTAAAAATGACTGCTAGCGAAAGTTTGTGTTTTGTTAATTTTTTGCCGCTTATGATAGGAGATTTAATCGATTCACAGAACAAGCACTGGCTTTTACTGACTTTCCTGCTAGAAATTATTGAATTTATTTTTAAACCCGAATATTCTGAAAATGATTTAAAAATTTTAACGAAACTTATAGCCAAGCATCATATTCTCTATGTGGAGTTGTATGGTCCGACTCTGAAACCTAAACACCACTTTTTGGTGCACTATACTAGAGCAGTAGAAATGTGTGGTCCATTAAAATATGTTTGGGTTATGCGTTTTGAAGCAAAACACAAAGAAAACAAAGCATATTTTAATACCATCGCGTCTAGACTAAATCCACCACAATCTCTCGCCATAAAAACTTCATTACAGTATTCCTATTTCCTAACTAAATATAAACATGGAATTTCCCCTGATTTGGATCTAAATCATAGTGATTTTAAAACGGACTTTCTAGAGAAACATTATTTTTCAAAACTAAATTTACCGAAATTGGATCTACCTCATATTAAAAATGCAAACCAAGTGACGTATAAGGGAATCATGTACAAAAACCATGCATATTTAGCTTTCAAGAATTTAAATTTTGAATTGTATAAGATAATTGATATTCTATGCATACAGAAAATTATTCATATTGTTTGTACCCAGATAAATATAAGAAGATTTGACAGTCATTTCCAAGCTTATGAAGTTGGAGAAAATTTAAACATTATTTTATTAAAAAAAATTGACGAATTTACGAGTCCGCCCCTTAATTTATATTCCATTAACAACGGAAAGACGTTTGTTAAAAATAAGTATCTCTAAGACAGTTAAAAAACAAAACTACTTAATAAATTAATTTAAACATTATTAAAACTTGAAGTTTGTGTTTAATTTGTTAAGGACATATTAAGACCAATAACGGAAGGCAAAGGAATTGTTTACGGTTTTTCTGTTTTTTTTTTTTTTTTTTTTAAAGCCGGAGGCTCAAAGATAAAACAACATTTAAATAAAAAAAAAAAGCTTTGAATCAAACTAAAATCTTTATATAATAGGACTAAACACGAAATTTTGAAAATCAAAATAGCCCAACCTCAAAACCATTTGACAAAGTAACTTTGAATCAAGATTGCAGGATGCATGTATTTAAATGTTTAAATTAACAAATCCAAAACGCGATTGCTTTTCTTTTGATCATGTTCAACATTATATTAAATCTCATGCAAGTTTGTTTTAAATACTCAGCATACTACAAATTAATATCGAAACCACCTACAATTATATATTTCGGCATTAAAAATAGTATGAATGCGTTATAAAATCGAAGTACTTGTGACTATAATTCGTTTGCTTCACATTTTGTATTTAAAAATACAAATGATAATTTTATAGAAGTAATGTTTTTGATTCAATGTAGAAACAGAATCAAATCAATTGCACACTATATGAGATTCAAGCTACTCTTACATTTTTAAACAAAAAACCTTGTTTTTTGATTTAATAAGACAACGTCTTATTTCAAAGTCTATAACACTTCCATCGTATAATGGCCTCGATATTCATTGGTAGCAATGAGTATTTAAAACAAACTTCCATGAGACTTAATATAATGTTGAACATGATCAAAAGAAAAGCAATCGCGTTTTGGATTTGTTAATTTAAACATTTAAATACATGCATCCTGCAATCTTGATTCAAAGTTACTTTGTCAAATGGTTTTGAGGTTGGGCTATTTTGATTTTCAAAATTTCGTATTTAGTCCTATTATATAAAGATTTTAGTTTGATTCAAAGTGTTTTTTTTTGATTCCATGTTGTTTTTTCTCTGAGTGAAACTTAATGCTTAACGTAATTTAAAATATGTTAATCAATACAGAAATTATGGGCACTTTACCCATCAAAATAATGTTCATTGAAACATTTCCTTTTCTATGTAGTTAGACGGTATGATGTCCCAAAACTGTCTTCATTACTTAAATCTTCCAAAACTGTAGGTTTTTGAGAACAATCAAGTAAATTGTTGAACCAAAACATGAGAAGAACTTCTCGAATTATCGGTTGAAACGATCGTTTTTGGAAGTAGTTAGTTTAATCGTGTAACGAACGTGCTGTTAAATTTAATATCAAGAAAATAAGATTGAACACTTATTAAGAACAGAAGTTTCCACAACAACAATAAGCACTCGTTCGAAATGAGTTGTAAAAAGTAATAAAGACTACACAATTCATCTAGGAGTTAAACGAAGATAAACGTATTCAACGTCTTTTACTTGCTTAGAAATGTGAATTAAGTCAATTTTGAAATTAAAGCCAAATATATTATTAGTTGGATTAGAATTTGCGTTTACTTGAAAAGTCATAACATACCTGGGAACATAATTGTTTCTTTTACTTTCGATAACACAGTTTATATAGAAACTATACAAAATCGGTATGTTCTTTTTGCAAGTTTGAATTTTTATTTAAAGAATCAATTTTATAGTCTTAACATCATCTTACATATAAACAGTTTTTTTTTCAAGTATTACGCGTATATGGAAAAAATGATGTTATAACTAATCCTTTTAAAGGTGTTTCCATGGGTCTCAATAGTATTGGTATCCTCCTGATTAATTGAGAAGCAAAACAAGAAATGTTGAATGGTTAGATAACGTCAAGAATCTAATGTATATGTATATAATTTTGCTCTAAGACAATTTTATAAATATCAAACACAACCTCCTCAAGGAAACAATAATATCAATGAGCATATAGTATTCTTAGGCCTTATCCAGTCAAAAAATGCCCAATCTTGTATCTTAGTTATTGCAACTTGAAGTAATTTCTTCCACTTAACCAACAAGAATCTTGTTGTACGTTTCAGACTTCTAAATAAGACAAACAATAACAGTTGACTTAAATACAGAGAATAAATAAGCTCCATTAAAGGGCTATTCTCCTATTTTGTCCGAAAAAGGACAAGTTCATTCGCAGTATGTAAGAATAAAAAATAAAAAAAAACTATTCCCATTTAAGGAATAATATGATCTGTCCAATTTCGAGAGCTCATCATTCAATTGACCCAAATTATCTTGATGTACCTATATTATGTGGACCCTTTTTTATTTCATAAAGTTTGTTCGATGGTGTTGGATGACGAAGAGGCAAGCATGTCCCAAAGCTCTGTTCTATTTTTTTTTTTTTTTTTTTCAATTTATTATATTAAAAAGAGTGGAGATGAAAAAAAGGTACATTATAAGATGATATCATATTCAGGAAAGTGTAGATAAAAATCCTCCATGAAATGTCATCATTTTAAAAATATTTAGGCTGAAATGTGACCCATTTCTAAGAAAAAAAAATACGAGTGGAATGAATAAGAACAAAGCTAGCTTAGCTATGCATGGCTGTTATGGTATAGGATTTAGGGAGATTCCTGTACAGAATATTGTCATTTAGATGTTTCAACTAGTGTTGATGTTGCTCATGCACGTATCTTATGAATCAAAATGAAATATACAAATCAAATTGCATTTTAAAGGATTTAAGATGTGCAGAACGACAGCTTTCATACAAAAAAAAAAGAAAAAAACAAAATTATTCGAGTATTTTAAAGTATTTTAGAGCTGCTCTTAATCTCTCAATAATAATGGGCTAGACTACTTAACTCTTGTGAATGCTCATGCTCACATAATATCAGTGTTATTGAATTTTTGGAACAAGTATTTATTTTAAGTAGCAATGTCACAATATAATGAGGTTTTTTTTAAAAAAAAAAGAGGCGAATGAAATTATTAAAAAAATATACCTACTTTAAGGGATATTGTGTGAAATTGCAACGATACTGTTTTTTGTTTTATACTCGACCAACTAATTAATCCTCTTAAAAATATTATCTCCACCAACATTTTGTTTTCATATTTTTTTTTGTTTCTGTTTTGTTTTTTCAGGCCTGAATGAATTAAATATTAATGATAATTTTAAGTACCAACCAGATGGTGTTCATTTTCGTGAGAATTTCACAGTTTAAAAAAGTAATATAAAAATACACAACACAAAAAATAAGACCTGTATGTTAATCTTTTTTACCGCATCAATTGCTCCTGAAAGCATACACTCATCTACATATGAAATTTGTACTCAAAAGGATACAAAATATATGGCGGAAAATCTTCCTTCTCCAAGCATTATGCAATTTTGTTTTTGTGCTGTTTCAATTTTTGGCACTCGGAAAAAGTTACATATTATTTTATCCATTTTAATATCGTTAATTTTTAAGCCAATAAGGAAGCCTGTTAAAAATAATTGCATACTTTTTTGTGTTCCAAATTTGTGTGCGTTTTGTAGTCGAACAAGCCTATGGAACACAGCTTTTCCTTCATCATCACTGAATCAACCGGTAGAAAAATATATGACTATTTTTTCTTTTTTTTTTAATATTTAAACAAATTCAATAAATCATCGATATTGATGCATGGCTTCACTAAAAAAGTCAATTAAAAAAAAAAACCTTTACGTAAGTCTCGTGTCTAGGCTAGGGGGAGCCTAATTGATTTTTTTCTCAAATATCATTAATATTGTTAAAATGATTTTTATTTACATATGCGTTCAAATTGGTACTATATTTTTCACGATACACCGCGGTGTAACCAAAGGGTAAGGGTACTCCGATGGCTTCGAAACATATGACATGAAGCCATGATTTAATGAACGGGCTAAAGCAATTAATGGAAGCGTCTGATAATAATTTATATAGCATTGTCACTACTGTTGCAATAATTTTAAGTATGTATGCAAAAAAGCAGTAACAAGAAAAAAAATAGGGACAAAAATATGATATGACTGGGACTGCTAAAATATATTATCCTCGAAGGACAAGCGAGTCGAGTTAAGCAAATAAAAATATCACAATGCAATATTTGTCTTGGCCAAACGGAATGAGGGCTTCAGCAAGGAAAGCTGTTTACTTGATTTTTTGTTTTGGCTGTCTGTGTATATTCATTTTTTGTATACAAACAAGTTGGTATTGCATACCTCGGTAGAAGTTATTATTGGGTCCGTTGATGGGCTTTCTGTATTGTGTTGAATAGAAAGAGTGTGGGCGTCCTATGTATGTACATCATAATACAGAAATATATACAAAAGAACATAAATGACAGTTTTGAAATGTTGTTAGGTTTTTTTTTTGTCAGTGTCTGTCTCAAAAGATAAATGGATTGGTTTTAATTGGTCAAAGAGGATAAGGATTCAATTATTATTTAAACATCTAAGATTATACTAGCCAAATTCTTTGGAAAATGAATGAAACGGTGTAGACAAAACAGGGTGTTTCTGTTACAACAATATATATTTTTGTATTGTTTAATCAATTTTTCTAATGGCAATCTTGATTCATGACAAAATGTCTGAAAGCCATATTGAGATTCATGTTGCTAGGCTTAAGCTGATGAAAAATAAAAGGAAAATTGAAACGACAACCAATCTTATTCATTCGAAAGTATACTTTTGCGACAGGAAAGACCTATATCCAGCATTTCATTCACTTTCCGTATAAATTTAGTTTCCAATTTAACACAAAACCTATTTAATGCAATTCCAATTCAATATTGACACTCCCCCGTGTGGTTTATTGTTTTGTGTGAAGAGTGACGAAGAGATGAGAAGGAGTGCCAAAGGCAAAGAGACTAAAAATACATACCTTGGGAACCGGGGCCAGCATTGCTCCTTGGCAAAGTAGCATACACATTGTTTGTTGGCTGGTGCTGAACTGGCCTAGGTTGACCCCAGTTGTTGTTGCCAACCTGGTTGCCGCCTGGTGGTGGATACGAGGTTGGTGATTTTGGGGCAGCTGCTGGAGCTGGACCACCATATGGACGAGCAAAACCCTGATTTACCTGTTGAAATATATAGAAGGGTGGATTTTAATATTTTTTTTTTTTTTTTGTTAACCCCAATTTGTTGGGCCTCTTGTACGTGAGGGTTTAATTTTAAGTATATAAAAATGTACATAAAACTTTTATGTGCAAAGTGCATCACAACATTAAACAGGGTAAATGAAAAAAAGCGCGTAGCCAAGTATGCAATTAATTCGCAGCACTTACCTTGTAGTTGACTGAGACGCCTTTACCAGGCGGGATAACGCTCCTGATTACGTTACCGTGACACGTTACATATTGAAATTGATCCCCCTCAACTTGCCCACTGCTTGATTGGTTAATTGAATCATCAGCTCTACCGTCGCCAACGGCTGATCCCTGTCCCTGTCCCTGTCCACCAACGCCAACACCCTGTGGGGAGTTAAATAATTTAATCCCGTCTGAGGAGGATTCAGTGTTGTCGTTATTGTTGTTTGTGTTCGAATTCGAGTAACTGTTTAATTTTTTATTTGAATATTCTTTTAAAAATTTACTATATACATTGGTTTGGAGGTTGGACACACCGGTGCTACCGTTGCCATTGCTCGGGTTGTTGCCAGATGATGCATGTCGATTGTTCGAATTCATATTGTTTTCGTTTTGCTTGCCACTTTGATTAATTGTCATTGAGTTCTGGTAGTGTTGTTGTTGTTGTTGTTGTAGCTGTTGCTGTATCTGATTGTATTGATGCTTTTGTTGTTGCTGTGATGGTAGTGGTGGGGGTGGTGGTGGTGGCAACTGAAAGTCTGTAGCAGTTATACCACTTGCAGTCGAAGACGAGGTTGATTGCTGTCTCGAATGTCCCGGTGAGGATGATGAAGAAGCAAATCGGTCTAATGACAGAGTTGATGTTGAATTATAATTGATCGAATTTTTGTTATTGACAGTGTTGCCAATGTGATGATTTAAGGAATTTTCAATGATTGCATTGCTGATCGGACTGCAACTACTGTTATTGTTGATTGCGTTTGTTGACGAATAGGGCGACAAAGACAGGGATGATGAAGACGCTGTCGACAGGCTACTATTTGTGCGCGAATGATTGTTTAAAGCAGTGTTGTTGTTGGTGTTTGTTAAATTACTATTACACAATGCATCTTGTATTTGGAATTGTTGGAGTTGTGTTGGTGATGGAGGTGGTGGCAGTGGTAGGTCGGAAATGTTTGTGCTATCAATCTGAATGCGTTTGTTTTTTTAGTAGGCGGCACACAAAAATTATTTGTAAGCAAAAAATATACAAAAAAAATAAGCATAAATACTTTGGAAATTCTAAATTCTTGACAGAAAAAAAAACTTTTATCTCTGTTAAACAAATTCTTTTGGTTTCTAATAAAGTTGAATTTTTCTAGGCGCTTTTCACGCTTATTACCATTCTACCTTAGTAGTTACAGTTTTATGTAATTTTGAACTAAATTTTAAGAAATGACTTTTTCCTTGAATATCCTTGTGTTTCTACTGCACAAAACTTCCTATATATATTTTCGCTTATCTCAAGGTATTCATTCCACAAAGCATTCCGAACATATCATGAATTAAGGTGAGTTATTTTAAGGCTTGAAATGAAATAGTTATGGTCAAGTTCAGCCGAGGTCAAGGTCATTTACGACAACCTAGAAATTAGTGAAATAAAGAGAAGAACACTTTCTAGCACAAAAAACAATTTTTGTGTGACGGGACGGTCGCAAAAATAACAGTATCAATCGCAGTTAATTTTGCAAAGTTGAAAATTCCTTTAAAAAGTTATGAAAACGACGTTTTTTCTCTCTTCGGAAACGGTTACGTAACTAACTTTATGTTATTTTTATATTTCCAATCTTTTTTCGTTCGTTACTACAACAAGCACTATAAGAAATCCTTAGTTCGTAGTTTATTTTTTTTTTTAATTCAAAAAACTTGAGAAATGGGAAAAAATTATTAGAATTAAACTTTAAAAGTGTCCGGCTTCTCGGACACCATCCGTACGCGTTGAAAAGTCGAACTAAAAAATCGCTGATGAATTTCAAATGCACTGGCCGATCTGCATCGGGTCGATACTTACATTTATTTTATTTCTCAAAGCGCCGCGCATATAAAATGTTCAATAAAAAGGTGTTGGTGAATTTGCAAAATCTATTTGTGCACAGATGCACACCTTTGATTTGCAGGAAGCGAAGTTGCATCTGCACTTCTGCAGTAGTTAGGTGCATTGAGAGTCATTATACAAGAATATGTCCCCGTTTAATGTAAAAGGGAGCTAAATATAAATTTTACTTAATCGTGCCAGAAGAATATTGTCTTTTTTCTAATTTTGTATTCTTAAGTGGTTTTGGTTTGCTTCGGACTTTGATTTTTCTTAAAGCATTTAAAACATAAAATAGGGTATGGTCGCATGTTCTTGTTCGTTTAACTTCAAATGACTCAACAGCCAAACATTTTTGTTGAATTTTTAAAACTTAGAAACTGAAAAATGTTTTTGGAAAGCATTCCTAAGATAGCCTTAATAATGTGGATAGGCTTTGTTGAGATTTGAAGTCCAAACAGTGGCAAGCCCTTGAAATATTTATTTTCTGAAAAGCAAAAACAAAGAATATGGTCCTACAGCTTCATACAAAAACAAAAAAAACCTAAAAGAACCATCGAAACTTAAATTGAAAACTGGCATCCTAGCATTAAAGTAGGGGAGCTGTTTTCTTTTTATAAAAACTACTTTCGATTGAACACGACATTGTCGCCAAAGCGAAATATGTTATTTGTGTTCATTTTATTTGCACTGCAGACGATTAATCAAAAATAAAACTGCACATTGAACGCGAATACAATAAAAGTGTACAGATAGTGTTCTAAATTCATCACACCTGCAAAAAATGTTCAGAGTAAAAACAAACTATACTGAAACAAAACTAGTAAAGTACACGTGGTTTTAAAATGAACAGGCATTTTTTTAGTGCGAACACACAAACTGAAAACATTATTTTTTTAGTTGACAATTTTTGTTAGAAAAAATAAAAACACTGTTTTTTTACATTTTGTTTTACAGAAATACAACATTTCTCTTGGTTTTGTGCTACTTACATTGCTGGGTGGGGCAGAGTACATTGGGGTTGAGGTTCCATTAGTTGGAGAACCGTTGTATCCATGGGTGTTAAGAGCAGCGGAAATAGTTGAAGCGCTCAATTTAGTGTTCCTGTAAAAATGAAAACGAAAAAATGTAGACCGAATTTCAACACATTCTAAGGCAAGAAGATAGATAAAAGGATAAACATTATTGTTATTTATTTAGCTATTTTGAGACAATTATTGCAAATTTAAAGTTCCGTTAACGGATCAAACTTATCCGAAAATAATGAAATTAAACTTAAAAAACCAATATTTACACACATAACATGCAAAGAATTATGACACTTTCTTAACATTTTAAATAATTACGGATAATAATTCATTGAAGTGAGTTCAGTGGTAAAAACCAATTTGTTTGATGTGACATTTCACAATTTTCAATGGTTGGAGAACTCTATACAAAAGTTATAATAAAGGTATTACTAATTAAGTTCGATGAATCGGATTTCGAAAAAGTTGTTTAACAAGTATTTTCAAATATGTTGAATGGCAATACAATATTCGTACTTACGGCTTAATTGGAATTGGAATATATCCTTCGGTTCCACTTGGTGGATTCTGCGAAGCAGCCAGACGAGCATGGATATCACAATACAATTTGTTGTTGAAATTGTAGTATCCTTGATTTTTCAGCGAAGTGCCACAGGTAGCGCACTTGAAGCATTCAACGTGCAGGTTCTTGTCCTTGATGCGAACGAAAACACCACTGTTTTTTGTATTAAATAAACAAAAGAAAATGTTAAACCATTGAAAAAAACACGAGAATTAAAAACTTCACAAAAAATATAAACAAAATCCAGGATTAACAGGGACTGAATAAGGAATAAATTAAACACACAAGCCTCCCATTCACATTGTCTGGTGTGCATGAGTTCTTTAAACTCAAGCTTACAAAAAAGGACATCACACACGCACATCACATTCATAAGTCTTAATTCTTACACAATTCCTACGCCACAAATGGCACACTGTGGCAAATTGGTCAGTGGCTTTTGTTCCTGCGGAGCTATCCTTGCTGCAGCTGCAGCCGCTTCCAATTCAGCTTTGTATTCTGGCGATTGCAAGGCTGGACACACCGGCACAATGATCAACCTAGGATCAATGGATGGAGTTGGTTTCTCCTCCTCGTCATCATCATTTCCTCTAGACTGAGGATGGTGACTGGGTAAGCTAGGTCGATGCGAAGCATTCGGTGCCAAGGTATTCTGTTGTAATGGAGTTCCGATTCGTTCGTCGTGTGGTTTCGAACCCGATGTTGATGGTGTCACTGGTCTCGGTGGTCGCTGGCCACCAATTGCATGGCTATGTGTCCAGTAGAAGTTTGCCGGACTTCGGGGTTCTTTAAATGTTTGTGTATATTTTTGTTAATTTATTTGTTTCCTTTTATATTGACAGTTTGCATATCAGTCCAGTGACAATGACACAGTAAAATTAAAACACTCATACACGCAACAAATTGTTATTTAATATAAAACAAAAGGATTGTGTGTTTTCTGAGGGATGAGGGATTCAAGGATTAAATTATATTAATTTTTTGGACTTACACAATGAGACGTTCACATTCTGTGCAAATGTTTTGTCCAGCTGGGAGTCCGCCAGTGCTTGGGGGCTTTGGACTGTTGACTGGGGCTTTCACATGCCTAGTTACGTTTGACTGATTTTGGCTTTGTATGTGATGATTGTTCATTTGTGGTGGTGGATTATGGTGTTGAGCTGTATGTTGTTTATAGTTAACAGAAAAACACACAAAAGTTTTTATTTGTTAGAAACAATGAAGACATTTTAACAAGGAAATATCATATTTCTTGAAAGGTAGATAAAACGATAGAAAATAGATTAAATGAAAATAGACTGTTAATAAAAGATTGCGAGATTGGGAAAATATAAGTTTTTTTCTGATCGAAATCATCAATTCAAGGTCTTTCTGTGATCTTTTTAAAAAAATAACGAAAACTCTGGCAAGGTTCCAAATTAAAATTTTGAAAGGAATTAAAGTGCCTTGAAATGTGATAAATATTGCATTTTGCAATATTATTGTTTTCTGTTTATTTTTTTTCATGAAAATTTCAAGATCATGCACAAAGTGTTTGTTTAATGTTTTCAATCAAATATTTGATCCAATGCAAAAAGATTACAATTTCCATTTAAGATATATAACAATTGAGCTAGTTCGTAGTAGTGTTCTTTTTTTATATTTCTATTACCTGGCTCGTGGTGTTCACCAGTTTCTTCTTCTTGCAAGAATTTCAACACTTCGGACTTGTCTCCTTGGTATTGTTTTTCGTTTTTCTTGAAGTTGATTCTGAAAATTAAAGGATTTTACTTGTTTGAATCGACAGAAAATCTAAAAATATAGGAAAGCAAAGCAAATCTGAAATTTGCACGCCCTACTTTCAGTTTCAGTCATCATTTTATTTCTACTTTTGTACAAGCATTGCGAAGGGTTTTGGTTTATTCGGTGAATTGGTGGCGCTGCTGCACACGCCAAGCAAATATTACCTACATCTCATTTTTACTCAATATTTTTTTTTTTTTTGTGGTGGACATGCAATAGTAGATTAAAAAAAGCAATCTCCCCTTCCTGACTTATCATACAAATCTCTCCAGTTTAGTTACAAAATAAACAGAATTTTAAGCTCTTATTTAGCCAACAAGTATTCCCTTTACTTGATATTACCTTTACCTCGCAATAGTAATCAAAATAATCGATACAACTGCATTCTTTCTTTGTTAATAATATCTCGTTTGTTTGCTTCCGTTCAAAAATTTGAAAAAAAAAACGATTTTTTCCTTTTCGCAATTCTTTTCAAACTGTTTCCTATTGAAAACTTCTTCCTATTAATTTTCCTCCCCTTGTGCATATTTTACTCTTTTGTTTTCACCCTGTGGATACCTACCCAAGAACACCGCCAGCAAGAACCTCAGCTTGAGCTGAAAGAGTTTCCGCAATAGTTTCATCACTGTAAATGCCAACTGGGGTATTGTATTGCTTATTGACAATGCTCTTCACTTGACCATCGTTTCCATTAACCTAAATGCAACGGAAACATGAACGTTAAAAAAAAATACGGATAGTATAATCGATTCTTGAGAAATAGTATAAGTTTCATCATTTCGTTTTTCTATCGAAGGACCTGCTGTTGTAACTAGTACGAGTAGAGAACAATGAAGGATATTAACAGTAATGATGATGATAATGATAGCGGGTGGGGTAGAAATCATCACTCTGCTCGACCTCTCACTATCATCATCGCACCATTGATATAAAAACTCCTCTCTATATCTTGGTTTCTTTTAATATCTAAATGATTGCGGTCCATTTGGAAGAAAAACAAAGGAAAGAAAAAACTCAGCAATCTTACCGAGTTGAAAGGACGAGCAGAGTTGTTGTATCCACTACCAATGTGATGGACCTCTTGTTGTTTGTGAGCTAGAGAAGTTTTCGTCACTGTTTGGTTATAGGATGAATGTGGGTTCGGGGATGGCAATTGACCGGTTGGAGTAACGGATGGGCGCCATGTTAAACCACCCCTATATAAAACAAAAAAGTAGGAAAATTATAACTAGAATATATCCACCAAATCAAATAGGCATTCATTTTATTTACCAACACATTAATACAAAAATATTGTGCTTCAACATACCTTTGGACTAATACGACAAAGTTGTTGCCAGATCTTACGACGAGATCCTGAGCTTCTTTGTGTCGAAGATTGTAGACATCAATGTCGTTAATTTTAATGACAGCATCGCCTGGCAATAGACCAGCTTGTTCAGCTAAACTACCGTTATTTATCTGTGAAGAGTGGACAAAACAGAAAGAAGGAACATCAATTTGTTATTAAATTTTTTACTTCTCTTTGTCTTTAATGCTTGGCTGCAGCCAGTAATTAATTTTTATTTTCTGTTTTCATTTTAATAATATTTCTTAACATAATAAGGGAGAGAGTTACTGCAATTAAAACTTCAATTAAGGATGCAAGGGATGTTAAAATTTGTTTGCTTTGGTGTCATGTCCCCGTTGCCGTTGATGATATGGATATATGTTGGCGGTAATGATATTCAAGACAATTTACAAAATGAAGAAGACAATTTTTCTTTGTTTAAAAAATTAAAAAAAATTTCATTGAAGAATTTAAAAAAAAAATGTAGTATATACGTCTTTTTATCAAACTAAAATTGAAAAGATATTGGAGAGCAATATGCAATGCTTTAAAAGCAAAAAACAAATACTCTAAAAGTATGCAAAATAACCTATACATATTTCGTAGCATAACCTTAGGATACAAAGAAACTTGTCTTTTTACCTTCCGATTTCGGTTAGGGTTAATTTGTTGGTTAATTTTTGTTGTAGTCCCTGTTTTCGTTGGAAATGCTATTCTTAAGCTCTATCAAAACAAAATATTTGAATGAATATCCTGGTATACGAAATAGCATAAGTTTAGCCTTAATTATCTGCCTCGAATACCAGTTCCAATTAGGTTACCTCATTGCACTAATTCTAAGAAAGCAGGTTAGTAAGCTATATACATACTTCTCGTTTGCATGGAGATGAACAAAGTAGTGCACTCGCAATATCCTTCTGAATGTGTGTTTCGAACCAACATACCTTAGTTCTCTAATTGGGGTACGATATACCTTAATATTTTATTTCATAAATTACACATGTAAACCCAGCACCTTCTTCGTCATCACTGAATTAATTTCGTAGCCTTATAAAATAATGTTGTGTACCCTTCTAAGGACACACTCGATTTTGTGTAAGCATGTGAACGAATCCGGAATATGCGAAAGTGTGTATACGTTAGCTTAATGGGGCAACTTTATCCAATTTAAATATTATTACCCTACCATTTCTCGAATAATAGACCATTTAATTGACGCAGGATTCATTAGACTGAAATCCTTGCGACATAAAATGGAATTAAAAGCATGCTTGAGTCTTTCTACACATGGAAAGATACTGTTTACACGTTTAATGAATAGAATTTGGAAATTCAAAAAGGCCAAATAGGATGAGTCCTTTCTATATAGTATATTCAAATTCTCATGCGTCAAGGAAACATTGATATGCTTGCTGTGAATGAGGATTTCATCGCTGCGATCGTGCGATATGTAGCAAGTGTGTGAGATTGACCCCAACAAAATTGAAAACAAAAAATTACACGAGCTTATATGATAAGCCAGTAGGATATCTTCCACGACCGACTTCATCTATTACCGTAGTCCTAAAACCAGGGACCAATTAATAAAGGGAGAGTGTCACATCTGGTATATCATTTTATGGTGTTGAATATGTGATTAGTATTGAAATGATGCAGATAGGATAAGCCCGTCGTCGACCATCCTAAAATAACGGAAGCTAAATAAAGGTTGAACGCAGAGAGAGCGGAACGATAGGTACTGATAAAGTTTTCCTGACCTAAAACTGTAATAAATATTAGATTAAGACCATCAGGAGATGTTCCGTACCGATAAAGGTACAAGTCCATGAGTGATGTGGGTGGTTGTGGTGAAGGATAATAAATATAAATATTTAAAATGGTACCCCGTGCCGGTTTTGGTTGGATGGTATACAATGATTGAGTGGCAAAAGTTTTTGATTATGTATATATACGATGAGAGTATATACCTCACTCTAAAAAGTTTGATTATACGGAATTCTGATGGAAATGATAGGTTTTGTGTGTCGTGTCGTTGTTTTATAAATTAGCATCCCTTCAGGGGGATTAGTTTAAGCTATTAAAGGCAGAGTGATTTACCTTTTTTTCTGCTGTCCTAGTGATGGAGAGGAGGATTATAGGGGGTAATGAAGTGCCAATCTTTACGACAAAGTTGATCCTGACAAATTTTTATGGATATCGAGAGTTTGGTCGATTTAGGGCTTAAGACTTAAAATAAATTTGACCTTCCGTAGTGTTCTCAGTTGTCAGAGCATTTTTTTTTTTTTACTTAATTGCTGTCGCCCTATATTTAAATTTGTAATTAAAGAGTTGAGTTTTTATGACATAAGAATCATGGACTTTTTTGTTGATTTATATTTGAAGTTTTTAAGGTGTTCACATGAGCTAAAAATAGTAACCCTTTCATTGACTTCTTTAATGCGAAGAAAGCTAAACCAAAAAATAAAAGAAATACAAACTAACCAATAAAGACCAGATACGAAATACATTAACAATATCGTAATTGGCTTGCAGTGTCTGACACATCTACAGTACGTTAAAATTTTTTAAACAACTCCCTTCACTAAAAGCAAAAAACATGACTTAGCCATAGTCATAGAAAACTGCACACACAAAACACCAAATAGGTTTATCTAAAACAATAACGAAGGATTACACAAAGGTGCGGCTTCCTGTGCAGAAAAAAAAATGCATGAGCTGAATTTTGTGAAACCCAACAAAACGAATTAAAACAAACCCATTTCTCTATGAAAATTCAGTAACTTTGGCTATTGTTGTGGAGACATTGTATCCTTTAAAATTTTACATGGATACGGTTTGGTGGTCCTTTTTTTCAATGTCAGCAGACATCACTGCAGCTTCTGCATTTGAAATGTTCTGTGTAGGGAGATATAACAAAAATGGAACTGTACTTTTTCGTTGTTGGGGAGCGATTGTAGTTAGCTATTTTGTAGCGGTCAATATAAATCCATTGGAAACAAAACACTTTTTTACAATTTTTGTATATATTGTTTCAAACAAAACCATTTAAATTCAAATTTCCAAGTGTAAAGTTAAAAAAAAACTCTGATTTGCACAATCCATGTTTTTATAAATCAGACTTTTTAATTCAATTTGATTTGAGTGGATAACCAAAATAAATTAATTGATTTTAATTGAGAGACAAAAACTAACTTTCAAGTGATTCTAGGTATGAAAAATAAATTCACATAATAATACCTAGATCTTCTTTTTTCGTTTATTGAATATCCTGTAATTGTTGTGTTGTAATTGTTTTTATTTTTTTTTTTTTTAATATCAGTACAAAAATGTTCTATCGGGGATTGTTTTTTTTATGATTTTATGCAATTCAAATTCAATTGAGCTCTTGATGTGATGACAGTGATGATTCATGAGCAAATTATTCAAAATAAATTGAAATTTGAAATAACAAGGGTCTTGAATTGAAAAAAAAATCACAACTAACGACTGACGCTTGTGATGGCATTCTGGATCACAATAACAATAACAGGACAGGATGGATTCGGGTTTTAAGATAGTGAAAACGTCGAAATATATTCAGTAGGTAAAATTCAGCCACAAATAACACTAATCAAATAAAATGATAGTGATAAAAATCGTTGCTATTTGAGTGTCGAAAAAGAGGCGACTGGTATCTGTTTCTTTGAATAAGATAACCTGGTACAGTCACGCCTTAGTTGGCAACGTACATATATAACTTCTTTTCCAAGACATTATCACGGCACTTATTGACAATCAATATTAATTATTTTGCGGTAATTTACAACGGCATTTAGTCATGACAAGGATCTCAAAATATAACACTCAAACCCTACTTCATTTTTCAAAGAAATAATATCAATAAAGGTAGACCTGCATGAATTTCAACCCACACAAAAGGAAGCACAGGTTCCAACCACCTCACATATAGTCAAGTTAGCTGTACCCTCAGGTGTGCCATAAACAAGAGGCAAATGAATTTTCTGTCTCAATATCCTTGCACCACGCAATAATTCATAGAGTCGTTGAGAGACAAAAATGATTTAGTAGCCAAAGAAACCAAGTTCCAAGCTTCCAAGTGCGAGTTCGCCATATATAATATTCCAAATGTCGATGTCGGAATCAAAAGACGAAGAAGTGCGGTACCGGAAACAACATCTGGACAAGGAAAACCGATCACCCTGTTGTCGGGTCGATGTATTGTAAAATTGGCCACCTGGGCCATGCGCCACAAACTTTATGATTTCAATCTGAGAATTTATGCGAATTTTATTTTGCTGCCTTTGTTGTTTATTGGCACTAAGGTAGCAATTTTAATTTTGCCAACCAGCCATTGAAATGAGTTTTGACCTATTTTTTGTTTTATTCCGAATACAAAGCAAGCAGTATACCTATGTATTTTTTCTTCATTTTTGTGTTCTGGTTCAAATGCGTTGTCTCTCCAAAGGAGCTTTATTATACCCAAAATGGTGCGGTGTGTCGGATTTTGTTTAAGGAAATATAAAGCACATGCCGACACGTCCTTTACACTATGGGTGCTCATGTTGATTAATCGGAGTAATAATTGAGTTGTAATAAGAACAAATTAGGATTTCATAAATCACAGTCAATTAGCGCTGCTGGCAGCATACAAACAAGGTAAGGCTAGCTACAGAACACAGAAGGGAAGAATTATTGAACTGAAGAATGACTACCCTAGATAAAAATATGGATCTGATCGGGTTTCGTCAAACGTCGAAAATTTGAACCTTAGTGTGTGCTGAAACTAATCCAATAGAAAAACTAATTTACCTTGATTGACTAGGTAAAGTGTAGATTTATAAATGGAAAAAAATGCTCTAACTTTGCAAAAAAAAATATTTAAAAAGACTTTAAGAAAAGGAGTCACTTTGTTTACGCGAAAGTACAAGTGGGTACGAATGAGTTTCTCGATGA
The DNA here is from genome assembly GCA_920937365.1 of Sphaerophoria rueppellii. Taxonomy (NCBI): domain Eukaryota; kingdom Metazoa; phylum Arthropoda; class Insecta; order Diptera; family Syrphidae; genus Sphaerophoria; species Sphaerophoria rueppellii. The sequence continues at coordinate 329,689 of CAKKXW010000002.1, forward strand.
GTTCAAATCCTAACCCGGTTTTATTTGTCTAGTCTCGTAAAACATTCTTGGCACTGAGTAGTCGCTATGGAAAATTGTATTACTTTTCTTTAATTATTTTCATTAGTATTGAGTGAAGCCGTGCTAACGACTGTGGTGTTTGTTTGCTACTCTCTATAGTTCGTCTGCATCATATTTCCAAGAAAGAGAACTGAAAAGTCTTCATCCAAACAAAATATAAGAAGAACCTTGAACGTATTGGTCCACGTGGCAACGCGGAAATCCCTTTTAACACACATAGAATTCAGACCCAGAGTAGTCCAAAAAAAACTAACCCCCACGCTCCACCTCACCACTGCCCTACAGCTCTAGGCAACCGATTTCATACATTTTGGCGCGGAAAGTAAGTTTTTTTTTAGTGTGTTTTGCTACCCCTGGCAAATGAATGAACAAATTCCCACACCATAACTTGAGAAGCGTTCCATAAATTTTCGGTCGTAAATTCTGTTGTTTACAACCGTACTCGACTGCCATTTTCTAACGAAAGCCGTCGAGGTGTACGTGCAAAAAGCTTACAATTTCACACCATGGCTTCGAGGGAGGTTGGTCGGCTGCGGCTCCTACAAGCGGGCGTTATTTTTGAACGTGGTCATGGACCATCGCTTGTTCCTAAAATTTATCTCATCCCAGTCTTTTTGGATCCTGCTTTGTTGTGCGCCAAATATAGGGTTGCATCACACTCATATCTCTAGCGTATTGTTGTGGTTCGAAGATGTGGGTTAGGTTTTTGCAGGAATTGCATTGGTAATTTCAATTTGACATCTCCAACATTCCCAGTTCGCTTCGCAAAGGGCATTGTCAAAACTTGTTTGTTGTGTGGAATGCGAGTGAGAACGCGAAAAGAATATACCTATCTGTTCGTTGTGCTGGTGCACATCTCTCTTTGACGCTGGAATGTTTTGAAAATGCAAATTTCTCTACACAAAAAAAAAAATATTTTTACTGGACATTATTTATAGCAGCCTTTAAGGCAGAGGGACTTTAAATCAGTTGAACAGAGTTATGCGCGCGTCTGATATAAAGTGCGCCACTTTCAGTGCACTTGCCGTTGGGTTTTTGCTAGTGTGAGAATGTCATCTAACGTTCACACGGTATGTGTTATGTCAGTTGCATTTTGTGTGACAAGTTTCGCATTCTAAGTGACCGTTGCGATAAGGCTGCTGGATTTCATCCGCAAGGAGAAAATTTGTGATACCCATTTCAAAAGAAAATAAATGAGGCTATTTCCATTGCGCTTTATTATTTTGTTTTCATCCGGAACTGGTGCGACTGACAGACCATGGTTGGTGAGTTTAAGTTTTTATAATGCAAGGGCCGTGTAAAAAAATGTATTTTCTCCCTTTTATGATGATTAAAGATTTTAAAATCTGTTTCAGCGCGGTGTAACATGCACGCACAGCACCGCATGTCGTCGCACGGCACAATAACGAAAAAAGGTGAGGGTAAATTTTACCTTGACTGTTGCGAACGGCGAACAGCGTGAGTTGTGATCTTGATGATGGTTGATGCATAAAAAAAGAGAAGATTAATCAAAAGTCATTTAATATTGCATATTTGATGGCGTCGCGTCGTCGTCGCTTCGTCAGTCAGTTTGATATATTTTCTCTCCTGATGGCGAGCAAAACAAGCATTTATGTAAAATACACATGCACATAGGTATGTACATTTAAAGTATTTGTGATGTGAAAGCAAAGAGGTGTTAAAAACATTTGGTGCATTTTCGTTCCCATTCGTAAACAATTCTTTGAAATATGAATGAAATCAACTGGGTTATGTGTATTGCTGCGAAGTTTGGATGAAATGCTTTCGACAGGATTAATTACAGCATCAATGAGAGACAGCAGGTATTCGATTGGAAATGCTTTGAATAAATTGCCTTGTTGGTTCAATAAATTGCATGAGTGAACAATCGTATAAAGTTTTTTTTTTCAAAGACAGAAGAAAAACATTGGTTAAGTCATACATAGCTGTGATATTGCCTATATCTTGATGTTGGTCAAGGTGAATGGAGTGATGCATCGGAGCTCGTACGTAATCGAGTTGAGGTCTTGCATGACTGACCACTTCTGAATGTATTTGTAAGTTCAAATACAATAAGTTGTACGAAATCGAGTACAACAGCATACAAATATAAGAATACATTTTAATATTAAAGTAATTGTACCTATATATTACTCACTGTTTACATTTTGAATTTTGGCTACCAATTTACCTGAAATTAAAAGAAAGAAAACATTAATTTGAGATTTAAGGTCACGATTTAATTTTGTATGTATAATGTTATTGGTTTCATATGAAAGCATCAACTTTAAATTTAAAAAGAAGGCACTTAACCGTTGGTATATATAGGCTACAGTGTAGAATAAAAAAAAAAAGAAAAAAAAAACAAAAACCCATTAAGATACAATCCGAAGAAGGAATCGAAAAGTGTTCTACCGTCTGCTCGGCCCTTCATTGTAAAACAATAAATTTAAACCGAAAAAGAAGATATTGCAAAAGCAGGTATGTATACCTAGGTATTCCCCAAAGACTAACGAGTTCTGGGTCGGCTCATTTCTACCTCTTCAATTCATTCTGCTCAAGCACACCTCCGCTCAACCGCAGCGCATCCACAACGCATTCCAAGGGCGCAGCCATCCTTCAACCCCAACCACTACGCCACACCATGCTGCCAAAACAAACAACATGCAATTTTGCAAAAGAATTGCTGCTTCTTCTGTTGCAAAACAAAAAATAATACAAACAAAATAAAACTTAACAAAATAAAATAAAAAATTTAAAACCCAAAAAGAAAAGGAAACCACGAAAATAAAACAGAATACCAAAGAGACACGCGAATGGTTTGTTAAGCCCCTTCCCAATCCCTGCAACAACAAAAACTATCTACAAACTAACCAACCGACCGACGACAACCGACGACTTTGTCTTCCTCTTCTTTCAAGCTACAAAGTACGAAAAATGCTGCATAACAATAATTGCACCAAGCCAGGATCACGAATGGAACAGCGACAACAGTTCTGATGCCAATTTCTTGACAAAAATAAAAAAGAAAACAGAAAAAATGTCTTAAAACGCGACTGTGAAAACACATCTCAGAACCCCAAAGTAGGTTCCTTACACTCCTGGCTGGATGATGGCAACAACGCTCGTATACCAGTAGTAAAGGATTCTTACAAGGAAATTTTTAAGTGCATCATAAATAAGATCGCATTAGCATCCGAAAATGTATTTTTGTATTTTGTTATTTAGGAACAAAAAAAAAAAGTGTAAAAATGAACGAAAAAGAAAGTGAAATAAGACTGCGAAATTCGTGTATGGAAACTAAGGAACGCAATGGTCAGTCTTTGGTTCACAAAAGACCTCGGTTTGGAAAATAAATGGTTAAGCAAAAGTTTTATAAATATCATCTCTGAATAAGATTATTTTTGTTTGAAAAATAAATCAATGTATCTAATGCCTTCAAATAGCTTATGAACTAAAGTTTATTCTCAGCAATCCCTTGCAACAAAGGAATGGCCCTTATTCTTGTGTGCACGTAACTTGTTTCGCATTACTTTTTATTATTCGCAGCACTTCATTGTCGCTCTCCTTGAACTTGATTGCGAGAATGGAATAAGTGTTCTCTTATGTCCGCTTACCAACATTTGGCGTTAAACGGCTCGGAGAATACAAGAATTTAACTCAAGTGGAGCTCTGCAAGTTGTGAATGGAAGATGTATAGAAAAAGGCATATGTACGAAGTATGGTCATAAATGTTGTAGAAAGTGCGAATTTCTGCTTTTATTTATTTTTTGTTACGAAAGAAAAATTCCAAGGTGCCCTAATTAAGTTAAAGGGCCATTGAGGAGTAAGATTTTATTTAAACTAAAAAAAAGGAGAAAATCTATGAGAACAACTTTCTCTTATATCATAAGTTCAAAGAAAGCTAAAGCATTTACGTACTTAAATGCATTTTTAAGTTCATTGCAAAAAATTTACCAACAAACGGTTCGGAATAAGTATACAAAAAACACATCAATTAACTTCGCATTCGACCGAACGTAAACACGACTATTCAAATCATCCTATAAACACCCATAAAGTCAGCGAGCGTTCTTTTTTGTTTATATTTCATGTCAGTTAGAATGCAGTTTTCGGTCTGGATATTTAAAGAAAATATATTGATTTGTTGAGCGATGCGCGTGTTCAGAGGCGGCGTAAGGCGTGGTTGACGTGGGCCACCGCCTACGGCCTCGCGGTACGAGGGGCCTCGTCCCTTAAAAATTTGTATGCATTACTTCAATGAGAATAAAATATAAAAACGAAATAAATTAATTTTGTTGTGAAATATTTTTTTTACGTTCCGTAACTATCGCGAGTAAATCCTTGCCACGCCCATTAGTGCGGAGAATCCCTTTTTTTATTTGCTTACATTCCTTACTCGGAAGCCAACCAATTTTGACAGGTCCATGGTTCTGCACCATATAGCAGGACGGGGATGATGAGGTTCTTATAGAGCGTCACCTTAGTTGTTCGGGAGAGAGCTTTACTACTCAATTGCCTTCTTAGCCCGAAGAAGCAGCTATTAGCAAGAGTTATTCCCCTTCTAATCTCGGCGCTGATGTCGTTGTCCGTGTTGATAGCGGAGAGAAGGTATACAAAGTCCCTTACTGACTCGAAATTATATGCGTCTATCGTGACGTTTTGTCCAAGACGTCGATGTTTGGTGTCCTTTCTCGATGACAGCATATACTTTGTTTTGCCCTCATTGACCGATAAACCCATTTTTTCAGCCTCTGTCTGTATACTCGCAAAAGCACTGTTGACATCACGCTGCGTTCTCCAAATTATATCAATGTCATCAGCGTATGCAACTAGTCTAGTGTTGACGTGGGAGTTCCAGTATGATGTTAAAAAGTCGCATGACAGTGCATCACTTTGTTTAAAGCCTTTTTTGACATCGAAGGCGTTGGTGAGGTCGTTACCGACTTTAATAGAGCAGCGCGAGTTCTCCATTGTCATCTTGCTCAGACGAATAAGTTTTATAGGGATGCCAAAACTGTACATGGCTTTATACAGTTCTCCTCTATAGATGCTGTCATACGCGACCTTAAGATCGATAAAAAGATGGTACGTGTCGATTTTGTAATGAATATTTGATCGATGGTGGACTTTCCTGGTCTAAGGCCACACTGATATGGACCTATCAGTTTGTTGACAAACGGCTTCAGGCGAACATCCGTGTTAGAAAAATTAACAGAAAACGAAAAATTCGAATTTTTAAGTGATTCACTGTGTATCTTTTTCAATTGTTGCCATTATTAACAAAAACATATTAAAATTTATTTATAATAACAAATTATTAAGTCTATGTAACCAGAAATACAAATATTACACTCAAATGAAGTTACGATTTATAGTTATTTAATAAAAAGAAAAACAATAGAAAAAAAAATTACGAGTACGACCGACTTCGATCAAGTGATCACGCAGCCGGATGATTTGAAGGAACGAAATAAAAAAAATACATTGTGAGAGCAAGTAATTCACTGTGTACCCTGATTCACTGTTAACACCTTTACCCTACTAAGCTTCATACATAAAACTTTCAGAAAAAGTTTAAAATCTTTCATCCACATGTCTCAGTGCTGGAAATGAAAAATACAACATTTAATTGTTAGTTTGAATGAAAATAAAAGATTTAAATTTCTTAGTTTTTGAGAAAATACAAAAATTCATTGCTTCAATTTAACGTGTTTTCGCGAACTAACAACATTAACATTCCTAGAAGTACAACATTGCAGACGCGCAGAACTTTTTTCGTTATCGGTGCCAGAGTATGGAATAGTTTACCTGCTAATTTCAAAACCATCTTAAATTAAAATAACTTTATTAGCTCTTTAAATAAACATCTTCAGAACCCAAATGAAGCGTTACAGTTTCATTCATTATTTCTTAGATAATAATTACTTTAATTATCTTTTTTTCTATATTTTCCTAAATTTTTCTTTTGTTTTTCAACTATCATGTATTTTTAAATTTTCTCTCAAGCCTTAAGTTTATATATCTTCTATGTATTTAATTATTTATCTCAACCCTTACAACTTTTATAATTTCAATTGTTAAAGAATATATTTAAGCCATGAAAGAGATTTCCAAGGCTTTTACAAAATAAATAAATGAAATGAAATGAAATGAAATGAAATTGATCTTACTTTTAAATTGATAATGATGTGCACCATTTCTGTTTCTTTAATAAATAAATATAAATATTTTAAATATATGTACACTTTAATGTATACAAGGTGGAGATGACACTTTATATTTTTATGAATAAAAACTTTTCAGTGTTAATAGTTTTTTTTTTTATTATTATCTTATAAAATCCGTCTTAAGGTCGACACAGAACAGGGCCTCGCAAAATCTGTCTTGCCCACATAAAATTTTGGTCTTGCGCCGCCACTGCGCGAGTTCAAACTCAATTTCATTGGATTGAGCAAACAAAAACATTCCAAACACAGAACATGGTACACAAAAGCAAAAAAATTACATTCTGTCTTCTGGTAGTCCTACATAAGCCAAGTGAGGGCTTTATTCCCCCATATAGCAAGAGCGCTATCACAAATATCTAAACTGTTTTTTTTACTCAAATAACGCTCACATAGAGCCAATATCGTTCTTTGTACATTTATGCCATCACTTTTGTTTCGATCAAAATTTCAAATTCCAAACGCTTCCACCTGAAAAATTATCTGCAATCTGAACAAGAACAACATCAGGAAAGAAAAAAAGAAGTGCGTTAAAGGTTTTACGTTTTTGCTGTTAATCCCATCACAAGAAGGAAAATGGGTATTTTGCGTTCATATTGCCTCTGACAAAAAGCCCACCAAAAGACCAACCAACCGACCGAAGCAACTGAACTCATCCAATTTGGATTAAAGTGATAAAAATAATGGAATCGACTTTGCCATTCAAGGTGAAAAAAAGGTTCGAGCTTCAAATCCAGGACCAAAGATTATAGCTAAAACCTAGTCCGTAAAAAAAAGAACAAAACATAAATTGGCTCATCAAAATAATCCCAAGGAAGAAGCCACTGACAGGGCCTCTCGATATTCTTATGTACATTCGATGTTTGTTTTTTAAAGATTGACAGCCGAAGAATAAGGTTAATAGATATTAATGGACATTTTTTTTTCTAGATTGAAACTGCTTTCAAAAAAGCTATCCTCTTCGTTCTCTCATCTAATTGATGCCTTATAATTTATTCTGGATATTTCAATGCCAAAATTCTAAACAAATCTTTCGGTTGCGTGGGGTTTAAAGTTTCAACCGAATTCAGACCGAAAAATAGATTCTTTGATGAATTATTAATGTTTGATAATGGATTTTCAAGTGTAAAATTGGAGTTGAAAGCAGAAACCAAAATCGTCATGCATTAAGTGTACACACATAAATCAGTTTTGGTTTTTGTTACTTAAAAGAATTTGACAGTCAGATACAAGTAAATAAAGATGCCCGTCAAAAATCTAGATCTGCATAAACGCTGTCCAACTCCAATCTCACCAATCTGTCGTCGATGTAATATGTAGCACAAATTTACTTCTAATCCTTGTATACCTTTCGCCAACAATATAATTTGCTAAGAGGAATTTCCGGGATCCTCAGGCACACAATAGGAATTACAAAATGTGGGACATCAGCATCACACTGCACAGTTGAAACCTGACCTTAAAAAAAAAAAAAAAAAAAAAAACAGAGAGCCGTAAACGGTCATGTAGAAGTATAGAGTGTTTGTTATAGATATTGTTCCTGTGTAAACGGGTATCACAATTATTTTACCCTCTTAGCTCAGTACTTAAGATCGAAGCCAAGTTCTTTTTGTTTTAGTTTAAAGTGGTGCTTTCAGCTATTAGAAACTCCTCCTCTACATTGTATGATTCCATTCTTGTCCTTGTGTATCCCTTTTCGTATTTCGAGGAAACCGAAAGCACAAAAGTATAGTCTATCCCTATAGCATCGGTGAGTCTGGAGTTTTTTCTCTCTATCAATGCCAAGTTTATTTCAACACGAACATATATCCTGCCTTAAGTAAGGTCCGTACGTCATGGCAGATGTGTGTGAAAGCAGCAGCAGCAATTCCGTCCGTTCAACGAGGATAATGGAAGTTCAGTTAGGAGTCATTAATTTCTATACTAATATTTAGGTTGTTTCATTTTTTTGTGCGTCCTTGAGTTGTGTTTCCTTGTCGACTAAGACTTAGACTTAGATAAAGACTGGATGCACTTCAAGGACCTGCCATAACAGTCTGATTTTTGTTGTTGTATTGCTGTGCAAAGTGCAAAACATGTTCTTTGTTAAAAGTTTGAATTACATTTTAATCTGGACACGATTCCTTGTGTGCAATCGATTTTAGATTTTATAAAAAAAAATATATATATATATAAAACACATAGCCTTCCTCGAAACAACAAACAACACTGAACAATGCTAGAAGAAAAACGAAACACATTTGTCCGGGGTCCAAGTTCTTCGTTACTCTAGTTCTGTTTTTAGGGTGGTGGTCGGCCTCCCGCTTGCTCCATTCTCTGCCGCCTGCTCTGGCTGTCTTGTGGCATAATGGAACTAAACGTACCATAAAACACCAAGATAAGCCACCAACCGTTGCAAAGCAAAATAATATAAGAGAAAGGACAAACGAAAAAAATCAAGGCAGCAGCAGTAGTATCCCGAGGATGACTTTTTTTCGTTGCTGCTCTCACTAAGGATTTGACAAAGTGCCACATCAATTTAGGCATTGCCTGCTGAGAATATCCAGCGGAGGAGGGAACGAATTTGGGACAGGAAAAAAGTGGTCAACGTTAAATCTGATATCGCTTTTGGATTCATGTGAGTACAATTCTTTTTGGTGGATAAAATTTGGCTTTTTTTTGTTTGCTTTTTTTCCTTGTTCAATGTCGAGATGTAAGATATCGTTTCTTTGTTAAAAAAAAAGAATGACTCAAAAGAATAAAAAAGCACAAAACCAATAAAATCGAAGGAATTAAGGTAATCCGTATTTGGAGGCGGGTAACTGAGAAAAATTGAACTTTGTAAACTAGAGTTTTTGTTTGTATAAGCTGGAAATACGTGAAAATTAGATTAACTTCATACATATCCTTCAAATTAAAGCTGGAGGGGAATCTATTAGAACTGTGCTATGATGGCCTTTTTACTTGATATTTATCTCGCCAAATGTTCCAGTGACACACAAAAAAGATATCCTTTAGTGTTTGAAAATAATAAAACACCCTAAGAATGCCATCGGGAACATAAAAAAAAAAAAAAACGATACCCAAAGCAATCGGATGCATTTTATGAAGTCCTTTTTCCTGCTCTTTCTTCAACTACTATTGAAACGAGTCGATTTATCTTGAAAATTTACCATCTCCTTTCCCTGTTTTTTGTTCGAAATGGCTATATCCGCTGCTAAACTTGATAATACGGGAATAGTTTTCATATAATGGTTGACTCTTACAACTTTTTTGTTAACGTTCGAGGACACGGCGACAAAAAATATCAAACAATCACCGTTGATAGAGGTTTGCTAATACTCTTGGACGCACAGTGGCAGCAAGTGTATTTGATGATTGTTTTTATTTTTCAACACTTTTCGAGAATCCTGAGTTAAGTGCAGTATACGAATTCACAATGGTGGCAATAGTTTCACTTAGTTATAAATTGTGATCCTGTATATTTTGAACAAATAAACACACGAAGAATTATTACCTCTCTACTCTGTACTCGTTGTAAAGGTAGAAATCTAAGAATAAAGGTATAAAGGTTCATCTCTATCAAAAGGAGGGATTTTAAAGGATAATCCAATTTGTTGTTGATGAAGGATATTTTAACCTGAGAGACAATGTGTGTATTTATACTACAAAGGGAGTTTCTCTTCTCGGAGGGTATAGTTGACAGTTTGAATAATGTTGTTGTTGAACGAGAAGAACAACACAACGTCGATTTTCTTTAGGTACACCAAGGTTGATAAGTATCGGTAATATATTCTGTGTCATTTCGTTCAAGAATCTGGGATTTATCTTTCTATTTTGCTGATGAGGAAAGTAATTGGATAACAACCAATTTACTTCCAATAATCGACTTGTGCTTCTTGAAGAAATGTGTGGAAGGAACGAGGAATTTTTTTTAATCAGCAGTTGCAGTAGCAGTAGCCGAGTAGCTATTTTCGTTACATGGAAATTTGCTGTGCTAAGAATGTATTTACATAAAACGTACGCAAGTATCACTTGACTCGGAAACTTTTTCTGAAGAACAAAATCCTAAGTAAGCTCGAGCAGAAAAATTTTGAAGAAACAAAATTGTGTTCAGTAGTCTTGGTCTATAACGACGCTTTAAAGGTTCAAAAAGTGTTGACAAAACTATTCCATCATCTCATTTCATTTTATTCGAAGCCCTAACATATCCCTTTCAACCATTCAATGCTTACCCACATAAACTTTTACACTAATTGCCGAAAACCTACTACCTGTTAAAAGCTCAAAGTAAATTTCAAAAAGACTTGTTCAAATAAATGTTACACATTTTGCACGCAAGTTTTGCCCTGCTTAATGATAGTGTTTGTTCGTTTACTCTCTTCGTATGTACACAATATCCCTCGATTAAGAACAAAATCCTTTTCTGGTAATTGATATCCATTAGCTCGAATCATGACAACACATACTTGCGATCAAAACAACATCACACCATTAACCCTCAAATAACATCGCCCATAAATAAATCCATCGAACGGAAAATATACCATCTGCAAACCTTCTCACATCTTTTCATGGCTCATTTAGCCTCTTCTCAAGCCTCTAGCTCTCTAAATTGCTTGTATTGTTACTATCAAACAGAATTCCTTTGCCTCTCGGCTGTTTTAGGTGTGGAAAAAATATTTATTTGTATTGTTTCGTTAGTATTTTTGTTTTTGTAATAAAAATTTGTCACTGTGTCGGATACTGAAACTTTTGTTGTGCTCATATCCTGTCAATATCCTGTGAGGTCGAAACAATCGAAAGCTGAGTGGTGGCGCGTTATGAATTTTCAAAGTGGATGATAGCAATAATCAACAATCATTTACACTTGAATATCTAGAAACAAATGTTGTTGGGGGGAAGAGACATACAAAAACATAAACAGAAGGCAACGAAATTAGAAAACATTATCCTTACAAGGAGTCTCTCGAGCTCTCGAGTGCTTACAAAACAATTTTTCTTCTATTTTCGTTTAATTTTTTTCGTGTTCACTTTTGTTTTTCCACTAAGCAAAAGCGGAAAATAGGAAAATGCCTAAAGAACTCATCGAGGCGAAAACGCACGCACACTTTGCGCCATAAATATGTGTTTTGGGGGGAAATTTCCCAAATAAATATCCGCAATGGAAACGACTCAGCACGTTCGACATCAGAGAGCTTATATAGGTAATGTGGTTGCTAGTTGTCCTCGTTCAAGGTCGACAATGGGAGGGAGCCCACCAGCAGCGGCTTGGCCTGTGTGGGTTTGAATTTTTGGTGGGCGTGGATGTGGAGCTGCTGCTGGTAAGCACTTTATTTTATGGTCCTGTGCGTTAAATGTGTATATTTCCTCTTGGAGGGTTTGGGCTGCTATGAAGCGAAAACACACTCATTTGTAGGAACGTAAAACATAGGTATATAATTTGTAGCCGAAATTCTAGTCCTAGTGTTCTATGAAGCCAGTGCAAAGTGGAAACCCTTTTTATGTTATAATTTCATGTCCAGCAGGAGTGTAGAGGATGATGATAAAATTTGATAGACATACAAATTCCGATATGCCTAGACACATTCTGCTAATCACTGTTGTCCAGGTCCAGGACTCTATGAGCACTTGAATTAATGAAAGGACATTAACCCGATTGATGATGTTTATTGAAATTATTAAAACAGGAAATGACAAGGTAAATGGAGGCTCTTTCTCTATTTACCACAACCATACCTCTACACGAAACTGCATGACAAAACATCATTAATTTGGATCGTTTTCAATTTTCTATCGAAACAAAATTCCATTCGTCCAATTTCCATTCCTCTGATGTTGTGCGAAGGATGAATGAACTTTGTCTTTCCACTGCCACCGTGATGATGTGATGGCGGTGGCTCTCCTCCCTTCCGGGGCGATGTTATGAAAATGAATCATCTGTGGATTATTTATGGGCACACCATTCAAAAGAAACATTTTTCGTTTCCTTTTTTTCAATAAAATTCTCCTTAAATGGTTCTGGAATGCACCTCGTTTTTGTTTTCTTTTATATTGTTCTCCTCTCCAGGTAAAATAAGATTGAGTAAGACTTATATTCGGTTCTGATGGATCTGTTATTCTAAGCCATTTGTTTGTATTTTAAGAAAAAGGAAGCAGAAGCAACAGCGAAATTCTATGGAAATGTTTCAGGGCGATCCTAGAAAGTGACTCATGCATGCGAGTTAAGGGTCACCCAATCTGATCCCAATTTTAATGTTGGTTTCGATCCATTAATTTAGGATGACTTGTTAATCTTATCAATTCGGTGGTATTCAGGGGCATGCCGTTGGGTGGGACCGTTAATGATGTAATGACGACAGATGTCAAGGAAAGAAATTTTTCTACAGCAGAAAGGATTTCTCTAAGCAATTTATTTGTTTAACATTGCTTACAACTTGATTTCATGAATATTTAATCGTTAACAAGCGCTTACGTTATTTGATTGTATTAATGCATTAGCTAGTCAACAATGACTGCATAAACTTTGGTTGTCATCAATTCTCGTTATAGGACAAAAATATTCTAAGAGTTGGTGGAAACTTGCAAATACATACAACATCAACCTCTAATTGGAAATTATATAAGTACATCGTTAGTGAGAGCACGCTCTTAGTTAAAATCATTTAAAACTCATTGGTGCCTGTAAATGCAAACGGCATTGCTGCTGCGAGTGCTGCAGTCTAAGAGCTTACATCAGACACCGTACAGTATTATGCAATTTTATATTTATTGTTTAACAATGGTCACATATTACAAAAAAGAAAAAATGTACACACACAAAATTTCAATTCGCAAAGTAGAACGTAACGAACCGAACAATAAATTGATTTGAATGCAATGTCACATTGAATAGGCCCAAAAGTGTGTGGACATAACAATAATTGTTATATGCATGTTTATATGCGTTTGGCTCTAATGATGACGAGCGACAAACATGTCCATATGTTGCAATTAGATTATTCAGTACCTTAGGCCAGGACAAGACCAGTGTGAAGCCGGCAGCACCCCCAACCGCAAAGTGGCTGTGTCTAGCTTCTGGCTATCGGTACTGAGTATTTCGTGTTGAAATTAGAAATGCTTGTTTTTTAGATTTAACAATTTTTGTTTTATTATTTTAAACTTCGAACAAACATTTGACCGCACTAAATTGGCCTACATTTTCTTCCACCATTTGAAACACATATACACACATTAATATTGTAGCAAAATAACAAGCGAATGTGCGAGATAGCGAATTAGCGGATTCACTTCCGGGAGTGCATGTAGATGCAAACATACAAATAGGAAGAAATACACACTAGGCCTATCTAACTGCAAATATCGAGTATTGCACTGCACTGTGCCCAATTCCATTGTTTTTGGCTATGCGGTCATTCATGCAGCCAGTATACTTTTAATTTAAAAACAAATATGTGCTCGGTAAAAAAAAAGTTTGTTTTGTTTAATCCAAAAATATGTAAAGCAAATAAATTCGCAACATGGACACGGCCGTCTTGTGGGGGACCGTCTTGATGTGGAGGTTCAAGTGCTTATAAGATAAGCTGATGAAAGCCAGCTGACGCTTGATAATGTTTTTAAGCGATTTTCACCTTATCGGAAGAATCATTTTAAAGCGGTGATACATTGGCCACGATGTGCGTAAATAAATAAAAATAACAACAACAAAATTAAAATTCAGCAACTCAGTTTCACAAAGCATACGGCCCTGAACAAATTCAATTCATGTGAGCAAGTTAGACTAGATCAAGACACTAATCCCTGGCTAAATAAATTCCCATTAAATACAAAACAAGGTTTTCTAAAAAATGTATTACGTGTGAGTTTGTCATCATCAATTAGAGTTAAAAATCTTGTACACAAGTAAACCGGAGAAGGCATTAAATTATTTCACATTAAGCACTGGCTTATGTCTTTCATTTGGATGTGTTCACATTTATATCCGCATGAAAAGTGGAAGTAAAAGAAAAGCTTTTTGGGGCATGTGAGGGGTTTTGTATATATAGAATATGTGGACATAGACTCACATTTTCTCATATCCTGCAGAAGGCAGCGAGTACTCTCAGTCAGCAGCTTAAATACAATATAATAAGTGTCTCTGTGTTTAGGTTATTGACAATATCATCATTTTGTGTGTTAAAAAAAAGACGACCCGGAGCAATGTGTAGAGAGAGACTAAAGTGTCGTTATCTGTGGGAATGGCAGGCGACGGCACTTTGGAGTCAATTTATGAAGTGCTAAGGGATGACAATAAATTTATGACTTTGTTTTGAAGGAATTTTGTATCATGAGTTTTCATTTTTATGTTATTCTTACCAATTGATGGTAAAACATTGAACAAGCAAAGCAGCGGTTATGTATTTTTAGGATTGCAAAATTATTATGCAAATCGGTTAAGCCTTAGGGTGTCAACTTGATCTTCTTTTTAATTCTTAAAGCCTTATATAAGTTATATTCTTATCAAAATCCTCCTTAAAATTTTTAAATACCAACGTCAAAAAGAGTGTTATTTTTAATAACATTAAGGACATTAAACCCAATTTTCTTCACAGTAAATAAAAACTGACTCATTGCCCGGTGATTCATTTCTAAGATTTTTTTGCATGAGACTATGTTAAAACCAATATTTCATTAAAATTTAATGACGTCATTCATCCAAGACAAATAACACAATTTTCTGCAATTTTCCATAAGGAAATACTATTTCTATGTTAATTTTTTCCTTAACGAGATAAATATTAATGTCTAACCATAAAAAGGCGTTATTAATCTGACATCACACACGCATCTTCAGGTTGAATCAAATGCTTAAAAGCTTGATGATTCAACGAATAACTGCCACACAGCTGCCATTGACGCGATACACGCAGTCAAAGTGAAGAATTTACACGCAACAAGCCAAGGCAAATTGTGACTGACAAATGAGCAAAGTATTTCCGTGGATGCATTACTTTCTATATGGAAGCCCATTTAAAGCATATGGGCGGTGTGAGCACTGAAAAAAAAAATAAAACAAAACAAAACAAAATTCACACGTACAGTACAGTACATAATATTATTTACCACATAATACTATACATAGAACACACACACAACACATGATTACCACAACAACATTTTCCATACAAAACTACTTTGCATACATACTCTTTACTCACACACTCATAAAAATCAAAATTTTTAAAATTAAATAATCAAAAAAATCAAAAATTAAAATTAAAAAATGAGTCACACTTGGAGAAAATATTGAGAAGATCAGTTGGTATATTTAAAATGTTGAAAAATTGTGTTTTTTTTTTGGTAATAATCAAATAATTAAATTACTTATAAAATTTGAACAACCAAAGTAAAAAATGTGCATTTAAATAAAAAATAAGTGAATCTCTACGATCATATAAGTGGAATGAAATAAACTTTAACTTATAAACTGCGTTTAAATAATAAAAGGAAACAATACAAAAGTTAAAAAAAAAAACAAACAAAACAGAGTTGGATAGAGTGAAGTTGACAAAACTATAAATATAAATAAACATAAATTGTGTAAATTACAAATGAACTAAAGAACAAAAAAAAAACTATAATAAATATGGTATAATATATCATATATACAAGAACAAAAAAAATAAATGAAGAATTAAGAAGAAATTGAAGAAGAAAGAAGAATTTCAAGAAGGAATACTAATAATCATTCAGGAAGTTATTGTAATGGGTCCGATTTTGTGTATCTCCAATTTTTGCATATCTCCATATTTCGAGGTCACTAGAATCCGAATCAAGCGTTTTTATGATGATGTCTGTGTGTATGTATATATGTTCGTATGTGCGTATGTGCGTTACGTTTCTTCAGCCCGATACTCGGGAATCACTCATCGTATTGTCATAAAATTGGTCTCATTCGACGCGGTATTGTGTTGATCTGATTAGGTTTTGAGCGAAATCGGTTTTTTAATGGAAATCAAAAATCTAATACAACCCTTCTATAATGAAAATTATGATAATTTCTGCAATAATTTCAACAATAATGCAAAAAATCTTATAGTTAGAGTGAAAAAAAAAACAATATTCAGCAGTATAATAGACTATATTTGATTACTAGCTGACCCACCAAACGCTGTTTTGCCAAATAAATGTTAATCTTCGGATATACTATTCCGATTAGAAAAAATCTTCACAAAAAATAGAAAACTACAATATTCAGGAGTAATAGGCTGTATTTTACTGTGCAAAGTAGATGTATATGAGTCCACGAGTTGGTACGACTAACTTTTGACAGATGGTGCCACTGCCCACTGTTATTCAATGAACTTAATGTATGTCCTCAAATCATCAGTTTTATGGAATTTGACTTTGAAAACCTACGTGCGTGTACATTGTCAACTATACAACGAAAACAACTAATGATTTTGCTTAATTTTCTACTCTGGGAAGTTAGTCGTGTGGACTACATGGGTCGCACTCATATTTTTTTTTTTTTTTCTTAAATTTACTATTTTTCTTGTTGTTTGCAAAATTATCTTTTTTTTTTATTTTGATTTTGATTCTTAATTAAATATGTTAAATTTATTATGAATCAATTTATTATTTTAATTATGGTTAAATTATTTTAAAAAATTTGGTCATGGTGAGTATGATATGAGGACGGGTGGGAGTATGAGATATTAGAAGTAGATTCCCGCGATCTCTTCCCTCCCTTTGGTGACCTTCCCCTTCTCATCTTCGGGTCCCAGGAATTTTTCTGGACCCCTTTTTTATTTTAATTCCGGCATGTTAAACGTAACATTGTCCAGTGGTACGACTAAGAGTACCCCCCTCTGTCGAGCAAGCCTTAAGCAAGATGCATGCATGCCGCGTAGTCGTAGCCTGGATCGTTCTTAGGTTGAATAGGGAGGAACACGGGTTCCGTTACAGCAGTTAGGTGGCTTACCCAGGGATTAAATCGATGAACCAATTTATTTTATTGGTCAAATGTTTATTGTTTGTAAAGAAATTTAGAAATTAAATTTGTGAGTCGAATTTTCGCAGGTGATTCATGACTCTTAGAATATACCTATTCGGTAAATATGTAATATGTAGTCGATTTGGGATTGGATCAAATTTAACGACTTTTTCTTATTTCGAAATGAAAATAATATGTGGTCAGATCAATAAAGATATTTGTAAATTCAAAATTTATTTTAAATTACTACTTAATACCAGACAATAGAATTCAAAACAAACTTATGGTACAGGTATGGCACGACGGAAGGGAAACCTTTTAATCAATATATAAAAAAGAACAGCTTATTTTTATGTTCGTTCGCTAACGGGCCAAACCGCTTGACATTTTTTTTTTTAAACTTAAGAGGAATACCTACGCATAGAAGGTTAAGGAGGTGCGGTGCAATAACGCCGAGCGGAATAACGACGAATTCTGAATTATAAGTGAAGTTCTGACCTGTGAAGTTATGCACCCGCACCCATGTAAAAACAGGTTCCTACTTTTTATTTTAACGCCCTGCAAAGCGGGCGGGGATTGCTAGTAAATTATAAAACAACGTTAAAAATTCAATCGATTTTTTTTATAATTTTATATTTATTTAATTGTTTGTAAACAAAATAAATTAAAGTTAATAGTGCAAAAATTCGTAACACAAAATATTATTGATTTATTATTTTGCTGTCACAAAACAGATTCTCACCAGGAATACAAAATTTCATATGAATATTTATGGCAAACCTTACTTCAACAAATTGATTGAAATCTGAATAAAAAAAATAGTTTTGCAAGTGGCGGCGACGCATGCGGCAAAATGTCGCTCTCATTGTAAATTCAAGGTCATAATCTTGAAATACTAAACATTTATTGCATAACAATGAACGTCGTTTTAATTGTTGTCCGACTATTCCATCATTCGCATTCAAAAAAACAAACAAAAAATAAAACCACAACAAGATGTCTACATTTTGTCATTCGATCGGTGCAGCCGTAACTGAAGTTGTCGTATTTTGAAACTCGAGAGGAATTCATGCTCTCTCCATTCAATTGAAATGATTTTGTGGTCAGTTGATTCTTGTTTCCAATTAATTGGAATTGATGTCAATTTTATTTAATTTATGCACAGCAAAAAAAAAATGCAACAATTGTAATAAAAAAGAAAACAATGTAAAATCAATAAAAGTGTGGATGAATAAATTTATCGTTTTGTTTCAAACCACAAAAACGATTAATTTCAATTTTTTTGGCCAAAACTTCTCGATACAAGAAATTCGTCATAATTGTTATGCAATTTTTCCATATCCTATTCGATTATAATTATGTTTTTTCCACCGGAAATTCAATGACACACATTTAGCAATATTCAATGAATCTTTTTCCCTGCAAGCTTTTTTTGCAACGCATTGACTCAATCAGCAGTCGTGTTCGGTTGTAATTTTAATTTTGTAAATTTGTTTGAATAATTGATTTGAAATATTAAAACTCAGGGTAGAGTGGATTACCATTAATTTTCACATTAATGAACGCTTGTGAAATGAATGCTCAAATAAAGCTTTTGATTTTGATCCATTGGAAGTTGCAAGTGACTGCTTCAAAATTCAAACTACAGACACAGAGTGATGTACTGCTTAAGACCTTAATAATTCATATTTAAACGAATAATTTATGAACAATTCAAAAACAAACAAACCCCCATGACTCGACCTGTCACTCACAAACAACAAATAATTCTTACTCCAAAACTGTTGTCTGCTCGCAAGTCAAAAAATAAAACAGATTGACGATGTCTGCAGAGCTTAAATGAATATGAATTTTTGAAGTCGCATTCAAGTTCAGCGACTGGAAGAAAAACTTCTGCTTTCAAAATAAATTCTACTTAAAGCTTCAAAATAGGCAAACCTCTGTCAGCACCTAAATTAGAACACAAAACACTATCCTACACGATACATGGAAATGTCGACAGTTCTTAATCAAAACAAGTTCCTGATTTGTTTCCCATCCCAGCACTCCATTTAAACCGCTTTTTGTTTGGCATGCGCACATAGAATTAACAATTAATTATGCCAAGCTGATGGTAATATCCATTTGCCGTTGTACTTATGTTTTCAAAATATGAATTAATACCTACAGAGCTTCGCATCCTGATATTAAAACCTGTGTGCTTTGCCCAGTGATTGTGATTTTTTTCTCGAATGGGGCTTATGTCGAAAACGGCAACGAGGGTCGATGTTGCTATGCATTTTTGCATTTTGTCTTCACTCAAGTAGTTGAATCCTTTTTAAGTTCACAATTTAAACGCAGCGCCGGCAATGGCTTTGGCTTTGATTTTTTGCTGATAATTCTTTTTTTAAACAAAATTAATATAGCCATCAGCGTGCAGACATGAAAGTTAAAACAAAAATAACACTGACTAAAAACAGGTCCTATATTATTTTATTTTTATTTTTTAAATGTGCGAGAATGAAACGAGAGGAAGGAAATTAAATCAGGACTTTTTTCTGTCCTACCATGCTGTTTTCTCGTCCGTATTTATAAGAGCACCAGAACGACAGAGAGGAACCAGATTCAGCAGTCGTGCTTGTGGTGGACTTCATTATAATAATTTTTGGATGGTGGGTAATTTCATTAAATCTTTTTTATAAGATCAAATGAAAATAAAAAACAAGAAGAAAACTCTATCCACCCGCAATGGAATAAATGATGAGTAAACGACGCGTTTCTGACATTTCCGATGATTACAATGTTTTCAGTTGGAAAATATTTTTGTGTTCGCTCTGTCTTTTTTGTATTCTTTTTTTTTATGTTAAAATTTATTCCAAATACAGGTTGGTAAAGGTAATTGATGAAATTATCTACCCTTGGGTAAGTTCATTATTTTCAGTCAAAAGTTTTCGGTTGTCTGCGTTCATTTTTGACAAGAGAACATCAATTTTATGTCTGCTTTTTTTTCCTTTTGTTAATTACGCATTTAACTTATGGGTAACCTGCTAACAGGTAAATAATTAATGGTTTTTGATGAATGCATTTTAATTCTTTTAGTGGAGTGGAAAATAAATTTTGCATTCAGATTAAACATGCAAGAACTTGTGTTTTAAAATGTCCAATACCAATGGAGAATACAAAATATTGAAATTGAAAATGATGATAAGGAAGTTTTTTGCAGCAAAGTAAGAAGTGCTAGAGTTGACTGGAGAAGCTTTTCTATTACAAGAAAGTAAGAAAACAGGAACTTCCGTTGGTAACAAAACAAAACTAAAACAAAATTGTTAAAAAATCAAAACACACTCACAATCACAAATCAACCAAGCATACTTTATTGCGCCAAAAAAAAGGAACACAATAGTTGTCCTTTCTGCTTTTGTGCTCGTGTCGTGAATAAATGTTCAAAGATTTTTTTCTGACAGGTCCTTTTTTCATTACATTTTCCATTGCATTGTCTGGCGTTCCACAGTTTGTCTGATGGTTTGCGTGAGTTGGATGAATATCATCAACTTTGTCGCCAACATTAACGGAAATGTATGTGGTGCATTCGTTATAACATTTGTGGAAACGGGTTCATAAGAGGAGGATGTTCTTTTTGTTCTGCTGCTGGCTTTGAAAAAAACAACGTGCGATGTTATGATACTTTGTGTGCTGAAGGAAAGTTTCAAAAACCTTTGTTCCGTTTTATCTCTTTGTATAAAAACTCAGCGAAGGGATATAATTTGACTTTTTTTGACAATGTTAAACACAACAAGATTATGATTGATGTTTTTTTTTATGTTAAGGTAAAGAAAAAGTTATGAAAAGGTATGGGTGACGAAGTTCCCATAACTCATCAAATTTATTTCAATACGCAACATAGAAATTCAATTCATCTTTTATCAGAAAGCCTTGGAAGATGCTTTTCTATTTGGATTCAGCAGCTAATTGCCCACAAGTTTGATTTTGACCTTCTTTTTAGCAACTGGAACTATTAATTTGCGTCACACGCGACCACCTACATCATTGATCTCAAAATAGCTCAACATTTTTTTAAATCCACAAGGAAATACAATATTTAAGTATTTTGCACACGTTCCAAACTAAAATCTATACATCATTTTATTTTTTATTAAGTTATTTTGGTTTATTTCGCATTTTAAAAGTTTTGTTTGGTGATAATATTTTGAAGAAAAAAAAAAAAAAAATAACAACATATGTAAAAATAGAGGGCCAAGGTTCGGGGCTTTCTAAAAATATTTCATGTTCAAAAAAATAGTTGGAAGCACTCCAAAACTTTTTTCGGCTTTCTCTTACTGCTCTTTGTCTCGATTTCAACCTCGTCGCTAAATGATTTAAAGATTTCCCCTAAGTCAACAAAAACATCATGAAAACAAAGCTAAGATATTTGCTTAGAAAAATATGGCAATCAATCTTTTCTTTCTCATACAGTCAGTCAGAAGTGTGTGTTTCTGTTTGCCCTCTTGTGGATGCATATCAATTCCGTGTTGTCAGTCCGAGATGGGTACGTATCTTGGACAAGATATAACATAAGCCCAAATCCATATCATTCCTCGAAATGCCTTTAAGCTTCAATGCTGATGGAGATGATGATGTTGATGGACTTTCGGTCAACAAAAGAGATTCGAGATTCCGGATAGTGTGTGTCTGCTTGTGTTTATCATTCAATCTGTCCATCAAATATTCGACTGGCTGTCGGTGTTGTTTGTCGTCATTTATGGTAATTGTTCCACAACACCACATAACACGATACATACTCGTGATGTGCACATAACAAATAGACAGTGGCATATATTCGAACTGACATAAGATATAAAATTCTAAATGCGATACCCAACCAATACCTTTTGAACATAATGCACCATCAACTCTTTGCATGATCTCCTGCAAGTTTTATATCGAAGAATTAATAGAAAAATAATAGAAAATTTGAAGCATTCATTGAACAGAGAAAATCCAATCCTTATTGTAATTTGAAATGAACTCTGACGCTAGCGAATTGTTGCGAATAAGGTTTCAAAAGCTGTGTAAACATTCTTATCTTGTGTTATTTTAATTCTCCTCATTGAAATAAAATTAAAAATATTTTAACATTTCTTAATGCATCATCTGAGAGCAAAATAGAAAGAACAACACACACATCACATCCTGAGTTGACGAAAAATACCACAAACTAAAATAACAACAAAAGAAACATAATCTGACACCCGCATCAGCGTCACTCTCCTGGTCCGGGTGTACTTGCAATTTCGTTACAGAAACAAAAGACCCATTTGCAAAATTTTTTTTTGTTTGTTTAATTTAAGCACATTTCCATACCCAAATAGTTAAGCGTATCTACACGACTCCATATCACATCATGAAATTCGTTCATGGCCCTGATTTTTCACAGAAACATCAAGAGTAGGGAGGAAAAAAACATTAAACTGCATGACCCACGGACCCAGATTTTTCTTCTTTTTTTGAATTTTTAATCACTTTCACAACTACGACGAACGCGATGACCGACGACGACTACGTTTTATAATTAAAACGTCACAAGCATCCGCACATTCAAAGCTACCAGCATCTAGGCACACATATGAAGATTATGCACATTTTCTGTTGGATAGGGAAGGAAGAATAAGGCCCACATCTGAATTTACATGAAATAGATCTATCTTCTATATGTGGGAAAAGACTTACCTTCTGGACGACAAGTGGTGCAGCGAAATCCTTTCCACCTTGAAGACGGAATCCCCACGGTTGGGCGTCGAATCTTTGGAGTTGAATTTGCATAAGCTGGGACATGGCTTTAATTTATCTGCAACAAAAGATGCAAAAAAGAATAAAGTTAGCACACACATATAAAACTATGGAAATAGTCAGATAAAAATTGTCTTCTGTTGTCCTTATTCTAGGGAAGTACGAGTGTAAGTATGTCTGCAAAAGATAACATTTAAAGCGACTACCTACTTCTCCACTTGGAACTGGAAGTACTACAAACGAGGTTAATTGGATGTGTGTCGAGAGGAAACAGCAACACAATTCAATGCCAAAGATGCAGATACCTTAGGGTGCTGGGCTTGAGATGTTTTTATTATTGCTTCAATTTCCGCTAAAATTAGTGACAGAGAAACTATTTCAGTATCTACCACAGACAGTTATGGAAGTTAATTAAAGCACGATTAGCAATTGTCAGCGCTTTTTAAACAAACATAAAAACAATTATACAAGAAGCTAGATGCTTGGAGTGGCAGATCAATTTAGCGCATTCTACCTTCTAACGTTTTCCGCTCATATGACGACATAAATCTAAGACTTACTTTAAGTGGCTGTGCTCTTCTAATGCAATACAATAAGGCTCATTTTGTATGCTTGTTTTAGGCAGAGTTGCACACTAATGAGTTCATTATTCGTGCATTTTCATAATGAAAAACTTTTCATAAAACTTTCATTACCTACATTTTACATGACAATTAGTTGAGGAGGCTTGCAGTTCTATTTAACTGTCTATTTATTCAAATTCGTTAAATATTAACGCTAGGTTTACAAACAAAACTTATATCTTAATATAAAAATGTGTACGACTGGGTCGTACGAACTTGCTCCTGCATGCTAAAACTAAATATTTATGATTACTTTTATGTTCCAAAAATTGCAAAAATTAGTATTAAAATAAGAGATATACTTTAAGCAATTCTGATTACACTCTTACTTACAGCTTACACTTAACTAAAAAAAAAAATCAATATATAAAAATAGTTAGAATTTATTTAAAAAATTAAAATTTGAAAATGTACCTCGTAAATACATTTAGTTCCAAGAAGTTAAATGCCAAGCAAATTCAAACCTTATTCTTGATTTATTGAATTTTTTTTTTTTTTTGAAAATCGTCGGAGCCGTTTTTTTTTAAATTAATTTTTTATATATAAAATTTTTCATAAATGTCTTAAAATTAATTTGGGTATGCAGTTTTCAAAACCATGTAAATATACATATTAAACTTCAATTTGGATTTTTAAAACTGATCCTTTTTTAGATACAGAATTGAATTGACATTTTTTTGAATACAAAATATTATTTGAACAATATATACGTACTTTCAAAAAAAACTTACGTTGATCGGACTTTCATTTTTCGAGAAAATCTAATAACAAAAAAACGGTTCTATGGGAGGTACCGTTTTGGAGCAATACAAAAATGTGTTTTTTACATCAAATACACGAATTTAAAAAAAAAATTAAACTCGAGGAAGTTTAGAAACAATCGTAGGAGCCGTTATAGAGAAAATTGAAAGTTTTGTTTTTTTGGAGAAAAAAATCGTATGGTGGCTACCCTAAATTTTGAACTTAAAACAAACATTCGCCATTTTTAAGTTAAAAATTTTGTTCGGAAACGACGTATGTCATTACATTTATCGTCACAATTCTCTTTCCGGAATAAGGAAAATATTCATTGAGACGCTCCATGGTTCTTTTTTCCTCATCCGCTTGCAATAAAATCAAGTTAAACTTCATTTAAATGAAATGACTCAATTATGCAAATTATCTTTGCTGACTAATTATCTCTTCCTCCTAACCTACAAAATATCAACCAATACCGCAAGGCACGTACTTTAAAAAAACACACACATCATTCTGCATTTCGTCCATATTATTAATAAACATCCCATTAGCGAATCGCAATTGCAGTAATTTTTGTAATGCAAGTGTTAAACGCTAAGTGTGGGACCACTCTAGCCTGTAATGCCCCTTGAGGAAAATCCTTACAACACGTTGAGCACTGTGCTTGCATACGAGATGGCTACAGCCATCAAACATCCTACATGTCATTCGGAGTCGTTAACAGAGAAGGTGTTAAACTGCTAATGAGCTGCAAGAGGCGCATTGAAACAGCGCCATCGTCATTTTTGTCATCATGATGGCAACATTACGTCAGTCGTTTTACTGCTCCAGGCATGCTGCTTGGTATATCTCCTGGCTTGGATGATGGTTTTTCTTTGAAGAACTCTCATTTTGAGGATTAAGAGTTTGTCGTTTTAGTTGCATGCATATATGCCGATTTCAAATATGAGGCAGGAAGCAAAATGCTTTAAAGCAATGTTGACAATCACATTGAAAGAGTAAGATACGAGATTCTACTTAACTCCCTCTTATATGAGGCAACGATGCCCTTCAACTCCCTCATCGTCAGCGTCAACTAGCAATCTAACATGAAGACACATCACTTCAAAGCAAGCTGCTCGTGGGCTTTTCGAGTGAAACATGAAAAATTCTTGTATAAGTTTTGCTTTGTGATGTCTTGCGTTTAAATGCACTTTGAAATTTCGCGCGGAAATGTTTTTACAAGCACAAGTGTTGCAAGCTATAATTTTTGCATGTTTTCTTAGTCCCTGCGGTGCGTTGCCATTTTATTTTCACATATTTCACCGAAACTGCAGGGCATTTCGAGGCAAGGAGAAAGCTAAAAGTGGCTGTGGGTAATATTTTTGAGTATCTAATATTTAATGATGGAAACACCTACAGGAGCTACAGAAAAACTCAAGAAAGTTAAGGAGAGTTTTTTTTGAAGAGGAAACAAATTAAGAGATGTCGAGTTTTGGCTTTTGTTGCATGGTGTTAACAAAAGATTTGTAGAACTATTACCAAGTATATAATATTTTGCTTCGTTAGTAGGTCAAAGTTACCTCCCACATGATTGCACTTTGAAGACATGGTTGAAATCTCAAGAGAACTAAGAGAATGTTATATTATTGAACAGTTTCAAATGAAAAATAAGTACTAGAAAAAAACAAACATGGCATTTCAAACTTTTCGAACTGTTAAAAACTATTGAACACATTTGAACTATAAAGAATAGGTATCTCGAGAATATACGAAACCTATGTCATAAAAAAAAAACAGACTTAAAGTTTCTAGAGTAGGCCAGGCCCTTACCGTTTTTTTTTTACGGTGGCCTAAGTGTCTCCATACACAGGTTTAATTCTTTTCAAATCAATGTTTTGCTTCAACAAGTTCTAACTTCAAATTCCACAACTCAGGAAATAACAAAACAAGTTCACACTTATTAACTGCTCTCAATTAGGCTGTGGGGTCGTTAAGCACATATCATTTTGAAATCGTTTCCTTTTCTTAATGTGTCTTCCATAATTGCAGTTCAATGACCATTTAATGAATTAACCTTAAAAATTATTATCATGCAAACACTATGCTTGTGGTTGCTATGCCGGTTTCCCATATCTTAACGTTTCTGATGTTCCTCCTTCCTGTCTGACAATGAAATTCTTTTTCCAACATTCTTGTACAATATACAAAATACAGAAAAAATAGAACAAACAAAAATTCTTGGGTGTTAACTGTTAACACAAAACGCAGTAAATTAAGTTTCGATCGTATGTCAATCCGTCACCCATATAAAATAAAAGGTCTTTGTTGTTGTTTCTTTTAAGCTACCAATTACAAAACAAACAAACAAAATATTACAAAACTGGTTATAAAACTGATTTATAGCAAAACGGAAATGAAAAACTGCATTAAGAAGCGAGGGACACACTTACATGGCAATGGATAACATGATATTGAAATCCTGCTGTCGCAAAAGGGAGTATTAAAATCTATAATGGAACTTGAATTTGCACCTCACACACCCACTCGTGCTTAAATATAAATTTCTGTATTTCCTGGAATCGACAAAATATGACCAAGACCAGACAAAAGAGGCTTTTCGTCTGAAACCAGATTGCTGAAACAAATCCATGAACAAAAAAAACATGAATAACCGTCATACTGGCTTAAATTTTCACCTTTAAGAATGCCTCTTGTTGGCATTAAAAAAGGTATAAAAAAATAACACATGCAACCGGCTTTTGTTTAACAATAAAAACCTCGCGGTGTTTTAAGTTCATTACCGCATCCGACCCTGGGGATAGAGCCACTGGAAAATGAATACTAATATAAATAATAAAAAACAAAAATACAAAAAAAAAGTCGTTACAGTTTCATGAACAACTAAATTGTTTTTTTTTTTTTCTAAGAGAGACAGAAGGAAGATAAAGAAGGAACAAGAAATAGATAAACATAACACCTATGAAAACATTCTGTATCAAATGATACTTTTGTCTTAATTAATTGTTATATAATAATAAAAACATTAACACATAACGACATAATTAGGAATCCAAAAAAACAGCTTAATAAACAGAGTATCTACATATGTAGGTATGTAGGTATCAAAAGAACTTGAACTACCTCTGTAAGTATTTGTTACGATTTTTCTTTCATTTGTTGAAATATAAAAACTTTTTTTCTTTCCTCGTGTTTACAACTTTTTTCTGAGTGCATAAATTTGCAGTGGAAGCATTTTGATGCCTCGACTTCAATGAAATGCAACTTTTCCCCATCAAATTTCAATCCAATTCTAGAAATTTGTTTTGTTTTGCTTCGAAACCTCATTTTGAGGTTGGCGTTTAAGATTAAATGCAGAAAAAGTGCAAAAAACAAAACAAATCCATTTAAGGTCTGACTAGCACTGCATGCAAAATAAGCATTTGGAGTTATTTGATGGGCTAAGACTTAGTCATGCAATCGGAAACCATATCGCTGGCACAAACACATTCTTTTTTGTTGATACCACACCGTTATTTATTGTATTTTTAATATCGAATAGTAAGAACAGGAGGGTCCCTAAAGTGAGTTTCTATTTTCTGGTTTTTCGTTATCTTCTATTCAGGGGGTCATCGAGTGATTTCGCTGAAACATCACGCTCAGACCTCGCACCACAAAACAGTGATGACATCAGTTTTTACTTTATAAACAGTCGAATCGGTGATGATGATTAAACGACTTAAACATCACGTCTTCTGGAAGCGTTTCGGCCTGCGGCTGTTTCGCCAACTACTTGTAGGTAGGTACTTGTTTCTCTTTTTTTATTATTATTTGTTTCCTTGACTGGTTTTTATCGAGAAGAAATTGATTAATCACCAATCATCATTATTTAGAAGGTATGCTCTCACACTCAATTGCTTTGATTGTTTGCCCATCAATAAAGATTAAGTAGAGAAATTCGCAGAGCTGTTTTATATGGATCGACACAAATCGGATTAATAATATGAATTGGAACGCGAATGGGAAAATAGTGAACTATCGAAAATGTATTGAACTTGTTTGAAAAGTAACTTTTAGCTTACCTAGCTAAAACACTCTCTCGTACTTTCGTACAACTAAGTTAAATTCTATTCCCAACATTAATTAATAAGTGCATCAAGAGTGAAGTTGGGATTTCACCTGAAAGTCGAATAAGTTATTCGTTAAACTAAAATTCGCGCAAATTAAACTACAACTTTAATTTAAAAAAAAAAAAAAAAGCGATCGACGTGCACTCCCCAGCATGAATAATCTGGAACTGATTCATTGATTGATGTCACAAAAAATTAATTGCTTATAAAGAATAATTTGAACCAAGAATTAATTTGCTTCGTTCTCCATGATTCTCAGCATTATCGAGTCTCAAATATTTTCTGTTTTTTCATAACTTGAGTGACAACTGACAAAAAAAGAGAATTGTTATGAAGAAAGGTGGGATTTTCTGCGGGAAAATGATTATGCAGGTAGTAGTAGTAGTGGGAAAGTATTGTGCGGGATTTTAATGTGCAGCCTTTCGACCCAACGTTTAAGGGCAACTGGCATGAACGTTTCACGTTTTGTATTGACATATTTCAGCGAATTGAAACTGAAACCAACTAGTTCTGGTCATCGAAATTATTCCAAAAAACAAATCAGAAATTTCGTTTTAAGCATAAGGATAAATTCTTATGAGCAATTAATCCTTCGGCGATAAAATAAAATATCTTAGAAGTATTGAGCCTTTAATAATGTATAACATAAAATATGTAATACTTAAACAACAGTATTGCCATAATTAAAAATTTAAGTTTTAAATA
The DNA here is from genome assembly GCA_920937365.1 of Sphaerophoria rueppellii. Classification (NCBI taxonomy): domain Eukaryota; kingdom Metazoa; phylum Arthropoda; class Insecta; order Diptera; family Syrphidae; genus Sphaerophoria; species Sphaerophoria rueppellii. Next base: position 358,871 of record CAKKXW010000002.1, read on the forward strand.
TATTTACTAAATTAATTAATTCTTTGCCTTTTTGACCATTGATAGAATTAATAATGTATCGCATACCCATTATAAGTTTCATGTCCACACATTTGTTCATTCAAATTTAAATATTTGATTATGTTTCACTTTCATTTCAATTCAGTTATGGTAGTTAAACATGTAAACATACGCATCGAAGCTGGCACCATCAATAAAAATAAAATACTCATGAAATGTTTCTACAAACAATAATAACAAATTTGCGAAATTATATCCCCAAATTATCATCGCGATAAAATATTTAATATTTTAAATTTATTGTTATCACTTTTCTTATTTATAAATAAAATTTCCATGTTGTTTCATTCTGTCTCTTCCTCTCCATCATTTTGTATAATGTAACGATTAAATTAATTTTCTGATTTGATATCTCTGCAATGGCAATAAATAACAGTAAAAATAAACATGCGAAATTGAATACCGAAAACAAATTGAATGCAATTTCTGTTTTCTTTTTTCTCAGCAAAATAATGAAATATTTAAAATGGGTCAACACCATCGCAATGCAATCATAATTTTTCTCACTAATCCTCTCAATGGATGCGACTTATTTTGTTCAAATATTAATCAGTTTATTAATTAAACGGCTTTGAAGATTTCTTGTGAACAAAAATGTACAAAAACAAAAAAATACAAAAAATGATTTATTGTGTACAAACATGTTTTGATTTCAGGCTAGTCAAAATTAGCAGACGGTGATATAATTGAATACTTGCATTTTGCGAAATGAAAATTACTAACAAAAATTCTAATTTTGTCGTCCGAATGTTTTTTGTCATTGCCTAAGACACATAAAATGGCATTTTGCCAAATTAAAAGATATTTTCTAATTTTTATCTAAGCTCAAATTGATAAACATGAAAATATAATTTAAAGTCGGTTGAAAAAAATTATTTAACAATCCGATTTGTAGTGTACAAATTGTCACTTTAATGTTGCCAGTTGTAATAACGTCGGATATAAGTTCGCTGAAGGTTAAACATGTTTTTGGGTTGTACGAAATTTTTCTTAAAGTCTGGCAAGGGATATATCCAAAAATTCAATTATCCGAAACTATAATCAATCAACCTAAAAGATAATTCAAAAAACACACAAAACATTTCTCGTTTTGATTCATACCGCACTACCTACGCACTACGCAAGCCACCTTGCCATTATTTAAGGTCTTGACAAATTAATAGTTTCGGCTGAAATGAAAAGTGTATTCAGTTTGCAGCTTTGCCAAATGCCGCATTTGCATCGTTGTTTGTTTTGATATCGGTTGGCAAAAACTCATTAAATTATTTGTCTAGCGATAAGATTGCTAAAAGGAACTTTTTATCTATTTGCTATTCAACTCTCTTCTGATGTGTAATATTTTTGTTTTATATTGTGTAGCTTATGATAAATGATTTTGAATTCTAGCCGCGTGAGTAATCGGTGTATGTAACGTAACCGTATTGCAATGAGTTACCCAGATATGAAACAGTTACAGCAACAGGCAATGAAGCAGAGAAATTTAATTTTAATATTTTTTGCTGTCAAGTCATATTAATCGATTCTTTTTTCAAACAAATCAACATTTAACCTAAAAAACAAAAATCAATTTAATATTGGAAATCAGAAAGATTTGGTCTTGAAAACTTTTTTTTAATTTAAAAAAAAAATTGTTTACGCTTCACGTGAGTGCTTTGTCATCATAAATATCATAAATATTTATACCTAAACTGTTTCATTGAGACTCACCTTCTACCTGCTCAAATACCTTGACATTCATTAAAATACACAAATTCTTCTAAGGTCCTTGTCGTTAATATTTCTGATGGATACCAAGCTATTCGCCAAAAGAACTTTAAGTGGCAGGCACATCCCACGCAAAATTAAAAAAAAAAACATGGATTTTGAAATGATGTTGTTTTCTAAATATAAATTGAACAGAATCTTCTAAGTCTTTAAGCTAAAAAGTACATTCACCTTAAGCAATCCAATTGTCTTGTGTTCACACATACTTAGGCTTAAATTAAACAAAAAAATTAATCTTATCTTTACGCCATAAGACAAAATACCTCTTCCCTTTGAATTGAACTGAATTTATTTTGTAGATAGTCTGGATGAAATTATTTGAATTTATGTTTACATGTTCGAAATTCAATAAATTTATCAAAGTTTCTCAGGCCTCTGTTGTGTTTGTACTTTGCTTTGATTTGAACGAAAATAGATATAAATATGTAAATAAATACAAACCCAACATGCTTTTCGGTATTTTTTTGTTTGTTTTAAGAATTTTCAAAAAATTTGAAAGCTTACTGCTTACGTAAGCAAGGCATTTTAAGAGTGTCTAGCTTTTTTGATTGAGAAACACGATATTTTTTCCTCAAGATATTGCAGTTTTGTTTTTGAAAAATTGAAATTTTTAAATAGACTAATTCAAAAACTATCAAAGCAGAATATAAAATCTTAGATGCGACTTTATTATTTTTAGGTCATAAAATTTATATTTTAGATCAAAAACAGCATTAAAATTAGTGAGAAATAAGAGGATTCCGTCAATCGATGGTTTACGGTACAGAAAGAAATAAATTTGAAGTTTTAACTGTAACTTGTTCTACTGTAATAAAGACTTAAACAGGATTGCGTCGAGGTGAATCTTTATAAGAATATAGAACATTCTAGATAATTGACGAAATACATAATATTTGCATTATAAACACAACCAAACAAATCCCAGCTGAATAAACTAAATTTGAGCAAATATTAAAGCGATTGAAACCGAAATCGATTATTTTCGAACAATTTCTACCTTTATGGATACAAAACAAACGAATTTAAATAAATATTTTTCTGTGAGTAATTCTCACTTAACATGCTTGCTTGTGTTAAATTAGCACAAGAAATCGAACAATTATTTATCCTCCAGCTATGTAAACACAAACAATTCTTTATATTTGCTCAGATACACACTTTAACTCAGCTGTTTGTGTAACACAATAAATTCGTAGTTTTGTGCAATCATATCACACATTGTATCGTGCAAAAAATTGTGCAAGAAAAAAAAATATTTCAATGAAAGTGAAGAAAAATGTCACAACTTTACTCAGAAAGAATTTAGCACTGTACATTTTTTTGTTTTAAATAGTATTTCTGGGTTGTTGTTCTCTTTGTAGTTCGTTTTAAATTTCCTTAATAATTAAGACGCAGTTAACAATATTATTTCGCTTACTGCGTAACACAGTGGTCGTGGTTGCTGTAGAATAAACCGCAATAAACGGTGGGGTTTTGGAGCTACGCTCTACTCATATTGCACTTAATATAAAGGTAATAAGAATTCTGACCATAAATCCTACAGTACGTTCACATATCATTCTGCAAAGAGCAATACAAACCAATCAATAATTTTTCTTATAATGATTTCGGGATGACATTTTTAGTTTCTGTTTTGGTTTTTTGGTAGACCAGTCTATGCTATAGACCTTGTCGGAATACAAGACGACTCTCTAATAAGTTTACTACGGACCTGAATGCAAACGACTTTTGTTTACTGTTTTCTCGTTTAAACAATTTCGCAAATTCGAAAAGTATTTTTCTCTCAAATGACGTAACAAAATATATAGTGAAATAAGGCATTTCTTTCCTGCCATGGAATTTTATTATTTAACATTAAGTCTTGTTGTTATTTTTGTCGGGTTGTTTTTATTTGCATTTCGAAAGTTAACCAAGAAGAGCCAAAATCAAATTTAAGTACACACATCGAGTTTTTGGGTAGGCAGGTAGGTACTTGAAAAATATTAAAATTGTTTCCATGAATCCAATGAAAATGTTTACTGCGTCTGTGTCGTCTCGTAAATATAATAATATCAGTTTAAACGTAATTAAAATTCTGATTTCTACACGCAAAAAAATTACATTTTGAATTAGCTTAATGGTTACGTGAGTTTTATGACTCAATTCTTTGATGAAAGAAACAAGAATGGTAGCTAATAAAATTTAATTTTCAATGTCATTGCCACTTTTAAACTTGCAATCAGCTGATAAGGCATAGAATTATTGTCTTTTTTTTTAGCTTTATAGGAGAAGGATCTGCACTTTGTCTTTAGCTGAATTTCAGAAATTCCAAATAATAAGAATGGAGACTTTGCATTGGCCCAATTGTGCCAAATTCAGTTCTTTGTTACTTTTGAGAATGAGAGAAAGTACACTTAATAAATTGGCGTCGAACTCATATCAACAAAAAAGTATTTTGCCTCATAAATGTTTCAGCTAAGAAATTACAATTGTAGTGAAGGCAATAATGGCAGACTTATGTATATGAAAACTAAATATAATTCATGATGGTAGATTGTGAATAGAAAATAGTCTCGCCTTTATTACTGCCTCTGTGTCGTCCAAAGCCTTCAGGCCCCAGACTATTCTGTCAATCAGTCAGTCAAGATTATGGAAACAAATGGTCAGTGTGTATTTCAAGAGAATCTTAGGAAATTCACTGCGTTCAAGAGCATGTTCGTTGCTTTATGTTCAAATGTTTATTCTTAAATGAATAGTGAACTATAATTCGTTTTTTTATCGTCTTCCCGGTCATGGATTATTAATATGCGTGATTTGTTTTATGCAATGTTCCGCAGCAAACTGGATCTTATGAAGAGAAAGAACTCGCACTCATAATATGGAAAAGGTTTTTTATCTCGCCTCTTCTTCCATGTAGCACAGTGCGTGATTGTTTTGTTTATTACCATAAAGTAAACAGAAAATTTAGAACTACTTTTATGCTAATTTCAAAACCAAGAAATCAGAGCATCAGTTATTTCAAATAATTTTAAAGAAGTTTTGCTCATCAGGAGTCTTTGATAGAGTTTAATTTGAATACTGTTTTTTCTTTTAGTTTTGTATGCTGTTGTTCATATTTACTTTATTTTTGTGTGCACCTACTCCACAAACTCGTTTTGCTATAAAAAGAAAAAAAAACAAGATTTAAAGTAAAACTATACAAACAGACAAAAAAACGGCAGAGAGCACAAGAGATTTCTATATTTAGTCCCTAAAAAGATCTGCGGAGTCTCGTCTCTACACACAAGCTGCAATCTCCCAGTCCAGCTCCCAAGGAATATATTCTGCTTTGCAGCAAAAAAAAAAAATAAAAACAAAAGACGGACAATGCAGTACATGTTTTCTGTTCCCATTTGTTGTGTTGTTGTTGAACTTGGTCACGATACGAGTTGAAAATTAAAATTATGAGCAATATATTAGGTATTGCTAATTTAGTTGTTTATCAAACAAACTTTGGTTTTAAGCATTTGTTATTGAAATTTGTAAATACTTTTTAAATTATACGTTTTGGAAAGCCTGAATATTTATATAACAAACTCCAATTCTCGATATCCACGCGGACGCATAATTTAAATGTCCCAAGACTTACAACCTTGCAGACACGACGATCTTTTTTCGTGTTGGGTCCCAGAATATGGAACAATTTACCTAATCAATTAAAAACCTTAACTTCCCTCAATAATTTTATTTGTTGTTAAACTTTGAACTTACGGAACCCAGAAACAGCCTCATATTTTCATTCATTATTTATAAATTAGTTATCTTTTTGTTTTTCTTTAAATCAATTTTAATTCTCTTTCTCATAAAATTTGGTATTATAATGTTTTTTTTAAATATCTTTAAAAATCTGTTATTTTTATAATATAAAACTTTGTAATTTTTATAATGTATTTTTAAGCCATAATTGAGACCTCGTCTCAAGGCTTATTTTTAATAAAAGAATATGAATATGAATATTTGTTTTTTTTTTTTATTATTTTTATTTTTATTCTTCTTTTTCCTATAGGAAACATATCAAAAATTGCTAATGCTATAGGTACCTTGGAATTATTATTTATTGAAACGTTGCATTGATTTCATTCCCTGTCATTGTTTATTCTCACTTCTGTCTCGAATTTTAACTACGTCCAATCTTTTAGTCGGGATCGCAATCGCTATTCCGTTTTTTGTATTTCCTCTCGTGGTTTTCATACCCAGAACTAAGAACACTCTGACTCAGATAGTATTTTGTTATCTTAAACACTACTTGTATGTGTAAATATATTAATATGAATATTTAATTTTAAGCTGAACGATCCAAAAGGGAAAATGTGATAAAAACACAATATAGTAGGTATGACGTGAATAAAACCGAAATGATGTAAGCACCCCTGTTAAATTCTCCGTATTTTTAATTTATTTCTGCGTAAACAAAATTACTTATACTATATGATGCACACTTTTATTGAATTTTGTAAACAATATAGGTATCGATATTTTGTGAGTCAGAACTAATAAGTGGTTTTTAACACCACAAAACGGCTTATCATTTTAGTTGTTGCTATATATCACCCATGTTTGTATTTGCTTGCTTACAATGAAAAAAAAATAGTTTTTTTCTTCTTAAGAATGAATAAGTCAATATGTTCTTCGTCACCTAAGATAAAATGTCTGACCGATAGTTTCTTATCAGCGCTGTAGGTATCTACTCACATTTCAATACACAAAGATTTCTAGTTCTAGGACTTAAAGTTATTTAAAATTTAAAGTAGGTAAGCTTACACGCATTTCGCTAAAATAGGGTGTACCTACTGTACAATTATGGTGAGCAACAAAAATGCAACATGACATTATTCTTAGGCGAAACGAAAGGCCACCGGACACTGAGGGGAGGCGACCCTGAACATTTGTATTTAATAGGTGAAGAAAAAAGGTCATCAAAAGGACAAATAAACGCACCAGGATCTTGAAAAAGAGTGAAGATTTATATTAAAATACAATTCATTTAAAATTTGACATTTTTAGTAGGGTTTGAACGTACTCTGTACTTTCTTACCACAAATTTTAAGGATAAAAGACGTTAAAGATTAACAGCTTACTTAATTATATAATCACATGACAAATTGTCATCATGAAATTGGAATCATTCGATGCGGAATTGCTTTATTAAAAACTGATTAGGTTTTCAGCTATAACGGTCAAACGATTTTTTAAACGAAATGAAAAATTTGAAAGTATTAAAAATTCGTCATTTATTCATTAAAATTATGATTATCTCGCCAACCGCTCATGGTGTTGATATCAAATAGGGTCGTTCATTACTTGATTGAGAACTGAATAAGTTTTCAGCGAAATCGGCTTAGCGGTTTTTTGAAGCGATTGAAAAAAAAACTGAAAAATCTAACAATATTCATCATTTACTCATGAAAATTGATACAATACTTTGTTCTAAGCAGTTGAAAATGAGTTTGAGCAGATATACTTTCGTATTTTCAAGAAAAAGAGGTCTATGTAAGTAGGAATAAATGATTTTAAACTGAAGAAAACGCATTAATTTAGTTGACAACAGTTTGATTTTCTATAAACAATTGAATTTTGTTTTTAATTTTTCTCTTCTGGGAAGTTTGTCGTGTGGACCACATGGGTGTTGCACTCATATTTCATTATTTTACTTTCACCTGAATATATCTAATGTTACCACATGCCACGGTCGTAATTGTGACGATTTTACTCAAAATTGTTATCAAAAGAATTGTTAATTTCAAAGTGTGAACCATTGCCAGACAAAGTCATCCATGACGCATTAATCTCGTCCTAAGCTTAAGCCTAAACTGATACACTGGAAAAGAATTCAATGTCAAATAGGGATACAATAGGGATAATAATAACACAAGTGCAATTTTCAAAACCTCAGCTTTTATCGAGTCAATATTTTAAGGCTTGAAGTTTTCTGAAACGTTCATAAAAAATATACACCTACTTGTATCTCGCTTTGCAATTACATCACTTCTCTAAGATATTCTACAAAAACAAAAACAAATATCGAATAGAAGACGAAAATCAGTCCGCCACCAGACGACCGAGGAAAACAATTAAAATTGTTGTTTGCTCTTAATTTCTTTTCATTTTGTTCATGTTCTTATTTTTGCTGAAAATAGATCAATACACATAAATAAGTTCTGTATATCTATCTCATTCACAGCATGCATGTCTACCTCAATAAAATATATCGGTTTGTAAGTGGGAACTGATTTATGAACGCGACCTTAAGATATATTAATTTCCCCTAACATTTCCCATGAATGAGTTTCGAAATAAAAATATTGGCCTTTGCTTCAATATCAAAAAATTTAAGCTAACATTCAAGATCTAACAAACCTAAACTCATACATATCTGCAACAACAAAAATTAAAAAAAAAATCAGATTTGGATTGAATTTTGAGATACATACCCAACCCAGTCCTGATGTATGCCAAATAGAATTCTGCAATCCAACCGAACTGTTTTGTTTCTAAGATTTTGTATTTATCTAGCTATCTATCTATCTATCTGCTGTCTGTCTATTTATTCAATTTTCTAGATTTCGAGATTGGCAAATTTAGAGGCGGCATCAGACGAAGAAATGAGATGAGTCTGGTCTCGTCAGGCCGCTAATCGGACGTCAGACAGAGATGCAAATAATTTTTGTCACCCATTTACAAACATACAAGTGAAAGAATACTCATCAGCTATTTCGAAATGCTTAAAATAAACTCACCTTGAAAAGTTTTCGATTTTTTGGTTCGGCTACTTTGAAAATCTTTTGCGGCTGCAAGAATTTTTGTTCCCCTTTTGTATGATGGCTTAGAAAAATTATTTAATTTTTCTCTCGAAATTCGTTAAATTTTTGTTACAAAAAATCGTTTCACTTTTTATTTAATTTTCAACTTTTCTACTTTTTCACTAAAACACAGTTTATCCAAAATATTTGAAAAATAATTTGTTTCGATTCTGAAATAATAAAAAAAAATTATATATAAAAATTATTACTTAACACTTTTTGACACAAAATCACTGTACCACTTTTTAACTTATTTGAAAAGTCTGTTAGAAATGTTTGAAAAAAAAAAATAAATAGTTTTGCTTCGGTTCGTTAGCAGGGGAATTAATTGAAGATATTTATTTGTTTTTTTATACTTTCCTCAAATGTAGGTTTCAAAAAATATGTATAAATAAGTATTGGAAAAAATATTAATGATAAATTAAAATTAAATAGAAATATATAAAGTCTTGGTGATAGACTATATTTCACGTTAGCTTAGCGACGATTTTCTCTCAACTAAAGAAAATTCAAAAAATCCATCCCGTGAAAAATAAGATTTGCTTCTACACCACCAAAGAAAACTCAAAACATTCACAAACTCACACCTACCTATTATTCCGTGGACTCGTATCTACTAGCGGCTAGCTATTAAAATACTGTTGTACTACTTGCTAACTGTTTAAAAATGTCTGTTTCAACGGAAAACCATTCGTAATAGTGCGAGTGTATCAGCGCGGCACACAAACGGGGGAATTTTATATTTTCTTCTATTTTCCTAAATTCTAGGTTCTATAATGTTTTTGTTGATGAACCCATCTATCTATGTTTCGTTGGGTGGTATTGGACTTGTGGTGGAAGCTTTTTGGTTAAAGAAGATAAGATTGGTGTTTGAAATAATGGAAAGGATTGTCATTTTAAAATTTACCTCGATGACGTGGTGGCTCGTGATGAAACGGACAAGCAGAGAAGGAAAGTACCTTTTGATTGTCATGTAGTCAAATCGCGTTATTTTAAAAGCAATTTTCAACTAAATGTATTCATTTTTGAATTTCAAAACATTTTTGTTTTTACTAAAGAGTTTTTTTAAACTCAAATCTTAATTATTTAAGACTCAGGTTAAATAAAAAAAGAGTTTCTTTGAACTCTTCATCCTTAAATTAAGATTTAATTGTAATCAAATACTATAGTCACGCTGTATATGCGAATTTTTAATCAAACGAAAAAATTTATTAAAAACAATTACGATTTTTAAAGCTTTTGCGTGAAAGTTTTCGAAAATAAGTGTTGATGACTTTTGCCAAAATAATCTTTATTGAGAACAAGTTTATCAACAAATCTTCATCTTCTTGACACAACATACAAATGAAATTCGATGTCTAAAAGACTAAGCGAGGTAGGTATGGAATAATTTTATCACACTATCATCAATTAGTGTGAAAGTGGTGTGAAGACTGTGGAGCAAAATGAAGAAGAAAATACTTTCGATTATTTCCGATTTTCTAGACGCGTGCTCCCAAGAGAATTTAATGACGCAAGCGCACAAAATCTTCAAAAAAAATAAATATCTAGTCAATGTGGTTCAAGAAAGAGGCTAGAGAAAGAACAGATTGATAAACTGGGCAAACACTAGAAAATAGCATTTTTTCCCGCCTTTTACACACGTAACTAAGTGGGAAATTTGATAAGTTTGCAAAATCCAAGAAAGAGAATGATGAGCGGGGCAAAAAGGAGGTTGGTCTCTGATGTCACAACAAAGAGTACCTGACTGAGCATGTAGCCTCCAATAAGTTGGATTGGACTTTATTTGTGATTTTGAAATTATTGTGCATCGTAAATGCAAATAATGTGAAGATTGACATAAGCAAAGGAAAAAAACATTAGAAGCATTTGAGAGAGAACACAAATTTATGTATTTAAGCAAAACGATGTGAGGGCCTTATCGTGCTCTTTTATCTAGTTTGTTTTGATTAAATTTTTTACGCATAGCATACCTACATAGGTTAATGTTAATTTTCTTTTTTTTTAATGAAGTTAATAGAGGTAAGAAGATTTAACAAATCCGAAACCAAACATTAAAAAATTTATAAAAAAAGATCCTCTAAGTTCTAAGAAAAGATCGGATTGTTCTCATGGTTTTGAACTTTCATATAGGTAGTTGATCTAAGCTTTTTTTTAATTAAAAATACAAACAATTTCAAATTTAACTTTATAAAATTTAAGGAAATAAATAATTAACGCACCATAACAAGGCAACAAAGCGAGAAGAAGAAATATTAACATTATTTAAAAAACATTCAATTGGTTGAGTGATAAATTTAATCATTTGTTTTTTTTTTCTTTTGAAGATGACATTGAGAAAAGTCTATTTGTTTATTAACTTTCCTCTACATTTTGAGGGTCACTCGATTGTTACTAACAGTTCCTACTCAATTCTTTCTTCATTCCAATAGATCAATAAATGGGTAGGTACACTGGTCCTATTTATAAAAATTAAGTTAAATCACACACATAAGCCGAGCTAAGCAGTGTTAAAAAAATGTTTACGGTTTAGCTGTTCACGAGGACTTCAATCACATTTACAAGCAGATATAAAATGGTTATTTTTGAACTAATGTGAATAAAATGTTTCCATAAACTTTGATTAAAATTGATATAAAATTAAGTTTTAGATTTTTTGAAAGCATTCAACGCTGAGTCTTTATTTATCCAAGTCAATGAATCTCAATTTTGCAAAATTTCAGAAACTGTTTGTAATTATTGAAAAACTCATAAACAAACGGAAAATATAAAGCACTTTTGGTCCTCAGTTTGTTTTATCCCTTAAAGTAACAAGAAATTTCTCTACAAATGTTTGGCAAACATCATATTTTTTCCTTTGTCGCAATCTGCAAAATAAAACCGGCTTTCAACTCTCACAAAGGTGAACACAAAAAAAAAATATAAACTGCCTTGTATTGTGTATAAACCAAAACAATGAAAATAGAAATCATTACATTTTTAAACTACATACTAACCGATTTCGATTTGCGGTTTTTTATGACGAAACTTTTTTAGAAATCAAAAAAAGAAAAAAAGCGAGGAATCTTATAAGAAAAATGGAGCCGATGATAAAATGTTCTTCGTTATTCACTTTAAACTTTAGCACGCCCGCATATGAACAATCCGTACGTATGAACAGTTTACAAATGATTGCGAGAACAGACAAATTGCTGCGATCGAACAGCCAGCAGCGAAGAACAAGCGGAACCATGAAAATTGGAACAAAACAAAATATGAGAAAAGAAAACCTGGAAGAAAAGAAATAAAAAAAACAGTATACAGCCACAGCGCGGCGGAATCAAAATTTTAAAGAGAAACACCCGCAATAAAGCGGCAACACATTATGATTACAATTTCTCTAACAGGTTTGTGTTTCTACTTCAATTTAATTTTAAAAGGTAAGAGGTAAGAGTCATTTCGGGGTCTCCGAATTCCAATTCCAATTTGCGAAACACCGGTGCACTATACAACATACCCAACTTGATCGTGGCTCTGAAGAGAAAATGATCGTTATAGTGAGTTCTGTTTGAGTGGATCGGAGTTCGCCTACAATTGCTTCCAATTACTTTTTAAGTCGGAAGTCGAATTTGAAGCTAAATAAGAGATTGAATACAAGAACCTTTTCTGTTTGATTAGTTTGTTTTTATTTTTAAAAAATCAGCCGGTTCGCAACCGGCTCTTCCAGTTCGATTATCTAGATCTAGGTGACTTTTGTATGCAATCGGCAAATCTTTTCTTTTAAAATCATAAAGGGAGCACCTTCCGCTCTGGTTTTCAAATCTTCAATAGGACAAAATCATCTTATCAATTTTTCATTGCAAACACCCTAGCTTTTATTGCGTTTTATTGCTTTTCATTAAAAAATCTAAGGCCGTGTGTGAATTGCGTTAAAATGTGTATTAAAACTTGATTTTGGTTAAAATTTGACGTTTGGTTAAAAAAGGGAACACATTTTGCCATTTGCTGTTTGAATTCCGTTAAAAGGGATTTTTTTAACCAACATTTCTGTGTAGAACTAAGAAATTTCCTTCATGATAGAAGCAATTTTCCTCACAAAAACTGTGTTTATTATTCTAGTTAAAATGATTTTGTGTACATAACCAAACTTTAAGCAATAAATTGCATCAAAAACCACTAAAAATGTTAAACAAACTCAGTTTTAATCATTTTTCTCCATTTTGCAGTGGTAATTTGATATTTTTAAGCAACAATAAAAAATCTTCAAACAAAAATGTCCCTTCTTGGATGATTGTTTTTTCCGTGTGGTAACACTGCAAAAAAATATGTCTTCACAGCTGATATCAATTAAATTATCATTCTCAAAAGAGATAAAAACTATTTCGTTTTTCAATTTTAAAATATGATGAATTTGAAATATTAAATTTTAATCTTTTGAAATATCAATTTAATTATTAATTAGTCATAACATAACAAAGAAATAAATAAAGCGGAGAAGAACAGATCAAAACAAAAAAACAGAAGCAGACTTCTCTATCATTCATAAGAAAAAAAAAGACACGTCAAAATTTTAATGCATTAAACCTGCTCCACAGCAGGATAACCAAACCACAGCAGTTTTAACCAAACGTCAAGTTTTAATACACATTTTAACGCAATTCAACACGGCCTGAAAAAGTAACTACAAATTTGTTCGCATACAGAACGCATATGTTGAGAAGACATTCTTCATGAAATTTTGTCAGTTCTTCGCAAGCAATTTGATACACCTAAATCACCCATTTTCGTAAAATACAAAATAACAAATTCATACTGATAGCCAATAAATTACCAAAAGCGATTCGAGTTTGTTGTAAATTCAACTATGTATGTACTGTGACAAACAAAGGAAACAAAGTTATAAATACACCTCTATTGTCTTTTCTTGTATTTAAACCTATTTAAGGCTTGCATAAATATTTTGAAGCTGTTTTATTTCGGAGTTGGTTGGTTTGTGTCTTCGATACAGTAGTTTGGGATGCTGTGTAGATGTGTAAAGAAAAAGTGAAACTCTCAACGATTTAAGCTTTTCTTTGCGGAAAGCTTTTGCTTAAGTGGTACTAAAAGTGATTACAGATTATGCTTATGATTTTTGAAAAATATAACTTAAAACCTTTCATAATCGTTTTTCGCTTTAATTTAGTGTTCTTTCTATTAGTGAAAACGTTGAAGACATTATGTATGAAAAAATGGTAGGTATTGTTCAATGGTGAACTTGCCTTTACTTTTATGAACAGGAAACTCAAGAATTTAGTATGAGGCCGGATTGGGACCGAAAGATAGAAAATCAAAATCAACATGGAAAGTACTTTCACGCAATAATTTTTTTGAGACACCAAATGCTTAGAATTATGGAGAACGAAGCATTAAATTTATTCTTTCAAATAATTCTATGTAAGCAATTGCTTCTTTGGGAATCAGAATCAGTCAGTTACAGGTTGTTCATGCGACAGGGAGAACACATCGATTGACTTTTTTTCGCTCAATTTATTTTATTTTGTGTCTGGAGATAAGGTATACGAGTGTTGTAATAGTTGTAGCTTACCCATTAAATGTCAGCAAAAATATATTTTTCAGCTTCTTATTTTGATCCAAATCTATATCTACTAATATAGAGCTGAAGAGTTTTTTCGTTTGAACGCGGTAATCTCTGGAATTACTGGTTCGAGTGGTATAATTCTTTTTGTGTTGGATAGTCCATTAATAGATGAAGGCTTAAGGCGACTTAACATTAAGCTGTGACCAATAGGATAAGAATCAGTTTAAAATGTGGAAAAAAACGGCAAAAATGTTAGTTTTTCTGCGGTTTAACGCATTTATCTCAGGAACTGCTAAATCAAAATGTTTAAATTATTCATTTTTCTGATTGTTTGAACGCGCTCATCCTAGCAACTGCTAAATAAAATTGAACAGTTTTTTTTGTATTGAATAGTCCATTTATCGAGGAAGGTTTTAAGCTATACAACGTTGCAACGTTACGCTAATAAGTTAAGAATAATAATGGCAAAGCAAAAGTGAAAAGTGTAGCTAAAACGGGGATAATTATATAGGTATATATGAAGGCTTCGAGTTAAGAACAATTTCGATTTGGAGAAAATCCACTGTTTTAAAATAGCTTCGCAACAAAATTCCCATGCGGGCATGATGCACAAGTCGAAGACACACCTCTGGCCGGTGGATGAGGTAGAGGTGGACGAAGTCGCGGGCAACTGATAGTATGTTTAAATATTGTTATATGGATACACTTTATATCTCTACCTCTCTATATCTCGGTATGTCTATCTATATTATTGTAATGTCTACACGAGTTACACTCTGGTCTACACAATTTAAAGCAGAAACTGCAAAAAAAAACCTGATAAAATTTATGACATTTATTTTGACGTTTAATTTGGCGCTCATTTCATCTTTTCTCCAACTGAACTGACATAAGCGGGAAGTTCTCGTCAAATTAAATCAATAACAAAAAATCAATCAGAATCAACAAACAAAAAAATGCCGGAGGTAAGAAGAACAAGTATTTGAGTAAATTTTATTAAATATGTTTTCTTTTAATGCAGAATCATAATCAAGAAAACAAAAAGCGCACACGGCCGTACCAATCGTCACATCGTTGGACGCAAATGGAAACCCAGTCTATTTATTCAATTCGTTAATATCTAACGTGACGGTGCTTAATCTAATTCTTATAATCTAGATTACATATAACAAAACACAGTAAATACGATTTTTTAAGTATGAACCAATCCAATTTAAAAAAATTATCATTAAATCCTAAAAGCGTTAATTTACGTATAAGTATATAATGAGTAATGACACAACTTGTCAAATGCCTTACTAAAGTCGGTAAATATGCAATGAACTTGTTCACGTTTTTCAAACACATCCAAACAAAAGGACACGAAGTTAAATAAATTAGTAACTGTGGATCTTTTTTTAACAAATCCATGCTGACTGTCACACACAATTGAACTACAATGAAAAGAAAGGACATTACTTACAATTGACTCAAACAATTTTGGTATCACTGATAATTTAGCAATAGGTCGGTAGTTCATGATCTCATTCTTAGGACCTTTTTTATATACAGGAATGATAAATGAACTTTTCCAGATATAAGGAAAGTTTGAACTCTTTAAAGACGTATTGAAGAGAATACACAACGGATATAACAAATAAGAAACACATTTTTTTTAAAATAGAAGATGGCACACCATCGGAGCCAGGACTGAAATATTCAACGAGTAGTAAGATACTTTGAGTAACCGTTTCCACACTTATTTCAAAATTTATATCGTTTAAATGAGCAAAATTATCCGAAAAACAAGAAAAGGAAGATGATGCGTTAAAGTTTGATTCTTCGAATGCTTCTTTGAAATGTATTGCAAACATGTTTGCAATATGTTTGGGTTCATGACTAGTTGATAATTTATTAGTCATCAAATTTGGGTAGCCACAAGTTTTTCTTTTGTTATTAACAAAATTCCAGAAACTAGCTGGATTAGATTTAATGTCAGCTTCTATTTTACAAATGTAATCGTCATATAATAAGTTAGAGTAATCAGTGAAAAGGTGTTTTATAATTAAGAAAGTTCTATAATCATCGTCAGTTCTTGTCTTATTAAATCTTGTCCAAGCTTTGTTTCTGTGTATCTTTTGTTTTTTAAGTTTTTAATATGTGTATCAAACCATGGTGGTGCCTTTGAAAATAAACGAGTTTTTTTTCAATGGTATAGTTTCACAAAAACAGTTAAAAAGTGTGTTATAAAAAATATTGCACATATCATCTATATCGCAGTTACAAAATAATTGATTCCAATTAACAGTTGAAAGCATTTCAAAAAGATCTATAAAGTTACATTTAGGAAAATCAAATTCAAGTTTGTTATTATAGTCAAAATGAGGAGGGGACATGTTCAAGTTGAGTGAAATATCTAATGCTGGGTGATGTCGATCCTCATCAATCAAAACTACAGCAGCAGTTAAAACAGCAATTTCGGTGTTGACTGTATCAGCAAAAAATACTAAGTCCAACATTCTTCCAGAACGGTTACTCGTTCCATTAATTTAATAGTGGAAGCGGGAAAGAATAACCCTGAAACCTTTGAGGTATGTTTACTTTTAATGCTTCTTTTTCAGATTTATTTTAATGAATATAATCTTTTCCTTCCAGAAAGCAACAGCCCAAAAATTTTTCCAAAGGTTTGCGGGAATGTCTCCGCTACTGGCCAGCATCGATTGGATATGCATCAAGAGTAAAATGCGTTATCTGAAAGGGACCTATATGTCCGCGGTGGACTGGCAGGGGAAAACAAAAAAAATAACTCCAACATCCATAAATCATTTAAAGTGATTCGTTCATACAATTGAATGAATTTTGTTTTAAAACTTCTTCTTGGCATCTTGAAGAGCAAAAATGAAAATGTAATTAGAATAAAAAAAAAAGAATCACTTTCACATAAATTATTGAATGACGTGAATTGAACAAATTCCCTTTGACGTTAAACAAACAGCTGTTTGTTTCCCTTGTTTACGAAACTATTTTCTGCTGGGGTGTTCATTTAAGTCTTTTGTGGAATTTTCTATTTTTTCGCAAAATAGAAAATTATCTCGTTACATGAATACACTTACTGTGTTTGAAAGTTAAAATCGAAAATGTTGAATAAATAATTTTGTGTTTTATTGACAAAGTAAATAAGTTTTAATCGTCGGGCCAAGTTGAATCTTATATATAAAATTTTCGTGTCACAATGTTCGTTCCCGTTCTCCTCCGAAACGGCTTGACCGATTCTCATGAAAATTTGTGAGCATATTGAGTAGGTCTGAGAATCGGCTAACATCTACTTTTCATCCCCCTTAATTTTTTTTTTGGACAAAATATTTTGTTTTTTATACTAAAATACGTATAGAATATATAATACCTAGAGTCGCGACCAGCGTTCGGACTTCACTGCAATCGCAGTAGATCTACTGCACTTTTTGGCAAATTTTCAAATCTACTGCGTCACTGCGTTTTTCTTGCCATCTACTGCGATTTTTGAAACTTTTGTTTAAATAACATCACTGTTCACAGAATAAATTCCCTCCTCAAAGAAAATAAAGTAAAACAAACTGTCAAACATAAAAAATATATATGTGTCTCTTTCATGCAAACTTTTACTTAAGATAGCTAGTGTGAATGTGTTGTCGGCTTGTTTTGTTGCTGCACCGTGTTGTTTCTGTTCCTTCTCCTCGTTTCTTTTTACCATCTCACTCCCACGTGCGCATCAATACGAAACCACTGATCAGTTATAGATGGGAAAGCTTGCTGTCAAAATGACATTTGCCTACAAGCTAAGGGAGCAGGTAAGCTGTAAGAGTATGCATGTAATACAAACTAAGAGGAGCAGGTTAGCTGTAAGAGTATGCGTTTTATTGTAATAAATGATACAATTGCCTACATAATAAAAAACAAGTTTGCTGCAAGAGGATATGTGTATGAAAGAAAAAAAAATAAGTTTTGAGGTATTTGGAGGGTAAAACGTAGGTAGGTTTCCAATCTTGTTATAAATGATCAGTGTACGCAACAAATCGATCAAGCAATAGCTTTTCCCTCAGAAAAAAAAAACTAAAAACTAACTTTATCGTCATCGTCCCTCGCATCCCTCTGTCCTTAGTTCAGTGCTCCGTTAGTTTAGTAAGTTTAGTGAATTAATCAAATTTCATTAAATACGAACTAGGAAAGTCCAGATCAATCTCAACGAGATTGTCACAAAGGTAGGTAAAACCAGAGTATATCTAATAATGAGTAGGGAAACTCAGAAAAAAACATCTGTTGATTCACACATATTTTCACACAGATATAAGAAATTGAAGCCAATGAGAAACTTGTAGGAAGGAAAGGGAAACAAAATAAGTTTTTTTTTGACAGACACACCCGGTTCTTATTTTATCGAATATTTTTTCACAATTTATGACAATCAAGTCGGACCCGCCTTTGAAAATCTATTAGAGAAAAAGGGAAAGAAGCAAGTAATGTACGTGTAGTCATTTCTTCTTGCGCAGGCAGTTTTCCATTAGAAATTTATTTAAAAGTAACAAAAAATATATTCAAGTCGGACCGCCTTTAAAAATCTATTAGGGAAAAAGGGAAAGAAACCAGTGATGAACGTGTAGTCATTTCTTCTTTCGCAGGCAGTTTTACATAAGGAATTGATTTGACTATTTTCACTAATGGAATTTTTGTTGTGTTTTTTTTTTTCGAAAATTAGTGATTGTAGTAGTGCCAACTACATTTACAAAAGAGTTTCCCTATTCATTATTAGATATACTCTGGGTAAAACAGACAAAAACTTTTCCTATAATAACACCTTTTTCTAACAAATTATTAAAATTCCCGAAAAACCGACCGAAGAAATTGAGACTTTGGAAATGGACGATGACTTGGAAAATTTACAACAGTTGAAATAGCGACCAAAATAAAACCAAAAATATAAATCAGAATGGGAAATGAACAAACAGATTTTGACTGAAAAAAAAAATCAAGAGGACATTGTTAAATTTTGGTTTTTCTTTAAAAGATTAGAAAAATGTGATAAATGTGAACACACTTTTTTTTTTCTTATTATTATTATTATTTTAATATTGTTTTGATATTAAACCAAAGAATACAGACTTTATTTATTTAAGTTTTGTTATTTTAATAAAGAACTAAATTTTAAATCTAACACAAAACGTCTTTTTCTCTTGAAAGTCAATTCTACTGCGAAAATATTGAATCTACTGCGATTTTGAGATCATTTCACTGCGATTTGCAATCTCTCAAGTCCGAACCCTGGTCGCGACTTCGGATGTTCGCTCTCTTTTTGCCTACAAGCTGCAATTTGGTCGTTTTTTACTAACCCAGTGAGAATGTGTTAGTTTTCCAATGCTTTTTAAATGAGAGACTGCACCAATACATTCGCACTGAGTTAGATACAATGCTCAGGTTTGAGTCGAGGTGGGTTTCATGGGCTCAGATTTCGAAAATAAGATTCCGTTGAGCTCAAAATTTTCAAAAAAAACTTAAACATAAAAAAAATGCATGTAATATAAAAACTAAATACGTTATATTGTTTCTTTGCACTTTTAACATATAATTGCACTATAATTTACCAATATTTGTATCAAAAGTCTTAATAAATCTTTAAAAAAAAACACAGGAGAAAATCAAAATAGTACGCATACAATCGTGCCTTTAGTCTCGTATTTACTGTGGTGAAAGTCTGTCACTTTGGGCCAGTGTTACCGCAGGGAAAAATATTTTCGAGTCCCAGGAGCTTGAATAACGAGTCATTTACAAAAAAAACCTGTCCACGCTAAGAAAATTTAAATTCTTTCAGAAATCTTTTTTTTTTATTTTTAACATACGAAAAATTAATTGTATGGTCTTAATGTTCGAATACAAGCGTTTAGGACAAGAAATAGACGGTTTAATGATGTGATTATTTTTTTTTTTTTTTCAAAATATAAAATTCTTAGTAATTATACCTATATTTGTGTCTGCAAAAAAAACGAGTCAAACGTGATAAAAATGAGTCCCGGAGTCAGCTTGGGCAACCGGAAAAAAAATTTACTCACAGCTGAGTACTCACTTATTTTTTTTTTCACCTCTTACACAGATTCACGGACGCGAAAATAAGAGAGGATTGTGAGAGTTCACCTCAGAAAAATTTTGAGGGTGTTTTCGGCAAGGGAGACAAAGGTCGCGACTCTAGGTATTATATATTCTCTATGCTAAAATACATGAAACCCTAAATTTTCAGCCCTCTATGATCAACCCTTATTTTTTATTTGTTAATTAAACAATTTAATTTTTCCTTGGCAAGATTTTTATTTTTTGTTTGTCATGACTTAGAAGCGGGGTAGTCGGTAGCGGGTAGTGGGTAGCAGTTACTGGTGTAGCGGGTAGTGTGTAGTGGGGTAGCGGTGAACAGGGTACCTGGTTATAAGGGGTAGCGGCTAGACGGTAGTGGAGAAGTGGGGAGAGGGTGGTAGCGGGCTACAAAAGCCTAGGTCTTTTTATATCGATTGAGGCAGTACGAAGTCTGTCGGGTCAGCTAGTATTACAATAAAATTGATGATGTTTTATTAAACTCCTTTGCGTTTGTTTTCCGTCAAGGCATAAAGAAGGCAATTGACGTTCGACATTCAAAATATGAAGGGGGTGACGTCTTAGCCTCACCATTTCAGTCTAATCATTAAAATATTCAAGATTCTCGTCATATACACGCTCAAAAATAATAATCAATAAATTGTAATCATAAGAAAATCGAAAAAAAAAATATAATTTGCATCTTTCATCGTTTTTTGTGTTTGTGTATGCTTTTTCGCTGTTAAGTCCTTAATGAAGATGTAAATTGTACCCAAATACGGTGTCTGTTAACCTAATCCTTTGCTATAGAAGAGTATATAGAAGCTATACGTAGCAAGGTCTAAGGGTAGTATAGTTAGTTTGAGTTTTGTCGGGAATGATGATTCTCCCTCAGCCGATACAGTCATCGTCACAGGGACTAACAAGATTTTTCATAAAAAAAGTCTATGTTTAAAGAATGTTTTTTTTTCGCTAATGAAAAGGTCTGTTAAAGTTTTGGCATCTGTTATACTTAAAGTATGAAATGGAGAAGAAATATTAAGAACAAAGATTACCGATTTTCTTTTAATTACAATATCTATTGGAGAGTGTAAAATAATAGTTAGGTATAGGGATTAATTTCACAGGATTATGTTGAAATTAATGGTTCTTCAAAAACTTTGATAAAAAGATTAATAGCGTCGTATAAGAAAAAACAATTTTCTTGGTTCTTCGTTTGCAAAAAAAATGTATCGGTTTTGAAAGGAATTAATTTACATAATTACATTATAATGGAAGGTGTTTTGTTTGATTATTGACACACTATTTTTGTTTAGTTTATTCGAAAATGTGTTTTACTTACCGAAGTTCAGTAAAACTTCGTTAAGTATAATTCTTAAACCACAACAGTAATCATTTTCGTTATAAGATGATTGCTTAAGCGTTCTAAGCGCTGTTCTCACAGGATTTCAATAGTCCAATTAAAATTATTGGCAAAAATTTGTATGAAAAGTTTTGGAAACACCTAAGAGATGAGTTTTTTATTCAGTAAAATTAAATGAGATTACTTACCTGAATTTTATTATTTAGTATTCACAATATTTACTTGAAGAAAGCCTCAGTTCTGGCAAAGAATCGATGGAATGGTTTGGGAGCATTATACACCCTTTTCATCTGATCATTTTAAAATTCTTGAGACAAATGTATTGAAATCGAAATTAAAATTTCACAGTTTCGATGATGGTCGAGTCAGGAAGTTACAAATTGCTTGCAAGGATAAGCTCAAGGCAGGAAATATTGACTTTGGTTTGATGTAGTACCTTTCATATTAAAAAATAAAAAAAAAAAAACAAAAAAATAGAGTGGCGTGACAGCTCTGGAAGAGCCAAGGCCTAAATGGCGTACTCTCATCAGTCATCAACAATTCTCTAGGTGCCTTTGAAGAATTGAGGTCATCTACAATTTAACGCCAATTCCGAACGGCAATGTAGAGAAGCACTTTTTAATGACAGATTTTACTCTTGGAAGTTTTGTCAGTTCTTCGCAGTGCAGTGCCCGTGAAAGATGAAATAAAAACTATGGTCACGAGTAGGACTCGAACCCACGACGTTCTGCTTAGCAGCCAACTAACCTAACCACTAAGCTACGGACACTACACATTTCATATTATATATGTTTTAATTTATAACTCAATACATATCATTATATTGTAAGACAATAATATTCTTTATCTCCCTGTTGATGGCGATACGGAAAATGAAAAGTTCTTTTTATCAAGATCCTGATCAAGAAGAGTCCATGTCTAGTTCATGTATGAGCGCATTTTGATGTAAAAAGAAATGTACATTAAATATTGATTAACATATTCAATGATTTCAGGTAGGTAAGTCTATTTTGAAAGAAGTCGTTATGTACATTCTATGAGACGTTTATGTATATGGTTAACTTATAGAAACCTGCTTTCCTTGGTTTTGCAATGAAATTCCAAAATTCTGCAGTATAGAATGTCAGAACAAAAATATTTAACGAAAACATAACTTCGTAACCGAGTGAGCTTCCTCTAACCATTTCTAACACAAAATTAAACTTTCTCTTTTCATAAAAAGAACTTTCATATATTGAGCCTGCGAAGGCTCTAATAGCTGTACGGGAAAGCTTCTCGTACTCACTAAAAGTATGGGTCAGCGGCCCATATTTATTTTCCAATAAAAAGAGGACAAAGTTTGTCCTTCCTTCCGATTTTTGTTACAACTAGATTTTCATTCACAAAAAATAAGTTGTAACGAGAAATTCAAAACCTTACTGCGCATGGCTTCAATAATTCCTAAGCTTGCCGTTTGGTAGCGCCACAGTGTTCTTATTAAGTCTGCTTATTTTGGCTCCCTCGTATTTTGTGTGGTGGGTTAGCTTTTTGAGCCTTGTTTTGCCCCTTATATTGCTAGCCCCCAATTGAAACGTGTTTTGTGTTCTTGCATGCTATTGCCACGACCGTGGCATGGTACAAATGAGAGGCTGCTGCTGGCAATAGTTATCGCTTGTTGGAGCTTTAGTCTGTGCGTGACAGAAACGCAACACTCAGTGAAAAAAAAAACAGAAAAGGACAATAGTTGGTTAGGAAGGATTTTTTATTCTGAGGACATTGTATGTGTTTTTTCTCTAACGTTCAACAAAAGCATTTGTACACACTTTCATCCCCTTGCATGTCTTTGGAAGGCCGGGTGTGTGTCAGTATGACAAGTACGATTCCATGGAGCATGTGTCAGAATTATTGATTATTTGTATGCGCATAGATTTTTTGTTATATTTTTTTTTGTTCTTTTCATTTTCTTTTGAAAGCGACTTAATAGTTAGGATTAAGATACTGGCTAAGAGGATAAGCTTTTTGTATTGAAAAATTCCAACTTTTTTCTTCAGATAAACTAATAGTTTGGCGAAGTTATAATGATCGAACATATATGAATCGAGGATAAATATTTGAGGAGATACACATTATTTGTATGAAGTTCTGTTTTGTTTGTTTTTAATTTTTATCGAGAAGTTTTAAAGTTTTACAAACATTGTTAGATTGATTTTTGTTTTATGTTTTTTTTTAAGGAAATAAACACACGTACCCAAATTAACAATCCTAGAAGAATATAGAAACAAAAAAAAAACACATTTAAAGAAGAAATTAAGCAATGATTACAAATAACTCATCACAAAAAAAAAACACTGGAAGAAATTTTAATTCAAATACAAAATAAAACGAAATAAAAAAGTGAATTCGTGGTATGTTGTAGTAAAGTAAGTCAGACCTCCGAAACTAATTATGTATTTTGTTCTCATTTTGAAGTACTAAATATTGCTAGGTCATCGCACGCCCATATTAAAAGCATGTTGTAGTTCCTTTTTTGAGCAATGTTAGAATATTTTCACAATAAATATAAATTATCATCCATTCAATACTTATTCTACGAAGCAACAAAAAAAAAAAAATAAAAAAAAACTTGAAGTACCTACATGTTTAATATTTTATTGACATTGTACTAGTTCATTCCTAGATTTTTATGCCTGTCTGTTCAACAATTGAGTTTTGATTGAACAAGAGAAAAAACGCTATAGAGCTAACTGCATGCTAACCATCGTCAGCAAAAAGAATTATTTTCCTTCGTTCTCCTTGATTCTCATCATTTCGAGTCTCCTCTATTATTTTATAAACTAAAGCTTTTTTCGTATGCACCATCAAACATGAAGATACCAAGAGGTTTTGAGAGAACTGTGATTTTCAAATAAGATCGTTTTTAAGAGGAGTCAAACTATAATACTATAAGTGAAATAAAATTAAAACCCCAAACGAGGCATTGATTACTGCTGTTTCAAATAGTCTATAGACCGCTGAGACTGAAACATAGTCATATGTACTTAAGTTTACCTACTTACTAAATGATTTCATATACCAGCACCCATATTTTCAAATGTTTCCCTTACCAGTCATTTGTATTTACCCTTATAAAACTTTATAAGCTATCCAATCAATTGTTTTGAGTTGGAATATATCAAATTTCAAACCAGATAGTTATCACAGATTATAATCAAATTAATAACTAAGCATTGCTTCATTTAACATATTCGTCAGGGGAATTAATTCTGTTTATAACCTAGGGCAACACCAAAAATAAATCAACGTGGCATTATTAAGACTTCCTAAAATTAATGAATGACAGGAGCAGCACGAGTTCAACAGTGTGTACCTACAAACGCGCTGAATTCTGTTCTACACTCATTTCATTAGTTGATAAGATACCTACTTTGTAAAATAGAATAAACCACAAGTACTCGTGCACCCAAAACAAAGCTCTTTACCTTCTTTACACATTGAAGCTTTTTCCCTATTATATAATCTGCTGCATATATATATGTATATATGTATATATATGTATATAAATATACATATATTAACCTATTCTCAAATATTTTCAAAATAACTGGGAATTTTGGCTTAAAATTTGTCGAAACGGAAGAATAGGAAGAAGAAGAACTGAAAAACCAAGACTATGGGTTACTCAACAGACCAACTTTTGTTGAGCTGAGCCATTAACATCTGTGCGAAAAAGCTTTGAACTCTTACATAAAACTTCCTTATCTATCAAAGTCAGGATATCAGTTTTCTTCCTTTTTTTGTTAGGGGTCGAATTTCAAGGGAAAACTTTCATTATTTCTCGCTCCCTCTCTATTCTCTCATTTAATTTCAACATTCTCGTTATCGTCCACTTTATCTCTCCCCCTTTGTCAATAATTTTTGTGCTCTCACCGTGCAAAAGCGGGGGAGGCATAACATATTTGCCGTTATAACGTTCCATTAATTTCTTGTTTTCCATGCGCCGAACTCATTTTCGTATACTCAAATCTCATTTCCAATCCGGCTCGACGAAAATCTCTCAATTACTTCCAACGGCTCTCAGTTTTAACATTTTTGTGGAAAATATTCCCCCGAAACACTGGTCTCTATCACTGGCAACTATCCCTTTTTCCAGTCAAGCGCCATCTACACCAACTAAACTCAGTGCCATTTGGGGCCATCAGACAAGAAGCAGGATACAACGGTATATCCTGCAACGCGCAAACGTTTTGGTAGTTAAAAAGTACATATTTTCTAATTACTAGGTGCCCCAAAAAGAGCTATAAACTAAACAACTTTTCAAAACCATTAAATTATTATATGTTAAATCAAGTGCGAATATGTTATAAACAAAATGTAGAACTTCGTCAGCCTATTGACTGTTGCAATACAGTGAAATTTAACTCACTTCAAACTGGCAACTTTATAACGAGTGACAAAAAAAATTAAAAAAAAGCAGAAAAAATATTGAAAAAAATTGCTTATACTTTTCTTCTTTCCTAATTAGTTTCATTTGGTTGATTTTAAATATGTACATCCAACAACGACCATCTTACGATATTAAATGGGTTTTTAAAAATTCTTAATAGTCGAAATAAAAGAAAAACCTTGTCAAAGCTTAAGACACAAAAAAAACTGCTGCATACTCTTGTGGGCTTGAAATTTTCATAATTCTGCTTTTACTGAACGAATTTTCCTTCATCCACGTCGTGTGTGTATGTGTGTCAAGTGGGATTAATTTATTCCTCCAATATAGTTTTTTTTTCTCAATTTTCGCATCACCTACCTACTCAGAAAATAACGGATTAAGTTTTTGAAATAAAGCAGATAACGAAAATGTGTTATGAAACAATTCCGTCATTAATTTTTTAAGTTCAAGTTGAATGTGATGATTTTTTTTTATCATTTTGTATTGTGTTAAATCTCCTAGTTTCGTTCAAAAAGAAGAAACAAAGAAAAAAGTCGTGTAACTAAAACCGTCCCGGGAATCCTTTTGTCAAGTAGTGAAAAAAAAAACAAATACAAAAAAGGGAGAGAAGTTTTCTTCTTCCTTGGAAGAAAATTATATCTACATGCATGGTTACAACCAAGGAACTGCTGCTAAAGAGAGTGAGCGAGCAGAAACATCGATGATGGTAAAGAAGGAAAAACGTTTTCAATTTTCCTTTCTTTATATTCTGTTTGCGTGTACTATACCATCACCATCACTACTTTAACCACTTAGGTATTGAAAATTCGCTTTCGGGAGGATCTGCTGCTGCTTTAGGGTACCTATACCTACCACAAACAAAATCCTTATAATACTGGAAAACGGAACAATATACCCATTTCTGTTATACAAACATGTACATAATTTTTTTTGAATTCATCGACACTAAAAAAAGTAATTAAATGAAACCTAATTCTTTTCTTGAATCCTTTTCGCGTTATTCAATATTCATTCAAAATAATGCCAACAAAAATCAAATTTGTGTGTTACGTTTAAGTAAAATTAAAAATTAAGCAAAAAAAAGAAATAAACAAAAACACACTCGGTGTTATGTCAAAATGTTGATTTCTCAAATGTGTTATACCTACAACTCCCCTCAAACCTCATCTTAAACGAAACCAAAAAAAAAAACTTTGAATCTCTGGTGTTATATAAATGATTTTTCTATTTCAAAAGTTTTTTTTTTGCAAATTTAGTGAGATCGCGTTCAAAGTGCAACAATGATAGAAAATATCTTTCAACGAAATAAAAGTTATGTTTCTTGAAACAGAAATAACGGTAAAAGTGTGAGTTTAGTTTGAGAAAAGAAAAATATTTTCAAAAAAAAAAAAATACCTATATGATAATATGTAAAATTCAAGGTGAAACGAGAGTGGATTACAATTTTTCTCAATTTTCCAAATCGGAACGAATGAGAGTGTTAAACTAAAAGTATTCGACAGAAAAAAAATAGAAACCATTGTGTTTGTATTGGTGCAAAATTTCCTATGTGTTTGTTTTTTTCGGGTAGGACAAGACAAGGAAAAAGTTCCCTGTACTAAATATTTCTTATCTTGTATAACAGTTCAGTTTTTCCATTATTCTTGTGTTCTTCCATGAAAGAAAAGTTTTTCTCTTTTTTTTCCAAATAAAATTCGAAACAGATTAACAACACACTAAAAGTGGTTTGTTAGTTAATAAATTGAAGATAAACAAGTGTTGAGAAATAAATAATTTAAAATTTGTGAGTGGAAACAAGTGAAAGAACGAAAACGAATACTAAAATCTAACCAACTAAATTCATACATACACACAAGCACGCAACTTTTATGGATATATTATTGGATTAATTTTCTATACGCCTTCAAATTTCTTTGGATTTTTACTGTCGATTGTGGATACGATTTATCAGCAAAGTGTATACCAGCAAAATATATACTTATACGATATATTCTTTTTTCAAATTCAATTTCATTCATTCCTGGAGGTAATTATAATGAAGGTTTCAATTGGTTTTATGTTTTCTTTTTTGTATTTCCTAAAATAATGAAAAAGGAAAAAAATGAATTTGGTTTTTCATTTCTTTATCTTTCTTCTGACACGGGGACAACTTGTGCAAATTTATATTCAGATTATGCAAATTACGGAAAATACACATAAATCTTGGAGTGTCTCATGGCATACAGACTGTTACATGCGTTTGTTTTTTTTTTTTGTAATTTGATCACAAAATATGATTTTGAAGAAGTTTTAGTTAGAAACCTTGTTTGGTCAAGAGTGATAAATTTATTTGCATTTTGTTTGATGTTTGTTTCAACACCGGAGCACTGTTAGTCCTTGTTTTTCGCAAATTAACAGAAGAAAAATAAGACGTTCGCTATATAAAATCAAAAAGATTTAGATTTTTAGAATTTTATTCTCTTAAGACCATTTTACGTACCAACAACAAGACATTTTGTCCAAGAACTAAAATTTTCAAATATTTTGGGGTCTTTTAAAAAGATATCGTCTTGTATTTCCTAAATTCTTACATGTTTTGTAAGCTATTCGTCTTTTTTCTTTTGAATTTATTTCTTTTTTCTAAGTGAATGTTGATTCAAGTAAAGCAGAACCTACAATTTTTGCAGACTTCTTTTAATATCAAATATAAAATTTGGATTTTGTTTTTAAGTTTTCACTGCAAGGTCCTGTTAAGAAAGCGCAACTTTCTGGAAAATTCACAAAACATGAAAGAGAAAATATTTTTAGTAATAATTTTATCAGTTAGCACTAATAGTGGTGCACAAAATACAATACTTTGATGATAAACAAAGTTGTATACTATTTTGCAAGAGTCGAACCTTTTTTTAATTGATAACCTCATAATCTTTATTTGTACAAAAATAAATTTGAAAGAAAATTGATTTTTTTTTTTCAAAATTGGAATTCATTTATTTTTGCTCAGAAATGCTTGTGGCGTAAAACTTATGTGCCTTGGCTGTTACGTAGTAACACAGGCGTTTAAATAACATACGAATCCAACTCATAACTGATGTTTAACATCTTCCCTCTTGGGAAAAACTGACAAAATTCTAAGAGTATCCATTTGTCACAGATAAACTTACTATCTGGACTTAGCATAAAATTTAAAATCCCCAATGAATCGAAAACAAGACGATTTTTTTAAGGCAGATAGTTATTTGTCTTCAAAATATGTGGGAGGCATAGTTATTTTTGGCTTGCTAAAAATGTTTTCCTTAAGATCAGAACATAGAATTACTTTTTATTTCTTACTTCTGTCTACAAACGGACGGAATTTAGCGCTTACTCGTATATGAGAATCAAGAAAAACGAAGTGTCTTACTCTTTTTTAATTTGTGGAAATCACTGCTTTTAAAACAAGACACTAAAAAGGTATTTGAGAATCACCTAGGTTGTGACAATTCAGCAGTGGTTCTTGTTTATACAAAGATTTATTTTCTCCATTTCAGGAAAAAAATCAGAACAATAGAAATCAAAATAAGATAAACTTTACGGACTTACCGCGATTATTAATAAAAATCAAATTTGTATTTGATATGATATTCCGACGTTTCGATCGGATTACAACGATCGTAGTCACGGGTTGACTGATGGCTTGTGGGTGGATGTTGTTCTGTCATTGTTATATCTTGTCCGTTGATGGTGCTTTTCAGAAATGCAAGCACAACCGAAACGGTACGTTGTAAAGTACATATTAATTTTTATAATACTTTGAATACGTGAGCCTTTAAATTAAATTCAAAAATTCTTGAAGTGGTTCTTTTTATTCGTAGCTGACCAAATGAATTTTGATGTCGAAATTTCAAAGGTGTCTAAGCTGTGGTATCCTTGGAGTCAATTTGCTTAGCACTTTTTTTTAGACATAACAAAATGCTAAGGATATCTTATTCTGGTTTAAAAACAACAAATATGTTAAAATTAGGTACATATTTTTCTCCTTACATACATTTTTCAATCCAGAAGATTACTTTGTGAGACAGCTTTCAGCTAATACTTCCTTTTTTAATTAAACTACTTTTCCCTGATACAAATGTTTTAAATTTTGAACAAATCATTTAAATTGGAAAAAAAAATAAAAGAATTTGTCAGAACTTTCCCAGATCAAATATTGTGATCTCCTATTGAAAGCTCTTTTCCACTAAAAAAAATAGTTATTTGCAAAGACCAAAGAGTTTTTTCTCTTGAGTTCGTTATATTATACAAATTTCCAATACAAACACAAAAATAAGGTTAACATGTCTTAAGTTTCTTGCATTTTGACAACACTTGCTATCCCTCCCGGACCCGTCTTGCGTAAAGGTGAACTAAGATTTGAGATAACAATTTCGTAAAAATAATAAAGATGATACGAATTATCAAAGCGTTCAATGGTCTTTTGCCTACAAATTATTACTCCAAATTGGATATATGTACATATGTATGTATATGAATTTTTTGCAAAATTTTGTATAGCTATACATATCAAATATTAAATGTTGCAATAGCGGCAAAAAATATATTCCTAGAAGTACAAAGAGTTTTATTGTAAGTGTCCAGTCTTAACGCTGGCTGCTCAACTGCCAGTAACATCGGCGCAGTGTCATAAGTCCGTAAGTCATAAGTCCGTAAATCGATTATGAACTTATAACCCACGTAAATGAGTCGAAAGTACGTCAAAATTTCTCATGGAATTGTGACCCCAGCTTACGGTGAGTGAAATCGATTTTTTATTTTTTTTTTGCTTATTCCGAGCGGTGGAGGGAAATAACTCCACGGGAACTAACTATACTGAGGGATTTAGTTTCCTCCAAGTAAGGATTTGGTTCACTTTTGTAATGTGTGGTTAGTTCCCATGTACGGTGGGAATTAAAGTCCTTAATGAATGAATGGTTCTAGTTCTCTTCCAACGTGAAATGAACTGCCATTTTAACCGAGACAAGCTTAAATAAGAATTCAAGTACTGAGCAATGTTATTCGTATAATAAAAATAAATTTCATATATAGACATTTAGTAATCGAGTTTTTAAGACTCTGATTTTTTGTTTTTTAATCAAATGACCGTAAACATTCAGAAACTCAGTCATACCGAATTCAGTTCTCAACACTCTGAAAATAATGAAAAACCGCCCGATCTTTTTGATTAAAAGCTTATTTTAGTTGTCGAATAAATAATTTGTTTAAGCTGTTGCTGTTTCGATCTATTTGAAAAAGTAACCACTACACAATTACACATCCAGTAATGCATTTCAATGATTCATTCTGAGCATCTTTTTTTATTTCGATTGAGGATGAGGATATAATGATAAGAAAGATTCAAGATCGATTTTGTTTGATTGCGAGAGAAGCGAGCGGAAAAAAATTTGCCCTAAAGAGAAACAATATTTTTTTCATAGGTTCATAAGCTATTCTTTTTCTTAGTCTAGTTCATAAAAGAAAAAAAATGTATGTATTAGTTTTTACCAAATCTATTAAATTTTTTTTTCTAAGAACTTATGGATCTTTTTTTTGCTGACCTTTGACTCACTTACGTGGGTTATAAGTTCATAATCGATTTATGAAGTTTTGACCCACCTAAGTGGGTCAAAAGTCCCTTACGGACTTATGACCTACGGACTTATGTGTGTGTTTTTTTTTTGTTGTATAGAAAATTGATTTAATTAAAATCCATACCAGAATTCTAAATATGTTTCTTTATTGGTACAAGCATGGTTTTATGCTTCCATTAACCCATGATGCATGTTCGTCAATAATAAAGACAATACTGTTTAATTTAAACAAATAAAAAAAAAACTTAAAAAACAAACAGATATCGTGATTTCATGTTTTTTCTTAGTTCTTCGATATAAAGTTGCACAAGTTATCCTTAAACAGAGAATCAAACGTTATATTTTCATTTGAAAACAAAATTATTTCGATTTCAGCATTTTGGCCAACCACCCCGTACGTTCAGAAATTGTAATTCAAACAAGTAGAAATGAAGAAGCGTAAAGATGAACCCAGTCGAAAATTAATTGACTACTGTGCCAATAACTAAAGCAGAAGAAGAAGAAGAAAGGTAGTATTGCAAATCGATTGCAAAACCAACGCACAGCAAAGAAGTACCATCAAATTTGATACAATACAACAAGTGTTTTGATATTTTATCGGACGAACAAACAAAGAATAAATCATTGTCACAGACGAAAACTGTGCAACAGTGCTGCAAAATACCACAAACTATTTTAAATGATGATGGGGCCATGAGCCCATCATATCCACTAACCAATTGGAGTCGCAAGCGCGTCTCAAGCGGGCCTGCACCATGCTAGCACCGCCGAACCCGAGGTCAATATGCGGCCAGGACCCGGGCTGGTCGTGATGGCGCTTGCGTTTATTTCGGGGGCTCGGCGTGGCAGCACCAGCACCAGTCAACAAAAATTCTCATCGCTAACATCTTCGTTGTCGTCATCGTCATTGTCGTCTTCATTGTCATTGTCTTCTTCTTCGTCGTCGTCGTCGTCGTCGTCGCCGAAGTCATCCTTGTTGTTGTCCCCGACGAGCGAATATCATTACTATCAGCATCAGCAAGAGCAACATCTGCCGCTAGAGCAGCGAACTCGTTCGAACCGCCATCCTTCTTCGCCCCCCTCATCCTATTCCTCCTCAACCTCATCTCTTGCGTCATCATCTTCGAAATCCTCATCGTCATTGTATTCATTATTTCATACCCTGAGTTCATCGGGCACATCATCTGACACATCGCATCAACATCCATCGTCTTCGTTATCGTCCGACTATCGAAATACGTTTACGATTTACAATTACGATCGCAATATCGACGAAATCGAACAGAAATATCACTTTGATAATTTCAAATTAGACAAATTAAGTTACGTTAACGTTGAGGATTACGGTGAGAACACAGAAGAAATTGGTGTAATCGGACGTAGTGGTGGTGTTGGTGGTGGTGGAAGTGGTGGGAGTAGTAGTTGGAGTGACGACGCAGCCGAGTACGACGATCGGGAACAGGATAGTGAGTTCTTCCCCGGAAGCGTACCTAGTCACAGTCACATATTCGAAAGCACCAGTTCTTTGTCACGAGTCAATCCTTGGTTATCAGCTTGCGATCTGGCGCAACCAAGTTCAGCACCGGATCTTCAGGTAAGTCGGTTATTTATAACAGAAGTTAAAAACTTCTTTAAACGTGAACAAATCCAATGCGGGACAAGTGAAAAACGCATTCTCTCTGACTCTAATGAACTCGGCATTATGCTGACGAAGGCATACATAGAAAACCATAATACCTTTTTGATATGTTTCGTTTTTTACATTCTTTAAGCTTAGATAAAACGAAATTGGTTAATGGTAATACATTTGACACCCCTGTTCACTTCGACAAAGACTCTTGTTTAAATTAAATTAAATGGCCAATAGTTTCAGTGTGTTGTTTGATATTGAGAAAGTCTTATTGACATTAAAGATACTAATACAGTAATAGGTATTTACATGCAAATACACTTTTTCACAGTCTCCATCTAATCGCTTTTAAAAATGTCTCTACTTCATTATTTGTTCATATCAACATGTATAAATTTTGTACACGAAAAAACAAAGTAAGTACATATATATACTTATATATACATATCTTATATCTAAAGATAAATTGAGACTTTTCTGATAATGCATACGC
Organism: Sphaerophoria rueppellii; assembly: GCA_920937365.1. Classification (NCBI taxonomy): domain Eukaryota; kingdom Metazoa; phylum Arthropoda; class Insecta; order Diptera; family Syrphidae; genus Sphaerophoria; species Sphaerophoria rueppellii. The sequence goes on from CAKKXW010000002.1 coordinate 392,636, forward strand.
AAAGTACAAAGAAAAAAATGTCATTACATCACCCAATAAACAGCATAACTGAGTGCTTTAAAACATACCGTTCTGAAAAATATATTTACCTATGAATGGAAATGGAAATCCATCCATCTATTTCACATGAAAAATACAGAAACACAGGCCAGCATATTATGAACCTCATAAATAAAACACTCTTGAACACACAGTTTGCATAAGCTTTCGATCCTTGGCAATATTCCCAGATCTAATCAGTGGTGTTATCCAACCAGAGTGTACATAAAAATATACACAAATACATATATTTATTCACTTTTATGTTGTCTCCAAACACACCACAAAATACATATATGTTGAGCAAGACATCTTCCACCGTTTGGTGTTGTACTGTTTTTGTTTTTTTTTTTTTAGACTTTTTTCGACAGAAGGATATAGATTTTGTGTGTTTTCTTAAACAACTGACTTTGAACAAAAGTCCTTGTATTTTAGAGCATACACTCATTCACAAGCTGTTGGTTGCAGAAACATTTATTAGGTTAGTGAAGAGAATCTAGCTATTGTAGGCAGAATATTTTTATGAGTTAAATAACATTACCTTATTTTTAGATTTTTCTATAATCAAAAACCTATGCTATTGACACGTTATGATAAAATAGTTTTCGTCATGTAGTGTATATAGTTCATCTGTTTGATTTTGTGGTTGATACTATTCTCGATGAGGCATTTTGCTTTTGTGTTATTTCTTATTTTTAATTTTCAATCCGTCTTCTTTGGCTGCAAAATATTTTATATGAATTCCGTTTTGCGACGGAATATTGTGCTTTATGCATTCGTATTTTCAAACTCATGATGGTGGAATTGAACTAGCTAAATCAGTCATCAAATATTTATGGATAATGTTCACACCTAGAATTTTAGGCTTGCAAAAAAAAAACGAAACCGAGCAAAATATCCAAGAGAATTTTAAATTTTTCTTTTGAACATTTTTGTATGAATGCATAAACTTGATCTCCAAAATAAAAAATAAAAATTTATGATAAACTAGGTTGGGCATACATACATAACACATAAGTCATGTTGCATTGACTTACATGAGTTGGAAAAGTCCTTGGCCTTGGTGGTAGAAAAAAGAAAAAACTTTTTGATAAACAAAAAATGAATAATTTTATTTAGAGTGAAAACACATACATATTTAGGTAGGTAGGTATTTTTCAACTTTTTAAGATCTGCAACTCTTAAAGTACCTACTCCAGATGGACATTTTTTCTTGTGTCCCAAACGAAATACGTATCGGACAGAGTTCTTCCAGTGTCCAGGGTGAATTTTTACTAACTAATTTATTTAGTGAATAAAAATTAAGCACGTTGAAATTTATGGATATTTTAAACAATAGGTAAAAAGTATGGGAGGATAGTTTATAAGTCAACCATGAGTACACTCTTTAAGAAGTAGTTTTTCAATGGAGATATATGCATATGGTATATCATTCATTGGAAAGAGGCTAAAAAATTCGGTGAAATAAAATTTTTTTGAATGCTTGAATTATTTCTTCCCTGAAATCCTTTCCGAATTAGGTAAAAGAATTAAGTAAAAACTTTGGATGATTTTGTTCATCTCTCCTTTTCGATCTTGCTTTTAGTCTTTAATTACTTTTTGTTGTGTTCGCCCAATTTCTTCACAAAGTTTTAAATTCCCTTTAAAACTCGATCCAGTGAATCTCGATCTAACTTTAGAACTTAGTTTTTAAATTACTCGGAACTCGGGCATTTCTTCACTTCTCTAGAATTCGATCTAAAATCATCATTGAGTTCTAAGCGCTTAGAACTTGTTATTTTTAGAACCTAGTTCTAGAATGTTTTTGAAACTTTTGAGTCACCCGGCAGTATTTTTTGACAGGCATTTCTTTCAATTCGAAACAAAATAGAAATAATTTCTGACTTTTTGTTTATTTATTTATTTTGTAAGTGTGCATATAGTTATTTTTGTATGTGTGTATCTATATTTGTTTTTTGTAACACCCGTAACGAGGTGTTTATGTGCGTTGGTTGTTAAGCAGAATGTGGGGTTCGAATCTTACTCGTGCCAGTAACTATCAAGAAAAAATGTGCACGTCTGGGTCGTATGAACTTGCTCCTGCATGCTAAAACTAAATATTTATGATTACTTCTATGTTCCAAAAATTGCAAAAAGTAGTGCTTAAATACGAGATATACTTTCAGCAATTCTGATTACACTCTTACTTACAGCTTACACTTAACTCACAAAAAAAACTCAATATATAAAAATTATTAGAATCTATTAAAAAAATTCAAATTTGAAAATGTACCTCGTAAATACATTTAATTCCAAAAATTTAAATGTCAAACAAATTCAAACCTCATTCTTGATTTATTGAATTTTCTTTTTGAAAATCGTCGGAGCCGTTTTTTTTTTAAATTATTTTTTTATATATAAAATTTTTCAAAAATGTCTTAAAATTAATTTGGGTATACAGTCTTCAAGACCATGTAAATATACATATTATGCTTCAATTTTCATTTTAAAAATTGATC
>CAKKXW010000002.1:448207-475803 GCA_920937365.1 Sphaerophoria rueppellii
TAGGTTAAGCGTGTGCCGGATTCCACCTTTGTTTTTTAAAGTTTTAAATTCACTGGCCCAATAAGATTTAGCTTGTCTTTTGCAAGATTTATTTTCCCTTTATATTTATGACATTTCACAATTCACAAAAGGAAAAAAGGATTTCATAAAAATAAAAACTTATTTTTTTTTCAATTTTTTACAAATTTTGTTAAAACAATGGTATTGAAACCATTGCTATCACATTTGCTGACTCTACAAAGCAGTGCTGTTGTAATTAGCAATGCTCTTGATAGATGAATTTATACATATAGGAAAAAACGAGAACTTTAGAACCTCTCGTGAAAATTTTGAAATTTTTTGTTTCCACCTTAGGCCGTGTGCGAATTGGATGAACTTTTAACTACTACTGTCAGTTTTTAACCTGCTCCGCAGCTAGTCTAATTTTTAACACATTTTATTCAATGCGAAGTGTCAAAATTTAACCAAACGTCAAGTTTTAACAACTTTTTAATCCAATTCGCACACGGCCTTAGAAACATAAAAATGAATGACACCCAATACAGACAGTCGATACCACTCCCCAAAAGAGTAGCGATAGCCTTATATACACTCGGTCCAGCCATCTACTTGTAGATGTAGGAGTTTTTTCTTTGCCCACGCAGTTGCAATATTTTGTCCACCCAAACCTCGGTCAATAACTCTTCCTCCTCCAGCCGCCACAACTTTGTTTTTTTTATTCGCCAGCATCTGCAATTTAAAAATTATATTTCTTATTATAATTCTTTAAGTTGAAAAAATCTTAATAATAATACAAGCGTAATTTTAACATATAATTGCACTATAATTTACCAATATTTGTACCAAAAATCTTAATAAATCTTAAAAAAAAGTCGTGCTTTAGTCTCGTATTTGCTGTGGTGGAAGTCTGTCACTTTGGGTTTGTGCATCAGGAAAAAAATTTTGTCACGGCTGAGAGCTCACTCTTTTGTCACCTCTTACACAGGTTCACGGACACGAAAAAAAGCGAGGATTGTGAGAGTTCACCTCTTACACAGATTCACGGACACGAAAAAAAGAGAGGATTGTGAGAGTTCACCTCAGAAAAATTTCGAGGGTGTTTTCGGCAAGGGAGGAAAAGGTCGCGACTCTAGGTATTATATATTCTATCATCGAGGACATTTATAGAAGATTTATTTTAAATCTCCTCTCAAGGAAATTTAAAATTTGTATGGTAAATCTCGAGATTTAGAAGAAGATTTAGCTCTAAATCTCGAAAAAGGTGATTTAAGTGTAGGTGAAAACGTAGTATAACAGGTATAATCGAAATGGGATTCGACAAGCGGCAACTGCTTACAAGCCAAAATAAACATTTTTTTTTATAAGTTTGTTTTTTTTGGTTAAGAAAATACAAAAATTGTCATTGAATTAGTTGGAAAAAAACGAAACACTATGGAAAACGTGTTAAAAATCCATATAGAAATTACAGATGGAAATTCCATATGAACATTTTTCATTTAGAACTGTTTCTAAATTTCATCTGTATGGCCTTGTTCACATGTGAAGAACGATTGTGTTCATACGTGAGTATATGTTCTTATTTTCTTTGAATAAAATTTTGTTTTTGTGTCTGTTTTTTCATTCAGTTTTGAAGAGAAAAAAAAAAAACAAGACGATGATAGAAAAACAAAAAGAAAAACGTCAAATTTCTACACTCAATCTTTTTAAATTTTTTGATTTTTTTCTTCCGAAAACAAAGTTTATATTAAACATGGGAGCGCGAAAAAGAAGAGATTTACAGCGCCGTCATTAGAAGAGGTGAAAATGATTTTGTGACTTTTTCGTATTCTCCCTCAAAGTCACAACTTGTGAGAGTCACAAAAACAATCGAAATTGTAATCACCTTCAGAGCAGGTCATAACTAGCAAATTATTTGAGATTTGACATTTTGGTTTTTGAGTTGTGAGAAAAATGGAAATTGAAATGATTATGGCGCATATGCACTTGGTTAATGCAAATACTGAAACTGATTCATAATAATAATAAATATTTTATATCATTACTGAAAAAAATGAAAATGAGGTCACAATTTCGATTGTTTTTGTAACTCTCACAAGTTGTGACTTTGGGGGAGAATACGAAAAAGTCACAAAATCAATTTCACCTCTTCTTATGACTTGTATCAGTGATGATGGGGAGAATCGAGCTGTTACTGTTATTTTGTGTTTTTTTTTTCACAAAAAAAAAAAAAAAATGTGTTACATTTAGGTGCTTTGAACGAAAAAAAATGTTTTGAAACTACAAACGAAAAATCCAAACCGTCTAAGGGCTTATCGGATTTTACAAACAAAATTCAATTTGACATACACATGAAAATACATTTGGAAATAACAAGTGACAGTACATACGGAAAATCCATATCGTGTAAAGCACGCTTAAATGATTACCTTACAAAAACAAAAAGCACATAAAAATTGATTTTGATTTTCAACTTTCGCTCTCGATTTCGGATATAAAAAAAGGGAAAAATCAAAGCAATATCCAAAAGGATATTTTGGAAAGATTCTTTTATGAACGCTGCCATAGCATGACAGCATATTGACAGCGATTCTGTTTACCTTTGGCTGACAGATACCGGAATGGTGCTTTTTTGTAAACAAACATTGATGAAATTTTCAAGTAAATTTATTTTTGTTTCGATTCCTCACACATCTCGTTGAACTCTGAAGGAGTTTTGAAATAATCCAACAACAAAAGAGTCGTTTTGTTCTTGATCTTGTACGTAATGAGTGACCATGGATTGAGGAAATGCTTCGATTCCTTGACTTGTCCTTTGCTAAAGTTGAAACGATTCACGCCAAACGGAAGAATTCCTTCGTAAATAGCGAGATAACTTCAAAAACGAAAGAGATTATTAGCTTAAGTGATATCGTTCCAAGTCAATTACCTTTCGTCTTTTTTATAAATCCTAAGCGGGTATTTGGTTATGAAAATCATAATTGCAGCATTAATGGCGATAAATCCAGCCGTCAACGGCAGTAAATCGGACTCGTGAGTAACTAAAGGCCCAATGTTGAGCTCGGCAGCAATCTGCATGTATTTATGGTCGGTTGCGTATTTTATAATCGCCAGGGTTCCCATTAAACCAGCACTTCCAGTTGAAACGATCTTTGCCGCTTTTAAGTAGTATTCCATTGGCGCTCGGTAGATTATTTTGAAACCTTCGGGGGCCTTGTCCTTTTCTGCGAACTTTTCTTCTTTCATGAATCGCTTCAAAGGAATGATTGACACGGAACGTGTGCATGGTAACCTTGGTTATGAATATAGAAAATTAGAACTTATTTTCAACACAAAACTGAGAGTGAGGAACCTTTGAAAGTTTGTATTTTTATTTAAAAAGTTTTTACTTAAAGTTTTACATGACAGATTAAATAATCGCGTTAGAATAGGCATTTTACAAAATTTAGAGACGACTTATCATAACGAAAATACTTGAAGTTCAATCAGCTGTTGTTTTGACGTATCAAACAGCAAGTGAAGAAATTCAACAAATACTGGGAAATTTCAAAAGGTATTTTGAATTTCCCTGATTGTAGTGTTGGCAGGCTTTGTTTCAATCACTGATCAGTTATAACAAGATGGGAAAGCTTGTTCATTTGCCTACAACCTAAGGGAGCAGGTTAGCTGTAAGAGTATGCGTTTTATTGTAATAATGATACAATTGCCTACTTTATACAGCAAGTTTGCTGCAAGAGGATGTGTGAATGAAAAAAATAAGTTTTGAGGTATTTGGAGGGTAAAACGTAGGTAGGTTTCCAATCTTGTTATAACTTATCAGTGGTTGCAATTAACTAAAAATAAATTTACTGGAACAAAATAGAAAATTTACTTATGTTTTACCTTCAAAATACCACAATTTCTAATTTTTCTTGTATTCTGCACGTGAATGTAACGACTAACGACATAAATATACGGTTAGTTAATCCCTGGTTGTCAAATAGTTGTCTGCATTAAAATTAATCTGTCAAAAGGCATTGATGAATAGAGGATCAAATTCTCACATCCAGAAGCACTTGTCGTTATTCCACGTGCGACTAAACGTCAAAATAATCACCAATCATCTGTCAATTCAATATTTTCTTTGAAGACAACATTTTATTTTCAAAAAGACAATGGAAAGCGAGGAAAACCCAAATCAAGGCATAACATTTTTAAAAACCGCATTGCACGTTCAAAAATAATCAAATTGTTTCCAAATTTATCTAGGTAATGAACTTTCTGAAGAACCATCATCCAAGCGAAAGCGCAAAAATCCTTTCAACCGAAATCTTAAAGATGAGAAGGAGAAACGACGGCAAAAACGAGCTAGGATAATAATCCGCAACATCTCATACAAAGCAACTGACCAATCATTAAGAGAACACTTTGAAAAGTTCGGAACGATTCAAGACTTGAATCTCCTCAAACGACCCGATGGCAAACTTGTAGGCTGTGCTTTCATTCAATACGAAACAATCAACCAGGCTGCAAAAGCTATTTTGCAAACTTCCAATAAAGATTTCATTGGACGGAGTATTTTCGTAGATTGGGCTTTGGGTAAGGATGAGTATGAAAGGAAAAAAAACGAAGCCAAACCCAAAGATGAACCCAAGGAGGAACCTAAAGAAGAACCCGGAGATGAGATTAAACCCGAAGTTGAAAATGAAACAGATGACGAAAACGAGGTTTCTATTAAATCCGAATCAGGTGAGAGTCAAATGGATTCTGATGATGAATCAGAAGAAAGTAAAGAAGATATTGGCGAGGAGAATAAAGATGATGGTGAGGACAAAAAAGACATCAAAGGCAAAGTAAAGGTGGCTGTGGAAAAACATATTTCCAACGATGTTAAGGAGGGTTGCACGGTGTTCATAAAAAATATCCCATTTGACGCTGAAGACAACGACCTACGCAAAGTTTGCCGCAAGTTCGGTCCAGTCTATTATTCCATTATCAACCGAGACCCAGTTTCCGGTCATTCCAAAGGCACTGCTTTTGTGAAGTTCAAAACCAAAGAATCTGCCGACCTCTGTCTTGCTTCGGGGACAGAATTTGTCTTGAACGATACACCACTCGATCCATTCCCGGCATTGAGTCGGGAAGAGATTCACAAACAAGCCGACAAAAAGAACGCCAAGGACGAACACAAAGATTCGCGAAACCTTTTCCTGGCCAGAGAGGGACTCATCATGACAGGGTCCAAGGCAGCTGAAGGAGTGTCCCAGTCGGACATGAACAAACGACATAAGCTCGAACAGATAAAAAATCAGGTTTTGAAAAATCTAAATAGGTATTTAACTCTTATAAAAGGGCCAAAAACAAATAAAAACGATTACTCTAACTCTTAGGTTCGTTTCCCGAAATCGACTTTCTATCCATAATTTACCTTTGACGTACGACAACGAGAAACTCCGGAGTATGGTTATCACTTATACTGGATTTAAGCCGCACGAATGTCGGGTTATGCGTGAAAATAAGATCACCCCAGAACACCCTCAGGGGAAGTCAAAAGGATTCGGTTTTATGTCATTCACGACGCACAAGGAAGCCCTTACAGCCCTAAGAAAACTCAACAACAATCCAACTGTCTTTGGAGACACTCATGTAAGACTCTACATTTCCTTACGTATTTATGTACCTTAATAAAACACAACTTCCTTTATTTAGCGGCCAATTGTTGCATTCAGTATTGAAGATCGTGCTGTACACAAAATTAAAGAAAAGCGCAAGGAAAAGTCAAAAATCAATAATCCAACGTACAGAGACAAACTAGAGAAGCGCAAGGAAGCCAGAAGGAATAAATTGGCAAAAAAATCGAAACCAATAGCACCACAAGAAGACAACAAGAAGAAAATGCAGAAACACATCAAGAAACTGGAAGCAGCGCGAGCTGCGGCATTAGAGAAAAAGGCCAAGCCAGTCACTGTTACAGAAGATTTCGTTGGATTTGAAGGCAAGCCCGGAGCGGCAACTGGAATGCGATCCAACAAAAAGATCATGGAACAAGCCCAGGAACACAAGAAAAAAGTCGGCGAGCAGAAACGCAAAGAGAAGGCTAAGAAACAAAAGATGCTGCATCGCATTGAAAAGCGACAAATAGACAGAACGAAACAGAACCGGAAAATAAACAATCAAGATGATCTTTCTCAGTTGGTGAACAAGTATAAAAAATTAATTGACAGCACAGCGAACGATGGCGTAACACTAGCAAAGAAAAAGAACAAGAGAACGAAGTGGTACAAGGAGTGAAATTTTGTTATTTAGAGTTAGCTTTATCTTTAATTAAAAAAAATTGACCAACAGAATGAACAACACATACATATTTATTTTACTTATGTTAAGATAAATCAATTCTTGAGGAAACAGACCGATGATCGGAAAACCTTCCACCCAAAATATTCTTGCTCCCCGAACTTCAAAAAGGCTATCCGGAATGTTCAAGACATTAATAGACGGATTTTAAACTAGTTTAAAACAAAAAAGCAAAAATCTGTAAATTTTTATTTAATGACTTCCCAGAGGAAGTTATGATAATGGGCCCGACGCCGGTCCGACTATTTGAATCCCCTTCCACAGCAGCGTTACTTCATTCTTTTCGAAGTTAACCTACTACTTCGATTTTGGGTTATGCCAAATTAATAGGGACACAGAAAATGTATGGACATTTTTATGTTCATGTAAAAAGAAAAAAAAATGTGGGCGTATTTTCTAAACTTTTTTGATGGATAGATGGACCCTTATGGCGTTTTTAATTGGCAATCTGGAATCTATAGCCGTTTCTTGGTTTGAAGCTATCTCCCCATCAAACCTCAGATTTTACTTATTGTGCCAAAATAATGTTTACTGAGTCAGCAAGTAGAATAAAAAGTATAGCATTTATCCATGTCCGTAGCTTAGTGGTTAGGTGCGTTGGCTGCTAAGCAGAACGTCCTTCTCGTGCCATAGTTTTTATTTCATCTTATGGGCACTACCTCTTGCGAAGAACTGACAAAACTTCCAAGAGTACCGATCTGTCATGAAAAAGTGCTTGTCAACTTTTCCGTTCGGAATCGGCGTTAAATTGTAGGTCCTCTCAGTTCTTCACAAGCACTCAGAAAATTGTTGATGAGAGTAAGCCACTTAGGCCTTGGCCACAGATGAATTTAAAAGGGAGATGGGAAACCAAGCTATCAAAATGACAATGCCTACAAGATATGGTTCAGGTTTACTGCAAGAGTATGCGTGTTTTTATTTTTGTTGCTGTTTAATCACATACACGAGGTAACGGTAAAATAAAAATTTGCGGTTTCCGGAGGATAAAACGTAAGTGCGTTTCCGATCTCTTTATGTCTCTAACATTGGCTCTTCAAGAACTGTCGCGCCACTCTATTTATTCTATGTGCATATGTATATATATCTAAACCATTGAAACGAATGAATGAATGCGTGGAAACTAAAATAATTCATTCACGTCGATCCTGCCTTTTAGTTGCAGCTTGCAGCTTGCAGTTTAGATAACGACTCCAGTGCCACCTGCCTGGCTGATTTGTGAATCTAAACCGACCAAAAAAAAAAAAAAAAAAATCGATCCCGCGATTTAAAATCGCTAGATCTCTGAATCTTCCCAGCTAGCCTATATCAAATGATGCTTGAGAACAAAGGCCTGTTTGCCTTTTATCAGTCACTGAAAACCAAAATTATAAATTATCTGCGAGGTCTGGTTACCGAGTTATGATCAAAAAACCATTATATTTGGTTTTTGTCCTTAGCTAATTTTAATCCCATAGAAAGAATATCTTCGTAGCAAATATATCGACAACCAGAGCTCGGAATGGAGTTTAGCTCTCAGGATAATGAGAACTATAAGATATGTTGAATCTAGATAAATATTTTCTTCATGATTTTCGAAAAATATCATGTCAAAATTTGGACAGAAAAAACAATTCTTCCAAATCTCATCGAATGATACATCAAAAGGAAGGTCTGCACGAACTGTATTCATCAACAAGTATAACAAGTTTTTTGAATGCCTGGTAGCCGAGATATTTGCAAAAATGTTAATTATTCGCAAACATTTTTTTTTTTTTAATAACCAAACAAATCAAAAAGACACGAATCTTGCAATTATCCTGAATCATCGATTTAATAAAAATCCATGCAGATTCACAAAGGTCTTTAACTAAGTATATAAATAAGATTTATTAAATTTCACTTTCTACCTACTAATCCTTGGACTTTTCTTTGAACAAACAAATTTTCGCCCTCGCCCACAAAACCACTCTGCTCTCAGCGCAACACAGAGCTTAAAAAAGTTAATCAATGTTCAAAATAATTGCAGATTTTGCATCCTTTGCCTTGTGTTTTTAGTGTTTTGCAAAAATAATTTCTCAAGAAGGTATACTACATAGAACGAACGTCGAACACCAGCAACCAAAACTATTCTTTACTCGACAATTGATCCTACAGAAATTAGAAGGTAAATGCATATACAAAAATGTCCTTTCTTCTTCTGTACGAATGTATCCTTTCATTATAGATGCCACAGTCAGACTCAGAACGTCAGAACTCAGAACCCATAAGGCTATCAATTTATCAATATTATTTTGTTCAAGGTTCTTAAACAGATAAACATAAACAATGTTCATCAGTTTAGTTTAAGATATTTCAGTGTAAAACCTGAAAAATTGAGGTAAAAGTTCACATTCATTTTTCATGGTCAGAAATTCCTTCAATAAGGATTGACTTTTCATGCCAGCGCGTGTGTGAACCCTAATTTATAAAGTTACCTCATTTAAATCGACACAAGTGCTACCATCTAATAGTAATTTGTCGTCCTTCATTTCCATCCTTGCGTAGACAATTTACACCAAGTATGTGATCTGATGATGTGAAGTGATGGTGAACTCCGAAGGCTATACATTGTATGGTGTCCTTTCAGAGCATTTTCGATGGTGTTAGCTCTCTTTGCCGTTGTCAGTGAAAAAGTGCTCTTCTCTACCTTCCTAATTCTAGAATTAATGGCATCGACGCGACGAATTGAAACACACAAAAAAATGTTCTCGCAAAATTAGAACACAAAAATGTTTTTTTATCTTATTTTGGAAGGATCCAATTCAGGAGCATGCCAAAGCACCATCATACTGTGCTTCAAGGACACTGGAAATACACGTAGCAGCAAATATACGATATGACGATGAAAACGACTACGAAGGCGACATACACATACTAACACTTATAGAGTGTTAGTATTTACACAACAATTGAGCACATGAAAGTTTTATTATCACCACTTATGGGGATACTTTTTTTGCTGTTCATCTGAGCTTGTGAATTGGTTCGTTTTATCTTCTGCTTCTCGTTGCTGTATAATTTCTCAAAGGATTTCCTGTTCGCAAGGATTTCCTGTTTTTTTTTTTGCAATCTTAAGGCCTCAGCATGAAAATGTGCACAGCCAATATTGTTGTGTGCTTTTTTTTTTTTTGAAGAAAAAAAGGAAATCGTCATGTGAGAGCGGAATATTAATTGTTGATTTTTATATTTAAATTTAAAATGATGTGGTGTGTTGAATCACATTACGGTTTGCAAAAACAAGATATATGTTCTTGAGACATACCTCTTTCTCGGGTCTATCTATATCATCACGGATATAAACACAAAAATCGAAATCTTCTGAACCCCCTCCACCAACTCACCTTCAATACGGACATTTTTGTGTATCAGACACTCTTACTAGTGATAAATAAAACTAAATGTACAAAAATGCTCCCTTTTGAGTTTTATTTTATTATGTAAATTTAACAAAAAAGTTAAGATCCAGCTCCATATTGAATTTGAATAAATTGTTAAGTCCTTTCAAAATTTGACTACGAACACGAATTCTCCCACCCACCAGTTGTTAAAGTTGAATTTTCTGACATTTTCACAAAAATGTTAGTCGTAAATATTAATTCATATGCTTGCCAACAATCTAATAATTAAGAAGCCCACACAGCTCTTACAAATGCAAACACATTCGTTCTAGGATACGAAAGACATCTTCTGTGCTTTGGTTCCCGTTGACTTCAATGCAAATCCTATACTTCTTCTCCTCAACCTGAAACACACACAACCACACCACAGCTCAAAACCAAAAGGCATTCATTTGGAAAATTAATTTTCATCTTTGCTACCATTATGGGGACACACTTTTGGAGCTACCTTCGTTTCGAATTAAGCAATCACAACCTTTGCCATACGGATCGGGTGGTGCTGGTTGAATTAAGGATTAGTATATGGAAATGGGACGGGAGAAGAGCATTCTCTGATTCTGTCCCAAATAAATGTTTGAACAAGAACATCAAATACTTGCTCGTTGAAGTTTTGAAGAAATTCGTTAATATTTTCTTCTTCGTTATGGAAAATGAAAATGCCGCTCCTCTTCAATTTGCTGGGTTGGCATTCAACAGGATGGCGAGAGGAACGTTAGAATAAAGAATTAGAAGTCATTCGCTCCCAGTCGTAAGATATCTATTTATGGAAAATGTTTTTCAATAATTAATTTAAAAGTTCAAAACTCAAATAAAATTGTATCATGCTTAACAAAACTTCATATTGATGCATGAACGGTCGGTGGTTGCTTTGAGCACATCTTGCAAAGCAACCGACAGAATCAGGTTACAGCGCGAATGCGGGTTCGGTGTGGGTTTCGTGCTGAAATTGAAATGGAACGTGGAAACTTTGTTATTTCCGCTGCTGCTATTGTTATCTCATTATTTCCGGTCGGGACTGAAGTTTGTCGTAAATTGTGACGTGTTAATCACTGTCGTCGTATCTTTTCCTTGCCAAGTAGCACGAGAATGACGTTGATACTCTGCGACAATCAGAAATCAGTCAACTCCATGCTGTTCATCTCTCTTGTGTCACGCTCAGAATCGTTGTTAACGGAGCGCAATCACAAAAAGAGGCAAACCATCATCGTTTGGCGACGACCGACGCACGACCGACGGGACTGTAAGAAGGAGGCTCTTATGAACATTTCAATTGTTGGTTGCTTATAGAATTTACTCGGTTTGTATTCTGTTGACGCCTCCAGTCAACGCTTTCTTTATGTGGTTAGATTTTTTTTTCAGTTCCCTATTGTTATTATTCCTTGGTGATACATTACCGTTTAATTTTGATTTTTAAAGTTTAATGAAGTTGAATGGAAAAACGTTAACAATAACGAGTAAAGACCCCACAAATTCGGCAATGTGTTTGTTCCGGTGCTATGTAAGTATTTACTGTCAATTTTATTCAAGACATAAAATATAAACAGTTTTAAAAAGCAGTGAACGTATATAAAGAACGACCAGCGCAGGGCAACATTTTTCTTAATCGTTATCAGAATGCTTTCATACTGAGACAACAATTGAAATTGCCAAAAAAATTTGTTGTTAAAGAAAGGATACATCAAGTAGGTCCCTTCAATGGTTTGTTTTAAAATTTAGTCAAAAACAAATTTAAGAAATAATTGCATGATAGAAAAAACTGTACCTGTATACCTGTGTTATTCAGGAAATTCTCTTAAAACGTATTTATTTGGTTTTCGATAACTGTTGTTTTAAGGCAATTTTACGGAACTTTAATTTTTGCTTAATTTAACGCCTTTTTTGATATTGCTCTTTTCCTTTAGTTCAGGCTTCATCCTCAATTTTAAATAATTGATGAAAATTTAAAGAACAATCACTTTTTTCGATAACCTCTTATACATAAAGAAATGTCATGGTAAACGACTCAAATCTGTATTAAAAGATTCGCTGTGAGATATGTAATGTCAAACGCCATGTTAAAACAAATGCAACTCTCGTAGGGCTTTGAATTTCCGTTTTAAAAACGATTCTTTATTATTGCTTTGTTTACAGAAACAAAATGCATATACATGCATAGGTAAGGTACATACTTTAACTTTCTGTAAATCTGTCAAAATTTCCTGGAATACATCTATTAGTAAATACTGTAAATACATAGTATCTATACCAATATTATAAAGAGGAAAGGTTTGATTTTTTGTTTGTTTGTTTGTTTGAAATGAATAGGCTCCGAAACTACTGGACCGATTTAAAAAAATATTTCACCGTTGGCAAGCTTCACTATTCCCAAGTGACATAGGCTATATTTCATTTTCAAAAAAAATTAGGGATCCTTACTAAAACTTGAATAATCTAACACAAGGTGTAAAAAAATAAACAAATCGCACTCGAGTTTAGTTCGCAATCATCAGTACCTGTGAAAGAAACTTTTCTTCACGACGATAAGAGAGAGCGGGGCGGACATAGTCCTTCTGACATTTGTCAAATAATATTTTCATAGGCGGACGAAGTCGCGGGCAACTGCTAGTATTATATAAATAGAAGTGAATGAAGATTTGATTTATAAAAATCGTATGTATTTACAATTTGTTCACTTTCGTCCAGATCCAAATAGGAGGCATTTAAATTGAACTGGAATAGCTACGCAAAAACAAATTTAATTACACTCTCAATATTTTCGTAAAAAAAAAGCAAATTACTCCACACATTTCCAATAAATTATTCTTTTGACCCAAAGCCCACTAAAAGCTCTCTGACTTCAATCTCGCTGAGTGCAAAAAAAAAAAACGAAAACGGAAATGCTTGTTAAAACTTCCATCGTGTCTATATGCAGCAAATATTTGTTTTACTAGGAGTAGGTACCAGAAGTTGTTTGGATAGACTTTGAAGCGAAGCGCCATTTCCTGTTGACACCATTCTAATATTTGTTAATTGCTTGACGGTTGTGTAATTCGACTAAAGAACATGCGGCTCGCGATTATAAATCCAGTTGATGACAACTGGTAGAATTTATAGTATTTGAAGAAATTCTGTCAACATAGTTTTCGTAACCACCTTGTGTTAAGACACATTTGCCTAGACCAACACAACTAATACTTTACTATTGCAGATTGCAGGATAATGGATATTTGAAGAAGTTCAAACCCATTATATTATAACTCATGAAACAAGCTATTTCTTACATAAAAATGAGCTTTTCAGACATTATACACAAGGTGACTTCTTCAATCGTCAAGCTCAATAAAAGTTAAGGAGCAGTATTTAAAATTCCAATAATTACAACACACACAGTTACAACGGGCTGTTAACATCCTTAAGCACAATTATTATTATTGAATCAAATAAAACTGGAAGCGCAGCATCTGGAAAAACAATAAAAGCAAAATGACGATTATCCAGAGATAGAGAGTCCACGGAAGGATCTGCTTTAAATAGACTTTGAAGACCTTAAATCTAAAACCATACATAAATGGGATCATAAAAGGAATATAGTTTTTTTGCTGGCTTTGTGCTTTTTCTTTGCTCAAGGACTCATGGCTGTATATGGAAAGGAAACTTATTTCCCTTCTTGGTGGCACAAAATAATCGTTTGACAAATTGCTGGTGGGAACAGTATTTTGTAAAAAAAAAGAAGAATTTCATACAGACGCTGTTGATGTTCGCATAATGTGTGTAGGTAGTTTAGCGGAATGGCTCGGCAAAACCTTGCTTGGATGCGAACCTATGCAAACGGATTATAATTTGAGCAGGATAAAGAAGACGTCGCACAATTTACTATAATGTAGAACACCATCTGCTTTGGCATCGCAATTTAAATTTATGCATGGATTTAAACGGGTAAATTATTTCTATGATATTCAGTAGATTTACTTTTATTATCCTCTGTTCCGTTCAAGGTGACAATAATCAATTCTGCTTTAAACGTAGTCTGTAAAGGCTGGAAACCTTGTTTTTTTCTTTTATTAAATACAATGTCGTCTCAAATTTTTTTAAATACTATTTCTTTAACAGTATCGGTAAGCTTTCGTATGGCTTATGTTGGTTTTGATCAATTTTGTACGTGTAATTGCTCACAGAAGCATCCCGTTTGATGTTGCTTTCCTCAAAAACGGATTAAATCAAGCAAACTGCTTTGTCAATGGCCTTACAAGAACAGCTGTGGGTTTCCTTGTCATTGTCGTTTTTTCATAGTCATCGACATCGTTATGCAGCAATTGAAATGTTGCTAGCTACGTTTGTTAATGGGACGTGTCCCAGATATTGGCAGATATTATGTGAAAATATTTATCCTCAAGCCTGGTGATATGAAAGAGAATGAAGCAATGACTACAATGACGTCGACCGACCTACGCTCTCTGTGGCAGTGCTTTGTTTTCTTATTGTTAGGTGTATCGAATCATTTCATCCGTTTGAATGAAAGGCTTAGTTTAAATGGATCATGGATAGAAAATGGTACAATGAATTCAAATTATAAACGCCATATTATGATTTGCACTATCATTCGAGTTTCGGCTGAATGGAGTACCTACGGATTTAAGGTAAACGTATAAATTCTTTGAGTGAGGAAGTGTGCAAGTCAGGGATGCTCAAAAAAGGATTATAATGGTTCCATACTTCTGCGATGACGACGTTAAAACTTTCCTTTACTTTTGGTAAGCTTTTTTCTGGGTCACGTATGATTGGGAAATTATTAAGGTTAAAATAGAATGTCGATACAAGTTGCAAAAACGTTGTAGGTAGGTACCAACAAACTGATCACCTTTATGTCTGAGAAATTGGTAGGTAACTGTTTTGGAAGTGTTTTTTTTCGATTTGAAATGAAGTGGAAACATTTCTTGGTGTAAGTGACAGGTCCTTAATTGTTGGGGAAAAATTTGTTGAAAATAACTCTATCCTAAAAGGTAATTATATTACCCCACCCAATGAACACATTTTCCAAAAGTGATTTCTAGTGTTTTTTTTTTATGGAATGAAAAAAATATTGTCTTCTCTCTTTGTATAAAAATGTTATGTTGGTTTGTGTACGCTACAAAAACTCAAAAAGTTCTGCACCAATTGAGCTGAAACCTTAACATAATATAAAAGCCGTATCAAGGATTTTTTTTTATTTATTTTTTACAGCAGTCACTAATCACAAACAGTGCCAATGTTAAAAAGTAATGCTTTTCCCACTACAACAAAATTAAAACAAAACTGATACTAATACAAACATATAAATTGTCAAACATATTTTTTCACTGTGAGAAAATACTTATCTATATACTATATTTACCCTGCTACCCTTACTTTGTTTAATAAAACGGTAAGCTATTTGGGATAATTTGAAATCGAAGCTGTCGGTGTAGTCGTAACCGACTTTAATGAAGCAGCGTGAGTTCTCCATTGTCATTCTGCTCAGACGAAAGAGTTTTGTAAGGATGCCAAAACTGGACATGGCATTATACAGTTCTTCTCAATAGATGCTTTCATACGCGGCCTTTAAATCGATAAAATGATGGTATGTGTCGGTTTGTTTTTCCCAGGACCTGCCGTAATGTGGATATTTGATCGATGGTTGACTTTCCTGGTCTAAAGCCACAGCGGGGTAACGGGGTGACAGGTAGCGTGAGTATGTACAGGGTAAGAGGGTACCAGGTAGCGTGTAGGGTAGGATAGCAAGTAACGGCGTACCGGGGTAGCGGGTACCGGATAGCAGTTAAGGTCTTTTATTTATAGCATTTGCAATCACATGCAATTAAAGCTCAAGGTCAATCTTAAGAATTGTGTAACTTGGATTGAGATGCGATACTCTTTATATCTACGCAGATAGCGGAACAACAAAAAATATTGTATATGCACAAGTATTGCAAAATTAAACTTATATGAAATGTATTCTTTTGTTTGTGTCTCATTTCTCAACCATTCAATCACAATGTGCTACTGCGAAGCGTGGCAGGGTACAGCTAGTACATGTATATAAAAGAACAGCTTATTTTTGTGTTAGTTCGCTAACCGACCAAACCGCTTGACCGACTTTCTTCATTTTTTTTTCAAACTTTAGGGGAATATGGGTATAAGGTTTAGGAAATACACAACTAAAACTTATACCTTTTAAATCACAAATGGTGCAAATGTTAAAAAAAACATAGTTTTTTCACTCCAACAAAATCTGAACAAATCTGATCAATTATTGAAATTAACGTGTCAAATCGAAAGTTATATATATTTTCTTATGCAAAACAACCGGGATCCGATTTGTGCCGCGTTCATGTACCCGATACTTCGAAACCGCATCCTCAGGCCTTTAGGGTCCTGGTCTATGGCGTTTTCCAACATAAATCTGATCTGCCGCGCAGTCTCCTACTATGTATTTTACCCCAAGGCATTTTCCGGGCCGATTCCGTCCATACAAGCTTGGTACATAGGTGTCCAGGTCACTGGAATCTACCAAGCTTAATTTTTGTCAGTAAGTATACTACGTATGTACAAGCTTGCAAAAATAATCTTTTTGTACAAACAAACTGAAGCGTTTTAGGAAAATTTTGATCAAACATTTATTGACGCTTGACTATTAATTTATATGCAGGTCCAGGATTTGGTTGGATTTGACCAGTCCATGCGCTTTATATACCATTCATAGGAATTTTAAATTATTTGTGGGAAGGACAAGGCAAAACGAATAAGTTTGCCAAATGATATCAAGGCTCTATTTATATGTCCAAATGGTAAGGACTGTTGTCTGCTAAGCTGTTTCAAGCAATTTTACACCTGGTATTAAAGTTAACTGTTAAACAAAAATACGGAGTGATACAGCGCATTTAAGATTATGATCCCAAAACCCAACATTGGTGGAGAGGTTGTTAGAACCAGGAATTGGTTAGAATACTTTTTATCCTTCTATCAGACCAAGCTAACCTAATACCTTTCAAAAAAATCAAATCCGATTTTAATAACTCTCACCTACAGGAAACGCAATACCTACTAAGGATAGTAGCGATTTGAACTGTATTTTATTACCAGCTCACTCAGAAAACGCTGCTTTGTCATAGAAAAAACTTGTACCATAGGTAATACAAATTCTTTCACTGAAGATTACAATATTTAGGAGCAGTCATATACCTAAACAAAAAAAAATCATTAAATCAGAGCAATAAAAAAAAACTAAGGGATAATCTTTTAATGATGATATACTCAACAACGAACATTTGGACTTGCACTTGCACCTTTCCTTTCCTCTAAAAGACAAAAAATAAAACGATTCAAGAAAATTTGTAGGTCATAGCACTAAAAGAAATTTTACAAAGAACGACGTGCACAAAAATGATTCAATAGTTTTCTTTTTCTTAAGTTCTGATCTTTTCGTAAGTTTTGATGACTTTCTAAGGCTTAGCCTTGACTTTTTTTTTCTTTCAGATAGAAAGAGATAGGCATTGCTAACCTAGTTTATTTAATCAACAGCAATGTACTTTTCTTGGGCGCATTTATTTTTCGGACCAGAAATTAAATTACAAATAGTTAAAGTAAAGAAAATGTGAAATAAATCAGTTATTTTTATTTATTATGTGAGAACATTGGGGTCATAAGTCATAACAATAGTACTTCACTTATATCTTTATAGCGTATTATTTTGATATCATAGGTAGGTAAATTATAAAAACAACAACAGTTAATTACACTACTCTTCCCAATTATATCAGGCTCCAAACGCTTATAAACAAAAAACTACACAATTTTCGGTTTGCATTTGGTTCATACATTCATTTGACAATTGCATTTCTCACAATGATAACGTCTACAATGACGGTTTATTCAAAACAAACCAGGAGTAATTGGATTCCATATTGGCAAAGGTAAGACAATCTGGTAAAATTTTACTACCCAAAATTTTACTACTCTTCCAAAACTATGGCCACTCTGTTCAGTTACGGGAAAACTCTACACTCAACGTTTATAAAACGTACAATTGCTTAAGAACTTGTATAATGTACAACGTCCCGCGGGTCGGCAACAAAACTAAATCATCAAAAATCTCAATGAGAACCTAAGGCAAAAGACAGCTCTTGTCTCGTGATATAATTCGTTTCGATATCAAACCCCTTTTTTCACGTGCTTGTAGAGTTCTTAAAAATCTATTTCCTTTTTTGTTTTTGTTTTGTTGTTGCTGACCCCAATCATATAATTCTGATTCCAAAAACCAATGGTAGAGTATTAGTCTAGTATTAATGTTGTGTTGACTGCATTACTTGCGATAGTTTGGTTGATGTGGTTTGTCTCGTTATGTGGGTGTTAAGCCCTTTACCGCGAACTCTCTTACTATGGGGTTTCCTCGAATTAATTTGTACTTCATTCACCACAGTTTGAATCAAAAGTTTTAATTTTCAGTATTACATTCTTTTCTTCCTTATTTGCTATCTCGTTTTTCGAAAGAAGATATTTTGCCTTTGAGTTAAGATTGCCAACATCGAAAAATCACATTATAAAGTTTCCTCGAACGAGCATTGTATTGATGTATAGAAGTATTGAAAAAGTTTGGCTAGTGGAAAGCTTAATTTTGTTAATTTGTAGTGGTTCATTGACTTTTTTTTCAAGAGATAAGCATTTTGAGTATACCTATTTGTCTTTTGGCATGAGACAAGAGTCTTTATTTTATTGGAGTGGTTTAGCTTGTAAGAGGTCCAAGTAAAACTGAAGTTAACTCGCATGAGTGGACACTCATCCTAGAAAGTGGGTATTATATCTAATTAATAGTAGAAGAACGTAAAGAGCAATGGTATCCTTACATATGGAAAAATTGGTGAAAGGAGAACTATAGTGTTCAACGAAACTTAAGGATATTGTTTGCAGATGAAAAAAGTAATTGAAAAACACAAATGTCATCTTAATCAACTTACAATGGAAAATTAACGATTTTTCTGAAAAGCTGATTCTATTATGTCAAAACCCAGATACTTGATCCTTCCACTGGTTTTTGTTTCAATCTCATTAACTGTATAGTGACAGAATTCTGGGGTGGAATCGGCTAACGCGATTGTTGTTTATCACTTTGTTGATAGTCGTTTTTGATTATCAACTTTATTTTGCTCTTACAATAAGCAATGTCACTTTGCTCAATCTTTGCTTTGTTTGTTGCCAGATTGACAACTAAAATAAATTAAATTAAAATACAAGTCAATAAATAACTTCACACAGAAGTCTTTATTGAGTTGTTTGTATGTTAAAATTGGTGTCTATATATAAGACTATCATTGTAAGTTGTGCCCCGGATTCTATCTTTTACCGTGGCTCTAAGTATAATATTCCTCACGATATTTGGACCCAGTGTTTCAATAGCATTGATGCAGAGACAAGATCGAGAATCAGTGAAATATTCCAGGACGGAAGAATATCCAACATTTTAGTTTAGAGGCTCAACCAATAAAAAGGGGTTGTCGATTTAAAATGAGAAGTAAAAGTGACAACCAAGGGCACTTATTAAGGAAGTTATTTCTATCCTTTTTGTGCAAGTGGGCGGGAGACAAATTCCTTCGGGGACTCGACTACCTATGTTCCCTGATAGTGTGACGATCGAAACAAATTCTCAATAGTCACTAGATTTTCGGGTTCAACAATCAATACTCTAAGTTTAGTTCATTATCTGTTTACATCTCAGATGACAGGTCTGAAAAACATTACAAGGGCTCGTTTTTGTAACAAGCAATTGAATTGTTTCTCTGGCTGTATGAGATGTGGCGCCGTCTTTTTCAAACCACATCCCCTCCACATTCATTTCTTCGATTCTAGGCACGAAAAAATTGGTTATCATTTCACGATGCCCAACACCATTGACTGTTTGCGAATGACCTTACTCATTTTCATAAAAAAGGTCCAATGATTCCTCCAGCCTTAAATCACACACAGTGACACGTTGAGGATGCATTTGCTTCTCGTGAATCACTCGAGGATTTTCCTCGCCCCAAATGCGACATTTCTGCCTATTGACGAAGCCATCAAGATGGAAATGGGCCTCGTCACTAAAGACGATTTTATCGTCAAAATCAGGATTTTCATGTTGTCTCTCCAATACTCAATTAACGAACTCCCTTCGCTCCATTTTTATTTTTTTATACCTTCTACTAACAAACAATAATAATTGTTTGAATGTCAAACAATGACACTTCGAATGGCACTAAATTTATCTAAATCTTTTGTTCTTATTCGCAAATTTGGTTAATTAGGTTCCTTCTTTTTCCTTGTTTTAATATTTCTAAATCCTGCTTGTGTCGCTTAATTAATACAAATACATTAAATCAAGGCTTGCAAAGAACATACCTGTCCTATCTGTTCTGTGAATATTTACATAATACATAATATGCAGGCACAAATTGTACCTTTAAATTGCGTTCAATTTAAATTCTAAATTTCAATTACTTCCTTTTACGATTTACATGATTCTTTTACGATCTTTGAAGTCATAAACATTTTGCACATCTCTTAAGAACCAAAACGTGAGAGTGATCTATATAAATATGATGTTGGTAGGTTAAAATTCCAACAAATTTATTCATATTCTGGTCTATTTGTGAAGCCGCACACATCCTCAATCCGCCACCTTTAGTCGCAATTTGTGAACATTTTTATGCTAACTTGTGTCATAAATTTCTTGTCAACACACACAATGGATTTGGATCGAAACACTTTCCAAATTGGATTTTCAAAAAAACCTTTCATATTCATAAAGTTTTCGTTTGCTTTTTTTTATTCCGACAAAATCAATGCTCACGTCAAACAATGTGAAAGTTGGCTTTTCTGTATGTTTCTGTGTGTTTGCCAATGATGATTCTGGCATAGGTATACCGTATAAACAATATACTGCATGGACGTATCATAAACGTAGGCATATGAATCTAGGTTATCGGTTTTAACCCCATCAATGATGATGTTGCAATTCTAACCGGAACCTTTACCTGGCGACAGAAAACGTGTACAATTTGCAGTGAAAATTGCTTCATTCAATTTAGCATCCTCAGGGGAATAACAACATGAAACTTTCACGTATAAGGTGGCTTGTTGCAATGTGAATGTGTTTTTGCATGGAAAAATGCTCATTCCCCTACTTCCGGTACTTTTCAATCGGTTCCATGCAAAGAATAATTGACTTTGCAGATTGTTCTGCACTAGGTACATTGAGTTGACAGAAAATTGTCATTGGCAGAACATTTTTGGTTCTTCCTTTTTTTTTTTTGTAAAGAAGAGTTCTTCCCATGTAGATGTATGTAAACTTCTCTGAATATATGGCCGTTACTGATTGGGTTCAGGTCTTCCATTGCAGCTTTTTCCCATCCAATTTGATTTAATGAAATCAATCAAACATGAAGTTTCCAATTAGCAATAGGTCCTTCAAACTTAAGATACCTTAAAGAGAGATTGACAATAAAAACTGCCTACCTTGTTATAGGAAGAGAGTAGGAAAAGGTACACTATTATTAATTTGTGAATTAGAATTGAAACGACTACACGTAAAAGGCATTTATATTTACATTTTTCAGTAATAACGATTTTATCATTGACTCAAAAATACACTCGTTGTAAATTTGTGTGCTTAAAAAGTCTAACCGATGCAAATAGCTCAAGTCTGATTAAAAACGAAAGATTTCAATCCAAGGAATCGTTCTCTACGGGGTTGAAAAGGGGAAGTAAGGAAAATCAATAATGGATGCTTCGTTGAGATGAAATTTGGAATACAGGTACTAAATAATTGATAACGTGTTCTTATTGACCAACTAGGTATTTGAATTTCCTTAGAAAATGAGGAATCTAAAAAATTACGAAATCAAAGCTATTATGAAAACGGTCGAGTTTGTGGAATTGAGATAATCTTCGCACAACATAAGTAACTATACATAGGACGTAGGTTAAGACCAACTAAGGTGAATCAACAAAGTTCACATCAATTACAGAGTTCATTGATAAGACCTAGAACTTACACAATACCTACTGTAATTTAACCTTACCGTCTACGATTACACTACCACCGCGCCGTATGCTTATCCTTGTACGCACATTGACTTCCCATGGTTTTAAAATGTACACAGCCATGTTTCCATTTTTTAACGTAAAGCTTATTGATGCACATGTATAGAGCGTAAACACTTTCGTTGGCTCAATGGCTGTTGAACTCTTTATATTTACTTTCATGAAAGGCTCTACAGAAAAGGCAAAAAAAAAAAAAAACAAAGCATTGAATTACCTGTGGCGGAATTTAGGAGTCCCGTTTAAACGTTGAGCTCTTTCAGTATTTACTCTTTCCTGGCATGAAGAAAGATTTTCCATAGTGGAAATGAAAAACTGAACTCAACGTTGCTTTTAATGAAAGGTTCATTGAACCGTTAACATTTCAAAATTGTGCTCGTAATGGCATAGAGACCGAGAAATGTGTACGATGGTTCTTGCTTGAACACTTCGCTTCTCCGTATTCAAGTAAATAAAAACAAAGCAAAAGCCTAATATAGCAAAAAGATGAACAATGAGCATATTTAATGAACTGTAAGCCAGTTAATTTGATAGAATTGGCTCATTAAATTCACTGCAGGTTGTCTGTTCGTAGTTGGTTAACTTTCTGACTTGTTTATACGTTGGTTTCGGATAATTTCTAACTTTGTTGAAGATTGAGTAGGTTTGCTATATTCTGTACTTTAAGCCTTCTTTTTAATACACACAGTTTTTTAATGGGTTGGTAGAGTCATATATTACCGCGCTAAAGAAAACTAGTTTTTAGAATTTAGATTATATCTTCAGGAAAAAATGGGATCTCCATATTCCTTATTTATTATCAAACTTTCAGAAAATTGTATACAACACCAGATTTCAATGATTTTTTGGAGTTTTTTAGAAATATCTATCAGCAGGTATTAAAGAAAAATAATTTTTCAAAAAAAATAAATAAAAAAATCTTTGGGTTGTAGATAAAACTAAGAATGAAACCAAGGATGCTTTGCATGTTGAGCAGTCAAATAATATGATGTGCAAATATCTATTCATGGTAGAACAACTCTTCAGAATCCAAAGAACAGCACATTTCGCTAGATGTTGGGCTTGTACACAAACAAAAATCGTCTTCTGAAGATAACTATGAACTAAGAAGGTTTTGATGAACAATATTCAATAAGCAGCAGTGTGCGGGCATGTTGTGAATTATATTTTATAGCATTTTGCTTGGAAAACACATTCGTTTTTATCTTTTTTTTTAATAAAAAAAAATATCTCAAAGAATCTGTTGTCCGGAGATGCCTGGAGATAAAAGTCAAAATGCTACTAGTTATCTTATGGAGAATATTATACTATAATCTATTAATTATGATGACGAATATGCTTGCGACAGCATATAACAGTAACCCAGCAACAACCAAACGCTTATATGCAAAGAGGAAATTAATTTTTTGAAAAAAAAAATCCTTCTTTACAAATTTTGTTTCACCAATCACAAATTTGCAAAGTGAAAAGTACTTTTCTGAAAAGTGAAAAGTTTTGTGAATTTGCAATGAATTCTTCGATTTCGTTTCACCAAACGTTTAAACTTTGCACTTTGCATTTCAAATACTGAAAAGCTTTTCAATAATATGCAAAGCAAACATTTCATTTGAGGTTGGTCATTTGTCGTGATAAGTCTTTATAATTATGAATAATGAATATACAGAATATATAAAAATGGACTTACATATATGTTTGCTTGAATTTTTCTATGTTTGTGTGTATAAAGTCCTATATATTGAAACGGGCAAACCGATATTGGAGTTCTTGTCAACACGACTCATTTTGCAAGAAACAAGAACGTGCTTTGACATTCTGTCATCAACTTTTGTTTTTTACATTTTCACTTTTCTTACTTACTGACATTACAATGATAGAGAAGTCGAAAAAAGTGGGTCCGGCGATTCCTTCTATCTGTCTGTAAACGCACTTACAGCCTTAAACATTGGTCCGATTGACTTTTTTTTAAAGCACGTATATATTGCCCAATTTATATTTTGTATTAACAAATTTTCGAAAATTTGCTTGTTAATTAAAAAAAATATCTTTAAACTTTTTTTTTTTTCAAAATTCTGTATCTCCTAAACGGATCAATATTAAAAATCGAAGTTATATTATAAAATGTATACATATTCTTAAACACCGCATACCCAAATCAATTTTAAAACTTTTTTGTACAATTTTATATACAAAAATTATTTTAAAAAACCGCTCCAAGATTTTTTGTTTTTAAATTTGAAATTCAACAATTTCTTAAAAAAATCTTATGACATCAATTTTTTTCAGATAAAATGTATTTTTGAGATACCTACAAATTTAAATTTAAATTTTTATTTTTGAATTTCAATTACATGTTTTTATTTTTTTATGTTTTTCTTATGAGTTATAATTTGGAATACTTATATTTTATTTCATCACTAGCGAGCGGAGTTGTTTACTTTTTTAAATTTTTGAATAATAATGACAAGAAGTTTAATCAAATCATTATAAATGTTTGACTTTGCAACTTTGCAAATTACGACTGAAAATGAAAAGCTACATTTCAAGTTGGTGAAACGCCCACACTCTTCACTTTGCAAAAAAAACATACAAGAAAGTCAGGAACTTTTCATTTTTGGTGAAACATTTTTTACTTTTACTTTGCAGACAATTATTATTTTGAAAAGTTGCAAAGTGAAAATTGATAAGTTGTTGGTGCAATAGGGCCCAGGCTTGTTTTTATTATTGTGATATACCTACGTATACATATTTGTACATATTATTTGTTCATTTGACTTTAAATCATGCCGGTTCAGAATGTTGCTTTGCGAGCAGAAAAAGCATAATCACATTTCGCTTCATATCGCTTGCTTATTCAAAACCGCTCAACTCCTTTTTTTAGCCTTTTTAAGGGAAATTGTTGGCTTCTTCATTCTAACACATAATGGCTGGCATAAAAAGTTGAATCACTTTAAATGATAGCCAATCCTGACACTCGATTTTATATTTGAATAAATGTTCACACTAGTGATTTTGATTTGTTCGTATCAGAAAAATGTATATGTCCCTCTGCCTCCATCATGGGTTTCATTTTTCAAGAAACCCTATACCCACAGCACAGAAAAGCTTTGTCATCATTCAAGAAATTGATGTATTTTCGGAACGGTTACACCCTATTAGTAGAATTCTATGTAAAATACTAAGATCTTCGTTATAGAAACCTAATGCCGAAAGATTTTAGGGCAATATATGTATTATGAATATATACGTATGCACATATTCTGTATGGTTTGAGTACAGAATATGTTAGGTCTGCGTTTTTGTTCACCCCAAGGCCATGATGATGTTCAATGTCGATTTACCGAAATACGAAGAGTAAACGAGGGAAATATAAAACCCTGACAATCGAAAATTATTTTGCTACCTTTATTGTGTATCTTCATAAATACATGATACATTTTTATCCTTTCTGTTTCATGCTCATATGAGAAGGAAAAATGTTTTATTCCCATTGGGAAGGTTTCTTAAATTTTCCTTTTATTAAATAAAATATCTACTAAAAGGATATTCTTGTACTTTAGGTCTTGTTCTTGTTTTCGAACAGGTATTATGAGGGTTCTCAGTTCAAGAAAGCTTAGAACGTTATTTATGTTTCTTGAATTGTTAAAATTATATATCATGGTTTTGATTTCAGACTTTCCAAGATCAAGCACTTATTTTATACCATTTATTTTTCTTTTCCTATTTTATATGAAATATTTATATTTATAATAAAGTTGTTTAAAAGACACAATTTATTTGGGAATATATTTAAGCAGGGTAGAAATTAAGCAGATACATATCATTCATGTTGAAAGCCTGTAAAGTAAAATCCGGAATTTGCACTTTAAACCTTTATAAGCAATTAAATAAAATATGTAATATATGAGTTATAGAAAACAAGCAACTGACATAATATATTCCCTTCATCATGAGCAATCTGGAACTGACAACTGACTGTTTTTCCATGTAAAGAATTATTTGAACGAAGAATTTTAATTCTCAGCGTTTTGTGTTTCATACAATTTTTTTTTTTTTAAAGAGTGTAGCCCAATACAGGGCTGTTTGAAAAATTGAAAAGGGTACCAGATTTAAATCGCTGGAGGGTCATAAGTCCACAGGCCAAAAGTCCATTGTAGACCTTTGACCCACTCTTGTGAGTTAAAAGCCCATAACCCAAGTATGAACTTTTAACCCACTTAAGTGGGTTACAAATCCACAAAGAAATGAGTCAGTAGTCCATAAATTAAAAATAGTGTTAGAAAAACCAACAGAAATTTATTTTTCTTAGTTTATCACAAAAAATAGAAAAATAACTGAAATTTTAAGCACTATTCACATGAGCTCGAACGACGACCAACGAATGAACGAAAATTCGTCGATTTTGACATTTCTTTCACATGAGAGTTTTTAATTCGTCGCGAATGAACAACCAAAACACAAGGCAAGAGGTTAGACGCGCGCGAAAATTTTGTTCGTTGGGAGTGTGGATGATGTGGAACGCGAATAGAGTTTGGCAGTTCGTATCGACTACAATTCTTTTCGCGACGAATAAATTTGTTTTCTCAAATTTATTAATATTTGAGATTAAAAATTTAATTTATGCATCATAAATCAAACATTAACTTCACTTTTATCGTTTTGTTGACAATTTGTAAAGAAATACGGCTCCAAACGTATCTAAAATCACTTGTCTTCATTCATTCGTCGTTCGTTGGTCGTGCTCATGTGAATAGTGCTTTAAGTTTCAATAAATTAAAAAGTAAAACGAGAACAGGATAATTCATAAAAGGAACTTCAAATCCTTAATTTTTACAAAATTATTCAGTGTCTTCTTTTTTGGCAAAAATGAAATAAATTCAAATGAAATTAGTTTCTGAAATTGAGTTTATTAAGAAAAGCAACCACTGCATATCCCCTCCACGGGGTAAGCCTTGACGTGGCGGAGCGGCTTACGGTAACTACTACTATGAAGCTAAGAGCTATGCGATTGCGCAACTTGATTTCGCAGAAGGGCCTCCCATGGTCCACAGGTCGAAGCGGAGTAGGCTGTTACTACCAATTACCCCACAACGAAGGAGTGTTCCCACCAAAGCACTCCCACCGAGGGACGGCAGCGAATAAATTTCTTCTTTGGAATCAACGGTGGCGTCTCCAGTTCCAATTAGGCGGACTACTTGGTGAACACCTTTGCGGTCTACTTCGACTTATTTGAAGCCCAGGCCGTAAAAGGAGCGGTTTTTCCGGCTCTTGCACTTGGAGACTCATCAAGTGCCTGGTACACTCCAGGTTGGGGGTTGTGCGTAGGGGTGACTTCCCGACCACGTAGAAAATAACTTAGTTGCGAAGCAACAACAGGCCTCGGAAACGGACGGATACACTGATGACGACCCAAGCAAATGTACAAAGGACAACGAATTTCGGATATGCACGTGGAATTTTAGGAATGAGAAACTGCGACATCGAGATGTTTTCTGCCTTTCTTATATAGACAGGCACCTTTGTAGATAAAAAAGCTCTGCCATAAGAGCAACGCTGACAATTATTTGTGAACGAAGTATACTATGGTGATTGTTACCGAGAGCAATAACAGCGACTCTTTGGATGCGGATTCGTTGTTGGGGGGAGCAAACTCAGGCAAAAAGTCTGTAATGTCTCAGGTTAAAAAAGTAAAGAATGCACACGTCTTATTCCATCAATTCTTTATTACAAACTGACTTATTATATATGTATATAACAATGTCAAATAGAAATAAGTATAAAGAGAGC